>CM044442.1:56518872-56551189 GCA_024363595.1 Xenopus borealis
AACTATGTAACTATGTAACTATATCCACAGACCCAGTGCAGTCTGCATATTCTGATTATTAATTAGTCTTGCTGTATTGGCTTCTGTGGCAGAAATTATTTGACTTGTGCCATTTTGATAATTGTGATATTTTGATATTGTGCTCTTTTGATTTTTGATCCCTACCAACAGAAGCCCAGACCACACTGACCATGTGCATGGTCTTGGTCTTGCAAAGGTTGTAAACAAATGTAAGATAACAGCCCCCTTGTGGCCAACTTTCAAAGCATAAATCATTTGTTTAATTAGGGTAAGGGCACACAGGCAGATTCGGGGAAATTTGTTGTGCTGGCGTTTTCTCATTCAAGCCGGCGGAAGGCAGATTGTCGCCTTGCAGAAGAGGCGATTCATCTCCCCGAATGCTATTCTGGATCTCAAATGACCGGGAACTTATAGCAAATGTGCAAGTCATTGCAGATGTATCAGCGTTTGCAGATGACACAAAAGTATCCAGCCCAATTAATTCAGTGACAGCTTGTGGTAGTGGTAATATTGGTTTTAAGGCCTTGCCTGGTTATGTGCTTTCAGAAAGAACTAGTGCTGCACTATGGAACAGGACAGGCTATTGTTTCTCCTGCTCAATGCAACTGAAGGAGTTGCAGTGGGACATGGATTTATACTATTGAGTGCTGTTCTTATATCTACCAGGGAGCTGTTATCTGGTTACCTTCCCATTGTTTTGCTAAAGAGTTTTCCCTTTAAAAGGAAATTTTACCTTTATTATCAAAACTGTTATAACACATGAAAGATTCCCCAAAAACTCCCAGAATTGTGTTTAGACTTTTATAACCTGTGTGGCTATAAAATGGCCACGCTCCAAAAAATTCACCACACTGTGCGTAACAGATCTTTTTGTCCCTCTTTCAGTATCTCAAATGTTGGGAGGTATGAATTTATAAACCACTAATTTATTAGATCAATACCTGATGCACTAGCTATGCAAAGTGTTATGGGCAAAAACAAATACTGTACAAAAGCAGAAACATGAGCTATAAAAAAACATAAACAACTTAAAACCACCTAAAATACAGCAAAGTAAACTAATTACAATAATCAGATAAAAGTGGTTAAAATGTATTGCTTATCCTCTGTTGTTTAACTACCGGGTGAGCAGCGGGTGCAATTGGACCAGGGCCCGCACCCCCAGAGAGCCCCCCGGCAGATGGCGAACCACTGATTCCGGCTGCAGCCATGAAAAAAATCGAACAAAAGAACAACACTCAATAGTAAAAACCCATGTCCCACGATGTACTATTCAGTTACATTGAGAAGGAAAAACAGCCTGCCAGAAAGCAGTTCCCTCCTAAAAGTGCTGGCAAAATTGTCACATGACTGGGGCAGCTGGGAAATTGACAAAATGGCTAGCCCCATGTCAGATTTCAATACTGAATATAAAAAAATCTGTTTGCTCTTTTGAGAAAGGGATTTCAGTGCAGAAGTCTACTGGAGCAGCACCATTAACTGATTTTCCCATGACAATATCCCTTTAAGGTAGATTAATATGGGAAACTGTTTTGTGGTCTTTGGCTGATGGTAAAAATACAATTGTGGAAAGTAAGTACAGAGGGTCCTTGACACTGCAGCCTTTAAAGGAATTATTCAGTATAAAAATAAAAACTGGGTAAATAGAAAGGCTGTGTGAAATAAAAAAATGTTTCTAATATAGTTAGTTAGGCAAAATGTAATGTATAAAGGCTGGAGTGAATGGATTTCCACTGATTGATTACCAGACAGTAACCAATCAGTGACTTGAGGGAGAGGCACATGGGTCATAACTGTTGCTTTTGAATCTGAGCTAAATGCTGAGGATCAATTGCAAACTCATTGAACAGTTATGTCCCATGTGGCCCACCTTAAAGGCATCGACTAACTCAGAAACAAGAAGTAGTGTTCTGGCTATTATGTTAGACATTCAGTCACGCCAGCCTTTATACATTACATTTTTGCCTAACTAAATTGGAAACAATTTTTTTATTTTTCACAACCTATTTTTCTCAGTTTTTATACCTCTATTTGCCCATTTTTTAGTTTTACACTGAACTGTTCCTTTGATGTAGTATTAAACTACAGTGGGAAGAGATTATTCTCAAAAGCAACACCACTATTTTTCCTATAATATGAAATTCAGCCACTATTATAAGTCTGCATAGGCTTCAGGGGTGATTCCATGACTCTTGCTGCCTTAGGCACCCCCCTCCGCTCCCCAGCACATCTTTTTGTGATGGGGTGGGTCCAGGACGGATGGGGTTGCCACCCCTGGTAACTAAGGAGCTGCTTTTGCATGAGGAGGGTTTCTCAGCTTACCTCATGACAGCAGCACCCCTGGTAGGCTTACACTCTTAGACCAATAACTTATATATGGTGTTTACCCTTTATTTTGCCAGATCGTGTCTGTTCTTGTTGAAGTGTCGTTAACACATTTAATTACTAACATTTACACTCATAGTTTCACAAAACTAGGCATCAGTGCACTGATTGTTCCTAATTTATCCATATTTCTGGTACTTTTTTTGTCATATCATAGGTTTATGTGTTAAGTGGGTGATAACCACAAATTTTTAAAAGAAGATCAGACACTAAGCAAAGTTGCCCTGGTACAGAAACCAGTTGCAAAATATCACCAGTCAGCTTTGACATGTTTACTGGAGGTTAAATAACTGAAAGCAAATCAGTGATTGCTTGCTGTGGGTTACAGCACCAATGCATTCTATTTGTCTAGTATCTGTAAATTATCCTCCATGTTTTTTCAGGCACAATTTCAGTTTGCATCTTTGTAGTAGTAGAACTTTTGTGAGTAATATCATATTGATCTTGGTGGTGATTGTTTTTTTTTGTTTGTTTTTATCATGTATGTCATTTTATGTATAAGTAAACAATTGTTTCTGCAGGGATATACAACAAAGCATTGCTAGAGAACCAAGTGCTCCATCAATTCCCCAAGTACCAAGTTATCAAAGTGCCCCATCTTCTACACCAACAAATACTGCTACATCCAGCACCCCAACACCGGCACCTAGAACTGTCTTTGTAAGTCCATTTTGCAAGATATTAATTTGATATGATTATAGATTATAAATAACTATACCGGAAAATACTCTAGGGTTTTTTCTATATACTAAATTATGCATCCATTATCAAGAGAAAATGTTTTTTTGCTTAAAGAGGCTCATTGCAGTGTGCATAATTTTAAATTAAAGGACAAGTTAAGCTCTGTTAGATGGCCTACCCATAATGATGCCATCTGTCCTTGTCATTTTCCCCTACAATAAGCTGTGTTTCCATTAAGGGGTTCACCTTTAAACAACTATTTGTTTTCAAGTAGCCAGTTGTTAGAATTGATACAATAGTTGCTAATACTGCAGAGATACTCCTGACTAAATGTTGCAAAATTGTCACAGTTTAGATTCTGTGTCTGCCAGATTCAAACACCAGAGACGAGAACATTGAACTTTAAATTTAGATTTTGGAAAAGCAGTAAAAAATATATTATGGAAAGTAATTGAAAATAATTCATTTCTGGGGAACAATCTGAAAATAAACTGAACAAAACTGAAGAAAGTGTTTGGAAGGTGAAAACTCCCTTTAATTCCCTGCATCTTATGCAAAACTACTATTTACATTTAGAGAAAGTCCTATGATTCATCTCGATTTCACCAAGACCAAAACTGTTGGTCATGCGCAGTTCTGTAAAGAAATAGTCGGCGCATTGCAAATCTTCAGGAGTGCACCTTCTATACCCATTAAAAGGCAAATATAGTACTATACACTGTAGGTTGCCAATGTGTTAGGCAGCCGCCACTGAATATAGTTGCTAATTTTAGACCTGGGACTCCTCCGCTAAAAAGTGTATTGGCCATTGGCCATTGGCCAGGGTACAGTGCAACTGTGCCCTCATGATCTCTTCAAATCCCAGCGATCTTCTGTCATGTTCTAGATAGCGTGTAAGTGTAGAAGAATTAAAATCATAACTTTAAAGTTAAAGTTTCTTCTACTACCATTCTACTGCACATTCTAAGGATTGGTGGGACAACAAAAAATCATGGAAGTGTGGTGCTCATGGAACAGTACCCAGTGTTGTTTCATTCTTTTGCATATAGGAACACTGGCCAGGGTCTAAGCTTTTACATTTATTAATATTTTACTCACTAGTGAGTGCATAAAGCAATAGTAACATCAAAAAATAAGTGTTTTAAAGTAATAAAAAATTCTGTCATATCTACACAGCAGATTGTTTATATGAACTATAGTAGTGTTTTTGAAGCAGTCAGATCAGGACAGGACATGATATTTCCAGTACTTTAAAACACTTTCTATTTGGTGTTGCTGTTCCTATAACACCCCCTGGGAATATCAATTTACTAATCTGCTGCCACTTATCCAATTTCATCACTGATTGGTATTTTCAGTAAGGGAGCACCAACTTCTTAAATAACAAAGCATTGCCTGGTGTCACTACAGGTATGGGACCTGGAAACCCCTTATCCAGAAAGTTCCAAATTACAGAAAGTTCATCTCCCATATAATGATTTACTTTTTCACCATAATAATGAAACTGTGCCTTGTAATTGATCCAAACTAAGATATTATTAATCCTTATTGGAAGCAAAAACAGCCTATTGGTTTACATGATTTTCTAGATTTTCTACTTAAGGTATGAAGATCCAAATTACAGAAAGATCCATTATCCCCAGGTCCCAAACATTCTAGAAAACAGGTCCCAAATCTGTATATGATTTCTACCCATTTCTAAATGGCAGACTTAGTATTGGTAATACATTTTCAAAAATAATAGTGGAGGGTTCCAAATGTAAGTAAGTTTACCATATTAGCCTGATTTATTGGCAGATGTCCAAAGAAGGACTTTGCGTCATACCAATATGGTTTTAAAACTGACTTTTCAAGGCTTTCAAATATCGCCTCAGGTGGTGTCTAATCAGTCAAAGCTGCTGCACTGGTTACTGCAGCCTGATTACCCGCAACCTCTGTTATTCCCCTCATTTGGTTGGTTTTGAAGAGAGTTTTGGAAGATTTATATCTTATTTCCAGGTTTTTACCGGTCATTTTGCCACAATGGACGGTGATGCTTTAAAACAGTGGTTCTCGGCCTTCTTAATTCTGCAACCCTTTAATACAGTTCCTCATGTTGTGGTGACCCCCAAAAATAAAATATTAAACTATTTTCATTGCCAGCCCAGAACGGATTGTTAGGAAAGTACTGGAGACAGCGTGGCTGCATAAAGGTTTGTTTTCCGTGCGTAGTGCAGCAACATTTTTTTGCAACACCCATTTTGTGGCCACACCCAAATTACCATGTTAATTTTACAAATATTAAATGGGCAGGGAGAGCTGTATGGCAGTCCCCTACTAAGGGGATATAGAAAGTTGTAGTGCAACTGGCTTCCCTACACAAGTTACTGAACTACTACTCCCAGCGCCAACACCCGGAGAACTACAACCGTGCCCCAGGGCTAGTGGGGAGAGAGATGAACCTGCTCCTGGAACCCCTTAAGCGACCCCTGTGAAAGGGTGGTTTGACCCCCAAAGGGGTCCCGACCCCCAGGTTGAGAACCGCTGCTTTAAAATGTCCATATTTTTTATGAACGTAACCTAAAACATCATCTCATTTTAAAGCAGGTCCTAAAAGTACATGAAGAAAACCTAGTGAATCAAATGAAACACAAATGATTAAAATTTAGTTATGTATTTATTGAAAAAAATTATCAAATAGAATTTCTGCATATGGCAAAAGTAAGTGAATCAGTATTCACTTACTTTCGCTCAGTATTTGGTGTGACCCCTTATACAGCAATAACTGCAACTAAATGCTTGCACTGTCAGTCCTGCACATCGACTTCAGATGTTGGATGTTGGTGGGGCTCAACACATGAACGGCTTGCTTGAGGTGTTTCTACATTTCAACTGTATTAAGCACAGGACTTGGCCATTCCAATACTTTTGGAGGAGAGCAGTGGCTTTCCTCTTGCTACCCTGTCATACACAACATTGCTGTTCAGTATTTTCCTGATGGTATACTCCTGAACATCAACATTTGCCTATGTGAGACAGGCCTTCAGTTGTTTAGAAGTTACCCTGGTTTCCTTTGTAACCTCATGGTCTTTTAGATTCCTTGCAGTTTGAATTATCTTAGTTAGGCAACCACTTCTGGGTAGGGTAACAATAATCTTGAATTTCCTCAATTTGTGCACAATGTACAATCTGTCAGATTGTTCATTGGTGGTGGAAAAACTCTTTAGAGATAGTCTTGTAATCCTTTCCAGCTTTAGGGGCTTCAACAACTCTAAGGGTAGGGGCAGACAGGGAGATTCGGGGAGATTTAGTCGCCTGGCGTTTTTTGCAGGCGACAATCTCCCCGAATTACCTTCTCCCTGTCTGCCGATCGTAAAAGCACAAAGCGCCAGCGCCTGTGCAGACGCGGCGCGGCGATTTCCGGAATCGCCCGAAGTTTCCTCACGAGGTATCTTCGGGCGATTCCGGAAATCGCCGCGCCGCGTCTGCACAGGCGCTGGCGCTTTGTGCTTTTACGATCGGCAGACAGGGAGAAGGTAATTTGGGGAGATTGTCGCCTGCAAAAAACGCCAGGCGACTAAATCTCCCCGAATCTCCCTGTCTGCCCCTACCCTAAGAGCAGAAACACATGCTCCGATTCGTGTGTGAAGTCGCCTCAAGAGGAAACTTCAGGTGACTTGAAAATGAAGTGCTCTGAGTGCCACCCCGCCAGCAATTTACATTCTAACCTGTGGAAAGGCAGTTCGGAGAGATTAGTCTCCTGAAGAAGAAGCGATTAGTCACCTGGTGACTAAATCTCCCTAAATCTGAAAGTGTGTCTCCGCCCTAAGAACTCTGAGATAATCAGATAACACATTTGTTCGAGCAATGATACACACTCACAAATGTGTTGTAATGTGTAATCAGGCTTTGCCCCATTCTTTCAATAAAATCTCTCACTCACACCGTATTGTTATCCCATTGACTGAAAATATGATAATCCTAATGATTTACTTACTTTGGCCACACACAAATATGTTGTTGGATCATACACAACCAAATATAATAGTTAAAGGAAAACTATACCCCCCAACAATGTAGGTCTCTATAAACAGATATTGCATAAAACAACTCGTATATAAAACCCTGCTTCATGTAAATAAACCATTTTCATAATAATATACTTTTTTAGTAGCATGTTCCATTGGGTAATCATAAATAGAAAATTGCCATTTTAAAAAATATGGACAGCCTCCTGGGATCCTAGGATCCAACGGTGCACAGAAACATACCAAACAAACTATAAAGTTAGGTCGCATGAGCCAATTAACAGACAGAGGTGTGTCTTTTGCTTTAACACTTCTTCCTGTTACAGTTAGAGTTGAAATATTTCTGGTCAGGTGATCTCTGAGGCAGCACACAGACCATCATGAAATGGTGGTTCAAGGCAAGAGATGTAAAAGGACAATATTTACTTAAATATATATACCAGGTAGGTAAGATTCTTTAATATGTCACTTGAATTGATATAAACTATCTGTTGCTCAAAAATTTATTTTTTGGGTATAGTTTTCCTTTAAACAAATAAAACAAAAAAAAATTTCATGTACTTTTAGGACTTGTTTGAAAATCGGATGATTTAGCTTCCCAAGCTTTAACACGGTCCCACAGCATTTGTAACTGATCGTTTACATGAAATTGCTCACTGAAACAAATGTGCTTTTTGCATAGTGTAATTAGCACTCAGAATTCCATTTAGAATAATTTAGTTTGACCAAATAAGTTTTACGGACAGAAACGTGAACGAAAAGTATGCCATATAAAAGCAACAAATTGTGTGTTTATATGAGTGTGTGTTCATGAGTATCCCAGGGACCACTTGTTCCCCTGCTCTGCTCTTTGTCTAGGGGCTGGGGAAGGAGCGGGGAACAAAGTACTGGCTTAAAAGGCACTCTTCTGCTCTCCAACCAGGAAGTGCAACAGATCATCTACCATCCATGGCATTTTGGTCCTTTTATCCACAAATAAAAGGTTCTACAATCCATGGCATTTAAATAGTTTAATGGCCATTAGGAGTTGTAACTTGTTGACAATTGCAGAGCTTAATAAAATCTGTTAATTTCTTTAGGGATTTTAAAATAAAAAGAACACATCCTTTAAAGTTATTCTGAGACAATTTGCAATTGGTTTTTATTATTGAAGGTTTTTAGTTATTTAGCTTTTTATTCAGCAGCTCCTCAATTTGCATCTGAAACAATCTGGTAACTAGGGTCAGAATAAGCCTAGCAACCATGCATTGATTTGAATAAGAGACTGGCATATGAATAGGAGAGGGCATGAATAGAAGGATCAGTAATAAAAAGTAACTAACTATACATTCGTAGCCTTACAGAGCATTTGCTTTTTAGAAGGGCTCAGCTACACCCATTTGAAAGCTGTAAATCAGAAGAAAAAGGCAAATCGCTATAAAAAATAATGAAAACCATTTGAAAAGTTGCTTAGAATTGGCTGTTCTATAACATAATAAAAGATACCTTAAAGTTGAGCCACCCCTTTAAAAAAACATTAGGGCTCATGTGTGTCAACAAGCAATTTTCCTGCAGTCAGTTGCATTTAAAACCGCTTTCATTATTGTGACAAAATGTGTTTTTTGTACTTCTGTATAGTTGCACTCTGCATCCCCCTTCCTTCCTGAATTAAACACTATTGTGACTATTGACACAGGAAACCAAACCCCTCATCCAATATGCCCCTAAAGAATCCGACACAGACATCATTTGCACACTAAACGGGAAATGATGCCATACAGACTTTTGCACTTGACACTGAGCAATGAAATACATTGCCCTTTTGTGATTGCAAGGATGCTGTAATTTTGTGTGTGGGGGGGGGTGCATTGTGGGGAAAAAAACATGGCGGTTGTATTTAAAATTGGACTTTGCTCACTTTGCTTGTGGACTTAAATGAGCCTATTGATTTTGGCAGAGGCATTTTTTCTGCAATCCTTGCATAGTTGATGACATGCAGTCATGTTTAATAGCCCCTTACTCAACTTTCTACTTGCCATTGGAGTGTTAAATATTGATTTTAACTCTAAAATCTGACATGTTTTTTTTCCAGTCTGCAAAACAGCCTCCACCACGACCACCACCACCAACAATGCCTTCAGCCAATCCAGTTCCAGCTAGTGCTGCCCCAGCACCAACTACAGCTCCAGCTTCTGATTCTTCACAGCCTCTCTCAAACACTGTTCCATCTCAGGCACAAGGACCTCCATATCCCTCCTATCCTGGATATCCAGGGTAAATAGACATTTACTTTTAGTATTTTTATTTAACAATCACAGCATAAACTGTGCTTTATAGGTTCTCAATGTTCAATCATCATTTGTTTTCACAGAGAGAATAAGAAGAACTGATTTTTAGAACATTGTATGCATCAAAATAGTTAAATGGAGTATGTAATAGGCTCTATCTGTATAGCCATAAATTCCATACCTTCTCAGATTTGCTTAGATTGTTTTTAATTAATTGTGAGATTTTCCATTTCTTTAGTTCACTACAAGCCTATTTTTTATTCCCTGTACTGCTGGGAGCATACTTTTCAAGAGTTTTGTTAGGGTTATTTATCAAAAGAGCAAGTGAATGATTTGATGTAATATTGGTGGCCAAGGTCTCCTTTATGAGTGTGCATACAGTTGTGCTCAGAATAAAAGCAGTGTGTATAAAAAAGCAAATAAGGCTCAAATAGCTTTTGTTTTTTTATTTGTATTCCAAATCAAAATGTGAAGAAAGTTTATTACCTTACAGAAAGTGAAGAAAAGTGAAAATTAGACTTTCAGAAAATAGCAGTGTCTGTATTATTATTTATAAACTCAAAGATTCACTGTATAAACTGAAAAGTTTTTTAAGATTTTGCTTTCCTTTGAATCACTGAACTATATTAAGTTGTGTAACGACTGTTTCTGAGAAATGCTGCACAACTGTGTTGCATGGAGTTGACCAACTTCTGGCACCTGTTACATTGCACAATTCTTCTGCATTTCTTGGTTTTGCCTCAGAAACCGCATTTTGATGGCAGCCCACAGTTTGTCTATTGGATTAAGGTCTGGTGTTGTGCTGTCCACTCCATAATTTCAATCTTGTTGTTCTGGAACCAAGATGTTGCTCATTTACTGATTGTTTGGGGTTGTTGCCTTGTTGAAACACCGAGCATTTTCCTCAGTTTCAAATATTTTTAGCTATTGAAACTGACCATGATCCCTGCTATGTGATAAATATGCCCAACACCATTGTATGAGAAACATCCCCATATCATGATGCTTGCTCCACCATGCTTCACTGTCTTCAGGGTGTACTGTTTGCGAGTCATCTGACAAACTGTCTGTGGCTCCTAGCTGCAAAAAGAACAATCTTGATTTCAGCAGTCCACAAAATGTTGCACCATTTGTCTTTAGGCCAGTCAGTGTGTTCTTTGGCAAATTTTAACCTCTTCAGCACATCTTTTTTTCAACAATGGGACTTTGCGGGGCTTCTTGGCGATGGCTTAACTTCATATAGGCATCTTCTAATTACAACAGTACTTACAGGCATCATTAGACCTTCTTTGACCTTCCTCGAGCTGATGGCTATTCAATGCATTCGATTGGTGGCTTCTTCCTCATTGGTTGCCATTTTAAAGCATTTGTGACCATTTTAGCTGAGCAGCCTATCGTTTTCTGCACTATATTTTCCCCTCTCCAATCAACTTTTTATTCAATGCACGCTGTTCTGAACAATGTCTGGAACAACCCATTTTACTCATATTTTCAGAGAGAAATGCACTATAACCAGCATGCATAACATTTGTTGCCTTCCTTCCTTAAATAAGGGCCATAATTGACACCTGTTTTTTCACAGAATTAATGACTTTACTAATTGAACGCCACTCTGCTAATATTTTGAACAAGCCTCAATTAATGATTCAATTACACAGAATCAGCAGCGTGCATGTCATGGCTGTTGGTTTTCTATTTCTCTACTACACCTTCTAGTAAGTTATTGGCCATGTAGAAATATAATTTCTACCACAACAGTTGGACTGCTATTATTCTGAATACAACTGTGTATCTGACCATAATCATTTCATCATAGAGCAATTCCACTATCTATTCATTGTGTCCACTATTTTGCCATTAACCTCTTGGACACTGATCAGTATTGTGAAACCATTTACAACGTTTTTGGGGGGTGAGATAGCAGTCATGATATACTTTATACACATTTTCTTTATCCGTGTGTTAATGGAAGATGTTCTCATGTACAAGTGTATTTTTCCTTCATTCAAAGCTTGTTCCCATCTAACCATTCAGTTAGACTTTTTAGCTTTGGTCTAGGATTACAGAAGATCTGCATAAATGAAGATGTATTCCCTATGAAATGGATTTGTGCAAAAGTATTCCAACAAGGTGGTGTTCAGAGTAAGATTACCCTAGGCTCTGTGTATCAAAGTGTCAAAGTACAGTATAGATCTTTGGTTGAAGAAATTGTATGCTGACCATTAGGATAATTATATGGTGTGTATGCTTGTGGGATGAGTTATGGAATAGTTTTTTTTTTTCCAGCATTGTCCTGTATTTTGGATCTTACCACAGTAGATCTGCTGGTTTCTGCAGCAGATCTACTATACATCTACTATAGTGTCCTGGAACATGACATTTCATCATCTGTGCAGAGTTGCTGCATTCCCATAACGTTCCAATAAGGGAATGCTAGACCCCAGAGAGTAGTTGTCAGAAAGCATAGGAATTTGTTGAGTCTGGGTCACTTGTGCTATATAAAATCATGCATTCAACATTGACAAAATTAGTTTTACATTACCAAAGTTATTACATTCCCATGAAAGATTTAAATACAATGTGCTGTAATAAAGTTATTGCATTCCTGAGGTTGGGGGTCACTGTGATTTTGCAGATTAGATTAGATTTATTATTTAGCAACTGGGCAGCATTTTTAGGACAAATGAGTTTCCCATATGGAACATACAACAGTATGCCATTTATGAGGTTCCGCAAACCTCCATATTGACTCCACAAACTCCTTGATATTTAGCATTGGAGAACAATCTGAAGGTACTATGACTGTTTTGGTTAGCAGTAGGGGCTGCTATTAGAGAAGGGAAATAATCCTTGTATTAGTTAGCGCACATGTGTGCCAGGGGTTTTGTTTTATGTTTTTATACCAGTTTGCTCAAAGAATCTGACAACATTAATATCTATTGCATAAATGGGTTCTGTACTAACTAAAAGACCTTTTTGTAATATAATCATTATTTGCTTTTATCACAGGTATTATGGAATGCCAATGCCAGTTGGCTATAACCCATACATGTATGGACAGCAAACCATTCCTCCTTACATGTACCAACCACCATCTGGACAACCACCGTACCCATCTCAGCAGCCTGCCTTCTCCTATCCACAGCAGCCTTTCTTCCCTCCACAATAAGTATTGTTAAAACAACTGTTAGGACCTGCTTGATAATGAAAATAGAAGAGGAAAACTGCAGTAGACTTACTGTAAACTTTTTTTGCAATACATCCTACTCGTTTAATTTATCTTCTAAGTTTTAAGATCTGACTTTGGTTTATTCTTCTGATTTCACTAGACTACTTTCTGGCTCCCTCTTTTTAGGAAGCCTTTAGTGCACTGACCAAAGTGAACATTTAAAACTTGCTTTCTTAGGCATCAAGTGATTTATGGAATTTGAAATAAGTCTGAACAGATGCACAATATCTGCTCATCGTTCTGTATTGTTTCTTATATTTGATATTTGAAAAAAAATTATGTTACTGGTTCTTTTTTTTTTTTCAAATGCATTTCTCGGTTATCTACATGTATGTTATTTTTGTCTAATAAGCAAAGCCCAGTAAACATGATTTACAAAAATAAATACATGCCTTTTTTCTCTTTGAATCTTTGCAATGAATACTATGCTAAGATTTTGTCTTTAATGAATCCAATGTAGATGCTTTCCCACAGGCAATACAGGTGAATCGCTTTTGGTAAAACATATGCAGCACTTAATTTTTCCAGTCACTCAAAGTTTCTTTGTGAGGAACATATTGGTATACTTTGGAAAAACTAAGCGCACACGCCAAACAAAACAACTAGCCAGGTGTCAAATTGTAGTTCAGCAAATAACACAGAAGGGAATCCAGCCCGCATAAAGTTTTTGAAAAAGCACAAACATTTTGTGAGATTGAAGTTTTAGTCTATAAAAACTATGGGGTGCCGTTTGTCCCAAATACATTCTGTATACAAAACTATCCCTGATACACAGAATGAATGTCTCTCATGGTATATTACTATTTCTGACCATATACACAAATAAAAAATATACAAAAGACTTATTTCTATTAAAGAATGAGAACAAAATATGATTAGAGCACAAAAGGATGTCATTATATTACAAACTCCATTCTGTACATTTTAACAATCAATCTGTCTCACAAATTTATAACCTCCATGTAACAGACACACTTATATGCAAAGTTACTTACAGAATGAATTATGTAAAAAAAAAACTTGGACAGAATATATAATAGTGTTACTAACTAGTGCATGCCAAGCTAGATTTGAATGACAAAATAGTTATTTTTGACAGAAAGCAAGATTTTATAGTACAGGATTGATTCTTTCGACAAAATGAAAGTTTTTTTTTCACAAAACAGATAAAATAACCATTCTGTGAAGCAATACTGTCCGTTACTTTCCTGAACCAATAAGAACAAAGCTTACTGGCCTGCTTTTGCAGACATTTTGGTTAAGGGCATTCCTGCTGTTTTGCAATTGTCTTGTGATTCATATTCCTGTTCTGGTTTCCCTCAATCCTGTACTATAAAATCTTGCTTTCTGTCACAAATAACTATTTTGTCATTCAAATCTAGCTTGGCATGTACTGTTACATGGAGGTTATAAATTTTTGAGACAGATTGATTGTTAAAATCTACAGAATGGAGTTTGTAATATAATGACATCCTTTTGTGCACTAACCATATTTTGTTCTCATTCTTTAATAGAAATAAGTCTTTTGTATATTTTTTATTTGCGTATATGGTCAGAAATAGTAATATACCATGAGAGACATTCATTCTGTGGATCAGGGATCGTTTTGTATACAGAATGTATTTGGGACAAACAGCACCCCATAAAAAACACCTTTATTTATATTGCTATATAAGTTATTACAAAGATAGGAACATGTTTTATATCTACCTCTCATCCTTCCAGGGGTCTAGTATCTAGCATTCCATGGTGGCTCCATAGAACTACCTAACTAATGGTTAGTCTCTATTAGTAAAGATCTGATTATTTGGTAACCATTTAGTTAGATTAGTTAATTTGAGGGCGTTCAGCATGGATTTCTGAAGCACTCCATTCAAGTATCAGGACAATATAAGGTGTGAAATACAATTTAGGGACAGAAAGGTTTAAATTTTAAATAACTCCTGTTCAAAGAGGAGGGGGCATAGCAGCTATATGTTTAGGGGCTTGCATTTGTGATATTCTGATACTATCTTGACTCTACACACTAACTAGTCATCATCATATATAACTAATATATATATATATATATTCCAAAAAAACAGGAGCACACCGGTACTTTTTCTCACAATAAAAGTTAGAAAATTTTTATTAAATCATTTTAAAAACAGGCCAACGTTTCGGTCTCCTCCTAAGACCTTTATCAAGACCTCATTTTTAGCTAAAAAACATGGAGTTTAAATAAGTAAAAAATCAGGCACTCACCCAATCATGCCCACCCCCACCAGTCACGTGACAGAGAAGCAAACCCTGCACCAAGAATACATAAGAAATAGATGAGAAATGCTGGTGTAAAAATTGTAGACAATACATGTTGTAACATTGATTAAAAACAATATCCACTGTAGCTGGAAACATTAGCATGTTGCAAAGTAGAGCCAAAATAGTTACAAGTTATATGGAGTAACAAGAAAGTTGCTAACGCTGATTCAAAAAGCAAGTCAGAGAGCAGTGTTCATTGAGACCATGCGGTGCAAGTGTATTCAGCTTTTTTATCCAGAATACTTCTCTCTGTAATAGCAATTTAGACCTGTCACCGCCCCGTTTAGGCGGGGGGACATGGTCGATTGCTATATATCTAAATGTGGGTAATCTATGCCCCAATTCCAAAAAATGGTTAGCTACCGGTTTGTTAGTGGTCCCATCTCTAAATGCTGTGCTAATTGCTGACCTGTGGCCATCCATGCGTAACCGTAGCGTTTGGTCTGTCTTACCGACATAAGATAGGCCACAAGGGCAAGTTATTAACTAAATCACGAATTGTGTTGTGCAAGTAATATGGTACTTAATTTGATAACGTTTACCAGTATGGGGGTGAAAAAACGAGTCACCCGGTGTCATAAATCTGCAAGATGTGCAGTTCGGACATCGAAAGCACCCCGGTTTTTCCCCAAGCCACCCTTGCGGTTTCTTAGGGGACAAATAACTGTCTACTGGATCACCTTTGACCAACAGGTCACGTAGGTTTGTGCCACGTTTGTAGCAAACCATAGGGGGTGTAGGCATAACCCTTTTAAGATCACTGTCAGTTTCAATTATTTTCCAATGTGCCCTCAAAGTTTTGCTCAAATTACTAGTGCCTCTGCTATACTTAGTGCTAAAAGCCAATCTAGATTCCCGTTGTGGACGGGTGTGAGATTGACTGCACCGCTCCTTTGCAATGTTAAGGGCTTCATGTAGTAAGGCATTAGGGTAGCCCCTATCAAGAAAGCGGGTCCACATTTCTGTGAGTTGGAGTTCCGCTAGTTGTGCCATGGAATTGTTCCGTAATACTCTACAGAACTGTGAGATGGGTAAGGATTTTTTCATAGAGTATGGGTGATGACTCTTAAAATGGAGTAGTACATTTTTATCGGTAGGCTTTCTGTACAGTGTATATTCTAGGTGGTCACCATTAACAAATAGCTCTACATCAAGGAATTGTATTCTCTCAGAATGTATGTTGTAGGTAAATCTGACTGGGCTATCAAGTGAGTTCAGCTCATCCACCATATTGATGAAGCCTTCCTTAGTGCCCCGCCAAATCATAATCATGTCATCGATGTACCTCCGGAAGAACAAAATGTTCTGACCGTAGCGAGGTACGATATGCTTCTGCTCATAATCGTGCATGAACAAATTAGCGTAGGACGGTGCCATGGCTGCACCCATCGCGGTCCCCGCAATCTGTAAATAAAATTTATGTTCAAATCTAAAGTAATTCAACGATAATGCCAGGTGTAGTAAATCCACAACAAATGTTATCGGCGGGCCACTATAAGTGCTAGATGATTCCAATGCCCGTTGCACTGCCTGAATCCCCAAATGATGTGGTATTATGGTATAGAGACTCACCACATCCATACTTACAAGAAAAAAGGATTCATCGATTGGACATATTAATGCCTTAATACAATCAAGCAAATGCGGTGTATCACAGAGGTATGTGGGAGTATTTTGTACTACCGGTTGTAACAATGTATCAAGATAAATACCTATGGGGTGTAGCAATGAATCACGGCCTGACACTATGGGGCGGCCAGGCGGATGGATCAAACTTTTGTGCACTTTAGGAAGTGTGTACAAAATGGGGCACTTAGGAAATTGTTGTAATAAAAACTCTTTTAAGCCACTATCAATCAGTTTAAGTCCATCAGCCTCGTTAATCAATGTATCAACCTGGGATTTGAATAGCAATAACGGATCATTCAACAATGGTTTATAAATTGTGGTGTCAGACAATTGGTTCATAATTTCCTCGCAATAGTCCGCATAGTTCAAGATGACTATCCCCCCACCTTTGTCCGCTGGGCGAATGACAATATTGGTGTCTTCCATGAGAGACTTAAGGGCCTTCCGATCCGCTTTAGACATATTATCTCTAAAGGAAGACTTAGAGGGAGTGGATCTGGACTCATTGTCAATCACCTGCGTAAAGACTTTAATAGCAGGGTTCACGGTAGGAGGGTTAAACAGACTCTTCAATTTAAGAGATGAAGCCCCTGGGTCAAACATTGTAGTAGTATTTTTATAGTAATCCTTCAAATTTAACAATCTGCGGAACTTGAAGCAGTCAATCTCCCAATCAAATAGATTAAATTGGCACATAGGAACAAAAGACAAGCCTTTCTGGAGCAGACAAATCTCAGGGGGGGTTAACGAATGTTGGGACAGATTAAAAATCGGGATTTCTAATCCTTGCGATTTCTGCCCCTTCTTCCCCCTCCTCGTGGGGTATTTTTTATGCGACCCGAACCTATGGGTGGTTTGTCTGCTGCTAGTGAGGCTGTGTCTAAAAAAAAAAGAGGGGCAATAGGTGTTGCCGAAGTGTCAGCTGCCGCCACAGGCAAGGAAGGTGTTAAAGATGGCCTGTCATCCCCCTCTGAATCCCCAGAACTCGTGTCAATGGTGTTAAGGGGCTTAATCAATTTACGGCGTGGTGCTCTTCTGAACCTTGCAGCATAGTGTGGTGGCTGCCGATCCCCGCTGAGCCAGCGGTAAACCCGGAAGCTAGTGTAATCCTCATTCACCCGGCGCAGTTTCTCCCTCTTGAAACGTAAAAGTTCTTGCTTGTAAGATTCAATCTGAGTCGCAGTCCGGGACATCAGATCACCAGCCGGTGCACTCCTGAGCAGACGTGCGTGTTCCGCTTCATGCGCTGCTATTGACTTCCGCACTTTAGTGAGTTCACACGATACTTCCTCAATCACTAGAATCATAAGGTCGAACGAACACCGATTCAATACGCCAATCCACTTTTTACAAAAGTCAGGATTAGTTCTGCCAATAGTGGGGATATTGTGGATACGAAATCCTCGTGGGATCCGCTTAGACCGATAGTAATCAGAGAGAAACAAGCCATGCAAATCAAGATCGATTTCTTTCTTTTTCAGGCGTTCCCATTCATTGGCTATATCTTTGTCACTGGTATTGCAGGGAAGCTCAGTGTGAGTCTGTTGCCACAAAACACGGTCAGCATCAGCTTCAGTAATATGCCAAACTTCAGCATAGTCAGTGGAAAAACAGGCTTGATCAACGTACTCATCCATGGTTATCAGGGACGTGCCAAAAAATTGTAGAAAATGTAATAAAGTCAAAAAGGCGGGTGCTGAGAGGGGATACCAAACTCAGGTATCCGTATCACAAAACAGTCCAACAGATTCTCTCGCACTCCGTTCACTTCAACTACTGACCGGGTGCTTCCATGTAGAGCTCATCTGAATATTCCAAAAAAACAGGAGCACACCGGTACTTTTTCTCACAATAAAAGTTAGAAAATTTTTATTAAATCATTTTAAAAACAGGCCAACGTTTCGGTCTCCTCCTAAGACCTTTATCAAGACCTCATTTTTAGCTAAAAAACATGGAGTTTAAATAAGTAAAAAATCAGGCACTCACCCAATCATGCCCACCCCCACCAGTCACGTGACAGAGAAGCAAACCCTGCACCAAGAATACATAAGAAATAGATGAGAAATGCTGGTGTAAAAATTGTAGACTATACATGTTGTAACATTGATTAAAAACAATATCCACTGTAGCTGGAAACATTAGCATGTTGCAAAGTAGAGCCAAAATAGTTACAAGTTATATGGAGTAACAAGAAAGTTGCTAACGCTGATTCAAAAAGCAAGTCAGAGAGCAGTGTTCATTGAGACCATGCGGTGCAAGTGTATATGTAATAAAATATGACAGAAACAAGTCGATCTAGTGTGATGTCGCCAAGCTATGTGAGGCTCTTTATTGCATCATGGCAACTTTAAATGTACACTTTTTTTTGAGTTTCAGTGGAAGCAAGTTTGCACTTATCAGTTCTGTCTGCAGATAATTCCAGGGGGGCACTGCTATTGCTGGTAGTGGGAAGTCTCTGGGTGCCCATGAACTCCAATGCCCTGAATCTGCACCAAGGGGTAAGTAAAGAGTTAGGGGCATTTACCTTTAATATTAAACAGAATGAACAAAGGCTAGAGTTTCTGTACTGTTTCCCACATATGTTGGGGAGAGGAGATAACCGTTCTTTTATCACACCTGTGGTAGGTCTGAGCTTTAGAGGAACAATATCTTAGGAACTATTACTAAAGAAAAGCTGTTAAAGGGTTAAAACCAAACAAAAATACTGTATGTATCCAAAGTTTTGAAGAGGTGGCCAAAGCATTCAGAATAGTGGAAGCCTATCTAAGGGCATTAAACTATGATATTACTTGAGATTTATAGATATAATCTATCTTCTCATAACACGTATATTGCCCCTCTGTTCCCTATAAAGTAGACTAAAGATCTATAATATAGGTAGCTGATCTCATGTCTATAATTGAGACCATTTTGGATTCTGGTTTCTAACTTGAAGATCTAGAATGCCTCTCTGATGTTCAATCTGTGGACAACATTGCCACCTCTAATGGGAATACTAACTTGCTCAATTTAATCTTTAATCCCTCTAGGTGAAAATGTCTTAAAGTATTTGCCCAATATCACTATGAAAAAAGCTTGTTTCAAAACCAGTATTCAGTAAAAAAATATTACAAAAGTTTATTACATCAATTAATAAAAATCCTATATAGGCATACTGACCCCAATGATCCACCTAACACGTTTCACACCTTCCAGTGCTTAATCATAGGCATTCATACTAATATTGTGCTTATATTACCGGAGTAGGTCCCACTAGCCATGGCTGCCTTATTTGAGGACTAGCAACATATATCCCCTAATTTCAAATTTTCAAAGTGTTTGCCAACTGGAGTTGTTTCTTCCTCATTCGTTATACTCCTCATATGCTCCTTTATTCTATCTTTCAACCTGCGGGTAGTGCGGGCCACATATTGCAATGCTCACACTCCAGAAGGTATACCACATTTTTTGTATTGCAGTTAGAAAACGCTCTTTGAATGAATGTCCCGACAAGTTAGATTTAAAATCAGGGCCAATTGAAATTACTTGACAAGTTTTACATGTTTTCACCCCACATTTATATGTGCCCTTGACCATCAGCCAATTTCCCCTCTGTTTAAGAGGACCCAATGAGACTTGACTAGGAGCCAACATTTTCCCTAAAGTGGGTGCTTTCTTTGGAACATATTTTATCTCCATTCGGGGCACAGCTTCAGCCATTTTTTATCCCCATATGGTAAATATTTCTTAATGATATTACAAACCTGTCTGTATTCCTCACTAAATTCTGTGACAAAGAACATCTTTTGTTGTCCTGTCTCCATATTCCTTGATTCCTTCATATTTCCTTTGCCTGATATAGGCAATCTATTGGCTTTTTCGTAGGCATGAGATGCCTCGGATATCCCCTATCATACAATCTGTCCCCGATTGATTTTCATCTATGGCATCCTGACTGCAATTTCTATGATATCTTACGAACTGTCTATAAGGGATACTGTTGAATGTGTGTTTAGGGTGACAGCTATTATATCTCAGAATTGTGTTGCCTGCTGTAGATTTCCTAAAAATCTCTGTGTTTATAATTTTCATGTACAAATTACCTTTCAGAGTCAGATCTAAAACATTGATATTTTCTTTGTGATGTTCATATGATAATTGAAGATTATAATGATTTTCATTTAAGCATTTGTGAAATTCATCCATAGAGTTCAAAGTGCCATTCCATATGAACAGCAGATCATCAATGTATCTGCCATACCAAATAATGTCTTCTTCTACAAAATATACACCTTTTTAAATAATGATAAGGATACATTTATCACTTATTTTCTCCATATGTATCTGTGCACCAAAATATGCCACTGCAAAATCTAAATGGTTAAAACTTTTACAGAAAAAATAGAAATTATCCTTCCACATTCTACCTCTAACATGCAAAAGATGTATCCTCCAGAGTTCTTAAAGTTTAATGGGGTGGGGGAGGGCTCATGGTCAAAATTAAACCATTTTTAGAACAGGACTTTGCAAAGCAAATTGGGAAGGTCCAAAATATAGCAGATACAATGGGAAATGTAATGTTACAAGGTCAGACCTCTTCACTGTAAAAAGATTATAATAATATGTAGTTACATTTGTTTTTATGTAAAAGGGAGGAATGTATTTCTAATTCATATGCTGTTAAAACTTGTTGTTCAGATGTATCTACTGTTTGTGGAAAGTTAATGGAAAGTCAAATTACACCGTCTTTGTTGATATCTTACTGCTATTTTTAAGTATGACAAGATAATCCTATTTCGGACCATATGGTGCTTGATAAAAGGACATTAGGGAGAGGGTTAGGTTAAGGGTCTCAAATTTGAACAAAAAGAGCCCTAAGGGAATAAAAGGCATATAAGGAAACTATTAGGGGTTGTAAAAGTGCCTGAAGGTCTGCTATGCTGTAATTAAGAGCAAATCTGTTTCCATTTTACTGTAAAGAGCTCTTCTTCCTTCAACAAATCTACAATTGTGGACTGAATTTCATGTGGACAGAGGGTTAATTTTAATATTCATCTGTTGTCATATGACCCTAGGAGTTTACAGTCAGCTTCCCAATATAATCCCCAGTTCATCCACTTACCATTTTACAGCAAGTTTGCTTGAACATTGGTGTTACAAAAGCACCACTTTAGACATACTTCACTTTGGTTGTGTCTATAGGGGCTTATAACTGAAAGTCCTATCATTCTTACCAAGATTTTCGTTTCCTGGACTGAAACATGGCAGTGGACAATCAATGAGTCTATCCCCCATCACGTGACAGTAATTAGCCAGCAATCCCCACTAGCCCATCCTCATTGGCTTAAGGCCGAGAGCTCTCTCCACTAGGGTCGGGAAGCCTGGTGCCCACTTCCACCTTTTAGTCCAGGAAATGAAAATCTCGGTATTTTCAGTTTTCCTGTTCCTTCACATGGCAGTGTGCAGCCTTGGGATTTAACAAGCTATAACATTAGGGAGGAATAATTCTGAACACTACACCACTATGCGGTCCACTGCCCACCCCATGAAGTCAGTGTGACTGACTGCTTATTTCAGCATCTATCCCGGAATGGCCCAAAAAATAACAAACCTTGGGTAAACCCTGAATATTGTGAAAGCTGACATGGCTGCACTAATGTCCCAAATAGTGGAACCCAAAGAAACAATAGTCTGATAAGTTACTCATCCATTTGACAGTATTGTAATCAATACATAGGCTCAGGATTAATACAGTTAAATACTTACAGTTTGAGAGGTGATCCCATCAGCTTTAATGTGTTGCAAAGATAGACTGGTAATTTTCTTGAAACCTGCAAGCAAAGGTATATTAATCAATCCAGATATATGTTCCCTGCTTTGCCAACACTGAGTGCAAACAAAACTCTCATAAAGCCATAACCGGAATTAATCAGGCTGTACATTTCTTCTGTTATTAGATGCTTTTCTTAAATGAAAGCACATTTAGTGGATTTACTTGCTTGCAGACTATAGGCAAACTGCAGGTGAAACACCCTTTTTCTTGTTAGGAACTTTCCATTTACCGAAATAACAATTTCCTTTAGGAACAAGGTAAGTAATATAAAGTCGGATGGTGTTGCAGAGTTGATCCGACGTGACATGAGTGTCTGATGAAAATGCGGCAAGCTGTGTCTGCATCCAATAGTCATGTCGTATCGGATCAACACTACGACCTCTTCTAACGTTTGCATTACTTACCTTGTCTGCTGTCACATCCGACATTTTGTCGCCCAGCGTCGGAAAAAACGGACCCAAATCGTCCATGTAGCTCTGCCCTTATGCACTTTTAAACCCACAGACCAGCTGAAAGCTGATAACTACAGCCACATTTGCATGAAACTTTATCCTAATGATTCCATGGGGTTTGTCCAAACCCAGGCCTCTGATGCTCCTTTACTCACCCACTTCTCCTGCCTGTATTCATTATTAAGCACCGTGGGAGACAAATCAAGTAAAAGCACTCTGGGGCATTTAAAATCGCCCAGCATCCCAATGGCTTGTAGTTTTCAGTAGGGATGCACCGAATCCAGGATTCGGTTCGGGATTCGGCCAGGATTCGGCCTTTATCAGCAGGATTCGGATTCAGCCGAATCCTTCTGCCTGGCCGAACCGAATCCGAATCCTAATTTGCATATGCAAATTAGGGCCAGGGAGCTAAATCACGTGACTTTTTGGCACAAAACAAGGAAGTAAAAAATGTTTTCCCCTTCCCACCCATAATTTGCATATGCAAATTAGTGTTCGGATTCGGTTCAGTATTCGGCCAAATCTTTCGGGAACGATTCGGGGGTTCGGCCGAATCCAAAATAGTGGATTCGGTGCATCCCTAGTTTTCAGCTTACCTGCTGAAGTCAGTTGGTGAAGTGCTATGATGCAGATTATGCAGCGAGGAGAGCCCTCATACACATTGCGTTATTTTACCGCATGGAGGAAAACATCATCTTATTGTGCATTTGCCCAAAGTCCTTCAGACTGCGATGCGTTGCAACGGATGGCCATGGTCCTATTAGACCCTCACAGAACTCACACAGGTAGAGATACTGTACCTGGTCTTGGAACTTAAGCAGGCAGAGGCCAGAGATCCTGCTGGTCTTGGGCTGAGCTCACGTGACTTGGAAATGAGGACGGCTAGTGGGGCATGGAACCAAATTTGATTGCTTGCTAATTACTGTCACATGATGGGGGATAGACCCATTGGTTGCCCACTGCCATATTAAGGGACAGGAACCCCGTTATCTTGCTCACCTTACACACACAAAGATACACACATAGTTTAGTCGCACCCCAAACCAGCCTCAATACCCCCAATAGAGGTTGATTGAGGAGATGAAGAATATTAGTACTGAGAGTGGGCCCCTGGTCTAAGGTTTTATGGTGGGCCTCTGGTCTAAGGTTTTTTGGTGGGCCCCTGGTGTCCCAGTCTGACACTGCTTGCCTTGTATATTTAAACACCTTAATTGTATAATTTTCTCATAAACCCCTGCATCTCTTGGTCCCCCAGCCCTTTCCTTTGATCATTAATTCAAAGTGAACAAATTGTTCTAAGCTACCTGGACAAATGGTCTGGCCCTAGAAAGTTTTGTAAAAAGAAAAGTGTACCACAGCCCCCTGCTGAAGTTTCTACACAACCTCAAATCCTGAACTTGAGCCCTTCAATTTTTCCAAGCACTTCATCATCCAGGAACTGGTGCAGGGAAGTTACAACCAGTTTAAAGTTCTTGACATACAGCCATAGGCGGAGGGTGATTTTTTGTGCTTGGGGAGGCTACTTAACCTATTCCTTGTTTTGATTTTGCCTCACTGATTATGTGCTGTAAACACAGGGCAAGTCATAGAAGAAAGAGCAATTAATGTGCTGTACTGTGTCTATGATGGCTAACACTCGGTTTGTGCCCCAGTAATAAATAAACAAAATGCCAAGACATTTCTTTGCCTCTCACTAGTGACAAGACTGTTATTATTCCTACTGCATAATACTGCTTTTAGAACAGTGAAAACAAATCATAAAACTGTGAATCTAAGGATCTACAGTGCAAGGACAGTCATGGAGTAGCTTCATTTTCCCTTTTAAACTTCTGTTATTCTCAGAAAACATCCTGTTGCCTCTCTAAGGATAAAGGAAAATCAATTCATACTCACTGCCAAGCCCAGACACCGTCAGAAGAGGTCTGCAGAGCCGCTGTGTGGTCTTCTGTCAATACTTTCATAAAATTTTACAAATTAGACGTACTTTCAGCCAAACAGGCTTCATTTGGCCAATCTGTATTGCAGGTTGCTTTACATAATAAATAAATTCATACTTACCCTCCCTATATATTTTACTGCTTGGGTATTTCCCTATAGTGCCCACTGCCATGTGAAGTACAGGAAAAAGGAAAATCAATTCATACTCACCGAGATTTTCTTTTCCTGGATTGAAGCATGGCAGTGGGCACTATAGGGTTAATCCCTCTCGACTTATGACAGGACAGGAAGTGAGCTAATAAATTGAAGGCATCCCCCCCCACACCTCATCCTATTTGAATGTGCGAGACAATAGACTCCCCACAGAAAGAAGGGAGGGAAACCATGCCCACTGCCATGCTGCAGTCCAGGAAAAGATAATCTCGGTGAGTATGAATTGATTTTCCTTTTTCCTGTACTTCACATGGCAGTGGGCACTATAGGGAAATACCCAAGCAGTAAAATATATAGGGAGGGTAAGTATGAATTTATTTATTATGTAAAGCAACCTGCAATACAGATTGGCCAAATGAAGCCTGTTTGGCTGAAAGTACGTCTAATTTGTAAAATTTTATGAAAGTATTGACAGAAGACCACACAGCGGCTCTGCAGACCTCTTCTGACGGTGTCTGGGCTTGGCAGGCCCAAGACGCAGCTATAGCCCTAGTGGAATGAGCCTTGATTTCTCCTGGGCAAGGAATTGCACTGACCCTGTAAGCTTCCTGGATACTTGATTTAATCCAAGCAGAAACTGTGCTTCTAGCCACCTGAGATCCTCTCCTTGGACCTGAAGTGACAATTTTCTGATGGTTTCAGTTCTTTGGAGATAGATTTTTACATACCTAAGTACATCAAGGGTGTGCCATCTTCTTTCTTCCTCATTTTGAGGAGAAGGGAAAAACACAGGTAGGATGATGTCCTGGTTGACATGGAAATCTGAAATGACTTTCGGTCGAAATTCATGAGGCAGTCTGAAGATTAATTTGTCTTGATGAAAGATCATACAATTCTCCGAGATGTTTAGAGATTGGATTTCTCCTGCTCTTCTAGCTGAAGTTATTGCTAGAAGAAATGTGATCTTCCAAGAAAGGAATTTGAAAGGTACCGATTCGAGTGGTTCAAAAGGAGGCTGAGTGAGAGCCGAAAGAACCAGATTCAGATCCCAAGGTGGAGCCTTAGGTTTTATTCTTGGTTTGAGTCTTTTTAAAGCCTTGAAAAATCTTACTACCAATGGAGCAGAGGACCATGAAATTCCAGATATAGCTGATAAGGCTTAAACCTGATTTTTTAAAGTTGTTGGATGCATTTCAAATCCGGTTTGCAGAAATTCCACAATATCCTCTTCGGAAAGATTCTGGGAAGATCTACCCGTGGATTGACACCATTCTAGTAGTTTATCCCAATATTTTGAATATTTGATAGAAGTAGATGACTTCCTTGAGGATAGTAGTGTTTTAATGGTTTTGAGAGATAACCCTCTGTTTATCATCCTCTGCCTTTCAATCTCCAGGCAGTGAGTTTCAACCTCTCTTTATTTGGATGAAATATGTGACCCTGTTTCAATATTTGAGGGTGAATGGGAAGAAGAACAGGTTCGCTGACTGCCATCTGGAATAATTGCGGGAACCAAAACCTCCTGGGCCACCATGGTAAGATTATCAGCACCGAAGACCTCTCCTCCCATATTTTCTTGAGGCACCTGGGGATCAAGGGGAAGGGAGGAAAAAGATAAGCAAGTTGGAAGTGCCATGGCATACTGAAGGCATCGATTTGTTCCGTCTGGCAGCATGGTGTTCTGGAATAGAATCTCTGTAATTTGGTATTGACTGTCGTGGCCATGAGATCGATTTGAGGTCTCCCGAATTTCCTTACTAACATGTTGAATGTCTCTGGACACAATTCCCACTCCCCTGGGTGAGGCTGAATTCTGCTCAATCGGTCCGCAATTACATTAATTTTCCCTGGCAGATATATGTCAGGTTGAGAAGGTTGTCCTCTGCCCAAAGTAAGATCTCCTCTGTCAGTTTCATTAGTGTGGAACTCCTTGTTCCCCCTTGTTTCTTTATGTATTTCACCACCGTGGTGTTGTCCGAGAAGATCTTCACTGGTTTGTTTCTGATCGTTTCTTGAAACTGAAACAGGGCTAACTGAACAGCCTTTAGTTCCTTCCAATTGGAGTATAGTTTCTGTTCGAAATGATTCCATTTCCCCCAAGCTGACAGATGAAGAACATGAGCTCCCCAACCTGAACCGCTTGCATCGGTTGTGAGGTGTATCCACTGGGGAGAGTGGAGGGAAATTCCTTTCCGGAGATTCTGTTTCTGAAGCCACCATTTCATCTTCTGACGGACTAATGTACTGAGAAAAATCCTGGACTGGATCCCGTACCACTGGCTTAGAAATGCAGATTGGAGAGGCCTTATGTGAGCCATGGCCCACATTACTGCATCTAGAGAGGCTGTGAGTTTGCCTAGGACCTGTTGACAAAAGAGAGCAGATGTGACTGGAAATTTGCAGATTTCCCTGACATTGTTCTGAATGTCCAAAATTCTGTCTGGAGGAAGATTGATGGAGAAAATCTGTGTATTGATCATGACACCTAGGAACTGGAGAGATTGAACCGGAGTTAGGGATGATTTGGACCAGTTTATCATCCAACTGTGTGCTTGAAGTGTATTTAGCACCAACTGGGTGTCCTTGAGAATTTTCTGATGTTAATTGGCCTTTACCAAGATGTTGTCTAGATAGGCAAATTTTTCTACTTTTTGCAGTCTTAGAAGAGCCAGGATGGGTGATAGAATCTTTGTGAAGATTCTTGGCGATGAGGCTAGACCAAAAGGTAACGCCCTGTATTGGAGATGAAGTTCGAAAATTTGGAATCTTAGATATCTCTGATGTCTCTCCCAGATTGAAACATGCAAATAGACGTCTTTTAAGTCTATTTTGACCATCCAGTCTCCTGGTCTTAGTACTTGACCGATTGCCGTGATGGATTCCATACGGAAGGTTTGGATGTTTAGGAAACGATTCAAAAATCTTAGATCTAGAATGGCTCTGAATTCTCCCGACTTCTTTCTGACCAAAAAGAATGGGGAATAGACCCCCATGCCTCTTTGACCTTCTGGTACTTGGACAATTACTTTGTCCTCTAAAAGTTGAATCAAAATCCTTTTCATTGCTGAACGTGTCACTCTGGTTCCTGGAATTTTTGATTTTTTAAAATTTTAGATGATAACCGAGTGAGATTACATCCTTCACCCATCTGTCTGTTGTGGTTTGAGCCCAAACAGCCTTGAAGTGTGACAGTCTTGCACCCACCGGACTGCTGGGCTCGCAAACCTTCAGAAGGTTTTGTTTCTTTCAGCTTTGACATCCTTCTTAACCTGAAAGGGTTGATTTCTTGTTTTCCAATAAGCATGTCTGTGAAAACCTTTGCCTGGACGGTAGGTACGGGCATCTTTAAAGGAGGATCTATTTCCTTTAAATGTTGGTCTTTTATCTCTTCTGTCCTGAGGCAGAAATGAGGACTTACCCGCTGAAGCTTTTGAAATGATACTTTCTAACTTGGAGCTGAAAAGTAGGTCACCTTCATAAGGTAAAGAACACAGATTGTGCTTGGAAGGTGTGTCTGCCAGCCAGTGCTTCAGCCATAGTGATCTGCGGGCAGTGACCGAGAATCCCATGTTTCTTGCTGAAAGTTTGAGGATATCCAGAGAGGCCTCTGCACAGAAATCATTGACTAATTTGATTTCTTCGAGAGAGTTTAATATCTCTTCTCTGCTAACTCTCTTTTGTAGAGCTTTTTCCACATTAACCAGATTTTATTGGCTCTTGCTAGTGAAGTGATAGCCACTGCTGGCTTGCAAATTGCTCCAGATACTGAATAAATCTTCTTTAGAGCTGAATCCTGTCTTCTCTCCATGGGATCTCTAAGAGATACCCCTTCATCAATGGGTAAGGTTTTTCTTCTAGCCACTCTTGTGATGGAAGCATCCACTTTGGGGGGGTGTATCCCACTGTTTAACTTGGTCATCTGAGAAAGGGTACATCTTCTTCATCTTTTTTGCTAAGAAAAACTTTTTATCAGGAATCTCCCATTCAGTTTTGATAGTAGACTTTATAACATCATGTACAGGAAAAACGTGATTCTTTTTCTTAGGTGTTTTAAACATCAGGTCAGTTTGTATGGAAGATTCTGGCACGGTATCAATGTTTAAAGTTTTCCTCATAGCCGAAATAAGAGGTTCAATAAAAGATGTATTGAATAAATCTTCATCTGAATCCACCTCACCCTCTTCTTGAGACTCAGAATCAGCACTTTCTGAAGACAGGACACTAAAGGATTGAACTGTATTTGAAGCAGTGGCAATTTCTCCGTCAGCAGATGGAAGCTTAGCAGAGACCCGGGAAAGAACATTGTCAGTGACTTTTCCCACCATATCAGTCATCGATTTGTCAAATGACTCTTTCATCCATGACATGAGTGTATTAAATTGTTCCGCAGATTGTGAATTGGAATTCTGGCCAAAACAATCCTGGCAGACCTTTTTATCATGCAAAGCAGGATTAGAGCAAAATAAACATTCCCTTCTTGAGGATTTCTCTCTACCATGATCCTCTCTTCTATCATTGTGTCTGTGGTGTGGGCTCCTATAAAAAATATATTCCAGTTAAAAAAGGGGATAAACCTGAGATTTATCCGCGCTCACATCCATAGACTTGCCCACTGGCAGCAGATCTACGTCTCCTAGAACTCATGGGTCAGCTGGAAAAAATCCAAGGAAAACTACCATGAGTGTAGGTAAATAATACATGAAGCCTAAATAGGCAAAAAGCACTTACTGCAATGTGAAGAGGTGCAGGTAGGCAGGCTCAGGGCTCAAAACAGCGTCTTAGGTAGGATGTAACAGCAGGGGAGTCCAGACGCTGATGTGAATTTTCTTTTTGCGCCGTGCAGGGGCGGAAGTGACGTCATCAAACACGGATGCGTCTAGTTTAGAGCTCTGCGCTGACTTACTGCGCAGCCATTAGGGAAATGCGACTTACAGCAGCAAGGCAACTGAAGGCCATGATCTCCTTTAGAGAATCTCACAAGAGCCAAGCTCCGGAGCTTCAGGGAACCCACAACCCCTGGTAATAGTCTGCGGGTGAGTCAGTTCTTGTCGAGGACAGGAAATAGGATGAGGTGTGGGGGGGAAGCCTTCAATTTATTAGCTCACTTCCTGTCCTGTCATAAGTCGAGAGGGATTAACCCTATAGTGCCCACTGCCATGTGAAGTACAGGAAATTGAGAGGTGTACAACAACACCAGCTTGGGGCTGCAAGATGAACTGTGGAAGTAGCTGAAGTTTAGGGTTTGAGTAGGATCTAGTGCACAAAGATTAATGGGTGCAGGCACATCATCCCCACCACTTAAAGGGCACCTATGGGCTAAAAAAATTCCCCAAACCGAGGGTGCGGGCTGATAGAGCCCGCATTTCGGTTTGGGGTTCTATTGGTTAAAAAAAAAATTCCCCCTGCCTGCGCTGGCTTGCTCGCACCAGTAGCTCCCTCCCGGCGCGAGCAGGCCAGCGCAGGCAGGGGGAATTTTTTTGTTGTTGTTTTTTTTTAACTAATAGAACCCCAAACTGGAATGCGGGCTCTGTCAGCCAACACCTTCGGTTTGGGGAATTTTTTTAGCCCATAGGTGCCCTTTAATAATGTGAAATTGCCTAGGTTCTCTAGCACAGAAATAACTGCATATAGGCATCCCAAGCGCAGGGTGGGTACTAACACCCCTAGCACATGATATAGTGAGAAACATTGGGTTGAGACACCACAAGCACATAAACAGTGAACTCCATTTTTTCAAGATGCACCCCCTATTCTGCTGTCCCATGTACCCTCCATATTAACCTTTTGCTCTTTTACTAGTTTCTAGTAGTATAGGCACTACTGTATCTATTGTTTTCCTCTTTTCATTTTTAATTTGCTTTTTACAGGTCCCTTTGCATTTTTTAGTAGTAACCTTGCATTTAGGTATCCCCCCACTTGATATTCATGCTCTACAATTTTTTTTATGTTTTCAGACTGGTGGGGAAAGGGGCAGAACTAAATCAAAGGTACCTGGATGCTGTCCCTGACACATATAATCCAGAAATAGTCAATCACTGCAGGAAACGGACTAAAGTTCAGCTATTTTGCCCTCGAAGTGCAAGCCCCGTCCTTCTACTAGGGCAGTGCTGTCCAGCTTCTGTGGTACCGAGGGCAGAACCTTTTCTGTCCTACGTGGTGGAGGGCCAATAATGGAAGTCAGTATTGACCACTCCCCCTTTTAAACCACACCCACTGTAAACCACACCCACGTTACCACAAGAACTTTTAAGATCATATCCACATTAACGGTAGTAGCACACCAAAAATCCAAATGGTTGGTGCTCACTGCAGAGGTATCCCTCGTCACTCATGTGAAACATTTAAGTCCTCTCCTGTGGATAATACAGAAATCCCCCAATACATGATTAAACACTGTAGGGACCCCTAATAACAATTTCCAAATGCTAACAAACACCCAGAACAAACCCCTATCAGGTTTACATCCCACAGGTAGCATAGGGTAAGCACAGAATGACACATAAGCAGCACAGTGCAAGCAGAGTACGAGCACTGGGCAAGCAGAGTATAACACACACAAGCACACTGGGCAAGCAGAGTATGACCTACACAAGCAGCCCTGGGAAAACAGACTATTACCCACACAAGCAGCAAATTTCTTTTTATGAGAAGGTAAGGAGGGACCTTGATTCTGGGATGGCAGTGGATGTGATTTACTTAGACTTTGCTAAAGCATTTGATACAGTGCCACACAGAAGGTTACTGTCAGGGAGCCGGGAGCTCCCTCCAGGGAGATAGTCTGGATCAAGGAGGAAGCCCTCTTGAGGGAGCAAGGTCGCGGTATCCAAAGGGTACCCAGGCAGGGGGTCAAAACCAAGGCAGGAGCAGGAATCAGGATACCGGAAACACAAACAGGAACCCAGGATTAATGGCAGCAAATCCTATTCTTGGGCGCCGTCACAGTGTTTTGGGCGCCCTTTTATGATGAGATCCCGGCACCAGAGATGACATCATCATACAGCGACGCTGCAGCCATGTGTTCAGCATGGGCGCCGCCATCTTCAACTGTGACCGCCGGGAAAGTAAACAGCGCCTTCAGATACTTCTGGGTCGGGTACGTCTGGAAGTCCTGACAGTACCCCCTCCCCCACGGGGGGCCTCTGGACCACCAGGACAAGGCTTTTGGGGAAACCTGGCTTGGAAATCCCTCACAAGACGAGGAGCATGTACATCCGAGTGTCCTTCCCTGGAGCATTCTTCAGGGCCAAAGCCCTTCCACTTGACGAGGTACTGAAGAGAACCCCTGGAGATTCTGGAGTCAAGGATCTTTTCCACCTCATATTCTAGTTGACCATCCACAGAGATAGCAGGAGGGGGAGACTGGTTAATAGAAAAGCGGTTGTAGGCAGCGGGTTTCACCAAGGAGACATGAAACACGTTGGGGATTCGCATCTCAGGGGGAA
>CM044442.1:56559103-56580706 GCA_024363595.1 Xenopus borealis
GCAAGCAGAGGATGACCTACACAAGCAGCACTGGGAAAACAGACTATTACCCACACAAGCAGCACTGGGCAAGCAGAGTATGACCTACACAAGCAGCACTGGGGAAGCAGAGTATGACCTACACAAGTAGCACTGGACACAGAATGACACACACACAAACAGCACTGGCCAAGCAGAGTATGACACACACAAGCAGCACTGGGCAAGCAGAGTATGACCCACACAAGCAGGAAAAGTGGCCTGTTGTGTAGTAGCCAGACACGATTTTCAGAACAAGCAAGTGGAGCTTGCCACACTTTAGCAATTGCTCTCCTTGCAGGCTTGCAAAATTGATGGATAAATCACATACGTGTTCCCACTCCGTTTTTTACTTTTCATATGTTGCCCATTCCAAAGGATTCACTCACCAAATGGTGTTTGGGTAGCCTAAAGGAAGTGCCAAAACTATAGGCACAAAACACACAAGCTTTGTTGCATATTGCTGTCTTATTATCTTACAATACCCATGGAATTAAGCTGTGATTTTATAACACTCTGGCTCTAGGAAATCCTTTGGCAGAAGTAACAGGAGGTAACAGTGAAAAATGGATTTGATTACACTTACTTCACACACAATCATCCCATGCTGTCTAGAATCCTCTTTACTCTTATCAACCACATCATAATTTCTATGGAATGTTTATGTTATGGCCAGATGAGCCAGCCAAAATTTATTCCATAGGGTGTAGTACTCACTCATGGCCAGAAGTTTCATAAGGGCCTGGGCATCCAATTTCTGGGTTCTGTGTAAAGATGTCTTCAGAGTCTAGTTAAAGTTGATTCCATTGCCACATGACCAGGTTCCTCGCCTATATCAATACTGTACCTATCCACATTAGTTCTTCACTAATGATGCCACCAGCCTCTGTCAATTTTACTGCATTTCAGGATTAAATAAGCATTGGTAGCCAATGACAGATTAATTGGGTACCTACTCCCATGGATTACACTACCTTATGGCTAGGATATCGGCAGCACTTTAATGCTTACTGTCATTTACACTTGGTCAACTGACTGTAACCAATGAGGATTTTCCACAGAATTGATACATTAGTCAAATTGTCTAGACAGACATTTGCCAGAAACAGCCCATCATGTTCAAACCCAGGATAATGGGCACTCCTGTAAAGATGGCTTTCTTGACTACCACCGCACCTATGTTCAAATAAAGTAATGTCCGCCTATGTAATCCCTAAGCACTCCAATGTGTTGTTTTGTGGACTGCACACAAAGTGATATTTTGTAGTTTTTTATATCAATATAAATGTCACTCTAGCACTAGATTAAAGGGCATCTAAAGTCAATGTTTTTCAACTGCATGACATGACTAAATAAAACAATTTTGTTAATGTATGTCTGTCAAAAATGTTGTACAGGCTTTGAGGTACACAATTTTTTTGCAGCTTTCTCTTTTCAGTCTTGTTAGCAGTTTCCTTCAAAGTGCAATGGCCTCAGGCTGTCCTGCTCGCTGTCACCTCTGATGCACAACTACTAGATACTGTAAGGCTCAAAGGGTTGTTGATCCCTTGCATATTTGCATGGTTGTGCTGAAATTGCCCTTCAGATCATCAAGGAGTGAGAGGGCCAACGGCATCTCAAATTTGAAGAAAATTGCAAACAAGAGAATGCTGCAGGAACATTTACATGTAACTCAAAGCAGGTGCAAATTTTTTATCAGACATACATTACATATGCATGCATTTTAAAAACTGACTTTAAATCCACTTTACCGACAAACATTTTTGTAAGTACAAACATTAAAAATAAATGTATACCACTACTGTTCCTTTATACAAGCCACACATTGGTCCCAAAGCAGGCTGCCAGACTCAGTTACTGCTGCCAGGCAGCATCTACAAGTCCCAGAAGAGACCATTATTGCACCCCAGGAATTAAAGCATGGCTCTTTGGTTGATTGGTTGAATTGGTTTTGTTGAACGACAACCAATGGATTTTTTACTAGCAATTAATACTTCAAGACAATACATCAAGAAGATATAGATACAGAGAACAGGAAATATTATTTAAGCATCTAAAACAATACTGCCACATGAATGTTTGAGCCATACAATGTCATCTCATATCAGAATGTGCCTATTATAAATAAGCAAAGGCCCTGGCCATTACTGTATGTACCTGAAATAATAATGGCTATGGCCATCTTCCGGGTCTCTGGTCTTCTTCCTTCCATTCTGCAATTCACTGAACTTTTTGCGCATGCACAGTTGGTACGAATAACAGACTGCTCCAACTGCATATGCTGCAACTTACAAAAGAAGACCAAAGACCCAGAAGATGGTACCCATGAGCTCCGCTGCACTACTCTGCATACATAAATGGCCATGATGCCACAGACACTTTCTGGAATAATACACTATGCGAGTAGAATTCAGGGATGGGGGACTATCTAGGGTAGTAGATGGGGCTTTTCTAATTGGGGGGGGGGGGTTAGTTCTCCTTTAAGTAACTGTTCAGTTTAAACTTGGCCAGCATTCCTCATAACTGAGAATTTCCATATTCTTAAATACTTTAGTCACCCTTCTCTTTCTAATTAAATAAAATCCTGTTTGAGAACTGTATATCAAAACGGAGAAACAGTACATTATATTGTCATTCCTTTGAAACACTTTAATGTTTTGTTTAATGAACAATTAAAATATAAGTGGACCCAATACAGAATAATAACCCTACTCAAAATAGAGACTATGCCATTGACAAGCACTCTCTGTACATGATTCTTTATTTAGTCTCCGTTTTCAAACTTTACAAAGACCAACAGAAGTTAGTTTAGAAGCAATATTTATTACTTTGGAAGTGAAAAAATAGCAACCATATTGCATGTGCAGCTAAAAAATAACACTAGAAAAGGATGTACTGATCACTAGTTCTTAAATGTATTTACGGTATGCCATCAGCAGGGGACACTATTCATTAATTTAAGAAATATATCATATTTGATTTTAACTTGCTTGCATTTAAAGTTTTAAAATGTGTTTTTTTAATGCTCTGCTCGAGCTGTGAATTTTCACAGAGGGAGAAGTTAAAAGTTATGTAGTATACATTCTGAAAGGACATAAATCCGCTAACTAACCAGTTTAGTGATCAAAAACAATTTATCACTGTTGTGTTCACTGTGTAGCCTTTTAGTATTCTGTACATATCCCACAACATTTTGGAATTAAAAAGAAAAGAGGGACAAAAAAGTTGCTTGTGGTGAAAGTTTTTGACCATGACCATTTTTTGGGCCACATCCCCTATTTACCATGTTGATTTCACAACATTTGGAAGGTTATGAAAGTTTAAACATATTTATGTGGTTTTTTTTTTCAGTTTTGCTAATGAAGGTGAATTGCCCAATAAAGGACCAGTAACATGAAAAAATAAAATTGTTTTAAAATAATGCAGTGTTATGCTACACTCTACTGTGTTGTTTATATAAAAAGCTGCTGTGTAGCAATGGGGGCAGCTGTTCAAAAGAGAAAAGGCTCAAGTTACTCAGCAGATAGCAGATAAGCACTGTAGAACATAATGTTTTATGTTATCCATTATTTATCCAGTGCCATATAGCCTTTTATTCAGTTTCATTGCTACTTAGCAGCTTGTTTATAAGAACTATAGTAGTGTTTCCAAAGCAAACACATCAGTTTTATGAGTGCAGGGAAACACTGCATGATGTTTTCATTACTTTAAAACACTTTACGTTTTTGGTGTTATTGTTCCTTTAAGTTGTGTGTCTAACTTTTCCCAAGGGACCTGTTATATTGTTACAATTACTTATTTGGTTTTCTCGAAATTGTTACAAAGTATCTTATCTGCTGCTGTTCTGGGCTCACTGCCAAAAGCCAATTAAGTTAGAAACGTTGTTTCTTTTTCTGGCTGTTCAGTGCAGAGAAAAATTGGACTTTCCAGTGCAAATGAGGGACTGCGGGTTGAGCTGTCAAAAGAGGGGCTGTCCCACTAAAAACAGGACAGTTGGGAGGTATGTTCTGCATCTGATACTAAGGCTCCAGAAACAGGAGGCACATCAGCAGCAACTTTCTACATGTTTATTTAGAAATGAACATATAACTTAACACAACTCTGCTGTACAAGAGCGTGTGAGAGATATAGCAGAAAAGGCACTGGAGAGAAACTGCTGCAGGTGCAGCACAGCGCCCTCTATATTACCCCAGTGATAAAATCACAGACAAATACACTACGTCTTCCTTCTTTGAAAGTAGAACAATAGAATAATTGCAAACAATATTAAACAAAGTCTTTATAGCTGCTGGGTGCCCTTAATATCCAACCACTTTTGTTTGACTGTGATATGATGGGGCTTCTGTACTGAGTTCACAATGATCCTCTATTGGTGCAGCACAGCGCCCTCTATAATACTCCAGTGGTAAAGTCACAGACAAATACACCACATTCACATACAGTACATAACATTATCAAATACATTATAGGAGGATGATAATTATAAAATAGATGGTAAAATGTGAGAACGTGTTCAAATTGAAAGGATAATAATGAATTCTTTGTTTCTATTTCTTGCATATACGTTGTTTTGTGTATTTTGGAAACATATTTTTTTTTATCCAAAACGCAGCATGTTTTCCCATAATTAAGTATAATTAAGTAATTAAGTGCTTTATTACAATTAGCAAATTTGTGCTCACTGTGTCATCACTTTGTTTGCATCAAAATGCCATGGTTCCCTTTGTATCTGAGAGGGGCTTTCCTGCTGCAGCCTCCCTTCCCTCCACAGCACTCACCTTTATTTCACAGGAGGGGGTCCAGGAGGAGTCTTGTCGCTGGTGCAGAGAGCTCTCGTTTCAAAACTGGAAATTATCCTCTTAAAGTTATCAGGCGTTTTGCTGCCCAGGTAAACTGCATGGTAATTTCGTAACCTGCCTCATTTGCACAGCACCCCTGCAAAATGCACAAGTTGCATCTAGAATTTTGAGAGTGGGGGTTGAATCAAAGTTATATTGGCATTGCCTTATTTCTGCAACGTTGGTGTTTTCCTAACAAAGCTATGATAAAAACTGAAGCCAACTCTTGGCACCTTACCCTCAGACTTAAAGACCATTCACTCTGGCTTCCTTCCCTTTGATTCTACACCTAGTGGTAGCATGCTGGAAACAGCAGAGAGTACTTTCAGACAGAAGGCCTTTCTCAGCCACATTGCTCTTATTATCTTAGGTTTGCCATAGTAATAGCTTGCTAGAAATTAATCAAGTAGAAAAGTGGCCAGAGCTGGATTTTGTAAAGGGGTCTTTAGTTACCGAAGCCAGAAATATAGAATTTTCAATTTTACTTGAATTGAAAAATGTACATTTGTGTTTTCAACTTTCCTTTTCCCAAAATGGCCCAAAAGCTCAGGCCTGCTGGAAGGTTCTCTACATAACAAACAAGGGAAAGTTGTGCTCACCACTAATTTTTAAAACCATTAGGCAGGGGTGCAATAAGGCTGTGACCACAAAATACATATAGACAAATACAAGAGGCCCTCTGCACTCAACCCATTATCAATATATTTAAGACATTGAGACATTTAGTGCATACAGCTACTAAAAAATGCCTTACCCTTTAAACAAAACAGGGATTGTTTGTCCATATATTGCAATATATTTAAGCTGGCCAAATACTTCAAAGTCATCTCATATCTAGCCAGTCCTACTCTCAAATTGCATCTGATCCATTAAGAATTCTATTGCTTCCTTATACATTTTACAAAGGTTCTCTACATGTAGACTCATTCCCTGCTGCTTTTTATGACATCTTAATGGAGACCAGCGTCAAATATTTAAGAGTCTGTCTGTTGAGGAGCAACCACTTTCAGAGAATTTAAGTGAATTTTTAGGAGAACATCCTCACAAATCTTGTAAGTGTGTTGCTAAAATGCTTTCTCAGAGTGAGATTGTTATGATGATCAACCAGCTGGTGGCTTCTCAGCACATGTACCTTAGCCCAACCAAGAATTCCTTGCCAAGTTTCAGACACAATTTCTAGACTGTCTCTGTATGTGAAAGCACTGGGTCTCTGCAAGTGTTCAAGCCTCCCCCATGAGTTGTGTGTATATGCTTTTAAGTGCACAAAGCCTGTCTCCAGCAGATACAAAGATAACTGTACGCAGATCCTTCTCCACAGTGGTTTACTCTAGCATCCAGCTTCTATCACCAGGTATGCATGGAACACGGAACATGGCCTGCAACCTGGAAGCCTCTCAAGTCAAGAGACTCTAAAGGCCTGGTACTTGGTGTGCAGACCCACTGGAGACCTCAGTTGGAGAGTGCATGGTGAATTGAGCACAGGAGTATTCATACCAGTGGGCAGCCCTGTATAACTCAGTTGGGGTATATTTTTCCATATACAGTAAGTTAATATCTCTTTGGCACTCATTGATCCTATGCCAGTGTAAGTGAGGAGGAGGCTAAGCTCCTGATGCAAATAGAAAAGGCTGCTAGTTTGGGGAAGTAAGACTAACCCCAAAAGGTTTTTTAAGTATATTGAAAGTATGCGGGTTGAGAGTGTTGCTCCTTTAAATAATGGTACCAATATGGTTGTAACAGATACAGAAAAGGCAAATGTGCTAAATCACTTCTTTTCATCAAAGTATAGAATAGAGGAGTCTGAGTTCCCAGGCCCACTTCATAGCTGTACTGTTGACTCAGCTCAATCTAGTCAATGGCTGACTCAGGATATGATTAAAAAAGCTTTAATAAAAATTAATGTAAACAAGGCACCAGGGCCAGATGGAATATACCCATGGGTACTAAGAGTGCTTATTCAGTTTTAGATTGGCCCCTATTTCTGATTTTCTCAGATTCGCTTTCATCTGGTATGGTACCTATGGATTGGAGAAAAGTTGATTATATTCCAGTGTTTAAAAAGGTTTATAATCTCAGCCTGGTAATTATAGGCCAGTAAGTTTGACATCTTTGGTGGGCAAATTATTTGAAGACTTTTTAAGGGAAACTATACCCCCAAAATGAATACTTGAGCAACAGGTAGTTTATATCATATTAGGTGGCATATTAAATAATCTTACCAAACTTGAATATATATTTAAGTAAATATTGCCCTTTTACATCTCTTGCCTTGAACCACCATTTTGTGATGGTCTATGTGCTGTCTCAGAGATCACCTGACCAGAAATATTTCAACTCTAACTGTAACAGGAAGAAGTGTGGAAGCAAAAGACACAACTCTGTCTGTTAATTGGCTCATGTGATCTAACTCATGTTTGGTATGTTTGTGTGCACCGTTGAATCATACAATCCCAGGAGGCTGTCCTTATTTTTTAAAATGGCTATTTTCTATTTAGGATGACCCTATTGCACATGCTACTAATAAAGTATATTATAATGAAAATGGTTTATTTACGTGAAGCAGGGTTTTACATATGAGTTGTTTTATAGAGACCTACATTGTCCGGGGGGTATAGTTTTCCTTTAAGGGATCACATTCAAAATGTTGTCCTAGTGAATGGCATTATGAGCAGCATGGCTTTATGAAGGATAGGTCAAATCAAACAAATTAGATTTTTGGTTTTTATGATGAAGCAAGTAAGATGCTGGACAGTGGGGGAGCAGTAGATGTGATCTATTTGGATTTTGCCAAAGCATTTGATGGCCCACAAACAACTGCTTTGTAAAGTAAGGTCTGTTGGGCTTAATGAAGTTGTTTGCACATCAGGCCCGAACTGACCATAGATCTGTTCGGGCAATTTCCCGTGGGGCCCCTCTACATCTTGTGTGTGGGCTGCTCTGCTCCTGATCGATCCGCAGGCTCTAGGACAGCTCCTCCACCCTATCTCCCGCTGTGGCTCCGCCCCTCCCACTCCTCTCTGTCCTCTCGTTGCTGCTGCTGCTGCCTCTGCCGTGCTGTGTGACAGTGTGTGTCCCAGGAAGCTTATTCCTTGTCTGATATGCATATTTAAAACATTTCCCCAGCAGATGTGACATATATCAGCCATGTAGAGAAATATGTACAAGTAGGCTTGCAGATTTGCTGGAGATGCATAATCACTAGTGCTCTAAACCTGTTACACATGCTTTTCTGTCCTTTCCTGCTTGCTACAAAGTGAAAAATATTTCAGTTCTATTGCAGAATTAGGTTTCTTTCCTTATGCTTTTGCTGCCTAAATGTGCCTAAATGTGATAGCATGACTTGCATCTCAGCTGCAGGGTTTAGTAGAAAATATTGCTTTTCTGTCACCTGACATGCAGACTCGTGTGACAGCGAATACTGCTTCTTAAAGAACAGCTGCAGTACCAAGAGCCAGACATGGTTTGGTCTTTACTAAATTATAGGGTTGCCACCTCACCCCTTTAAAACCGAACACATCTGGAATACACAGCCTGCATGGCTAATTAGCAATACATTTAGATGCATGCTGCAGACTGAACTGATTTATGTGCAGCCATGCATCATGCATCTAAATAAATTGCTAATTAGCCATGCAGGCTGTGTATTCCATATGTGTTCGGTTTTAAAGGGGTGAGGTGGCAACCCTACTTAGCCATATTTTTACTGTAAACAGTAGTACTTAAGTATTATAAGGGATAATGTACCCCCTACTGTAAATGATAAGGATATTAGAAGTCACTGAGGGGTTGTTGTGTGACCATATAAAGGCACAAGGCTGCAGAATATTTAACATATCTTACATGAATTACAGTATACTTAAGTGAGAAAGGTAGTGCTTTATGCACATACTATTTTGCAGTTTTACCCCTATATATGCTTTTTACCCCCAGTCCGGCCCTGTTGCACATGGATAGGAAACTGGCTACAGAATCAGGTACAGAGGGTGCTTGTTAATGGTACATTCTTTACTTGGAATAAGGTTCTTAGTGTGGTCTCCCTTAGGGCTCAGTATTGGATCCACTTTTATTTAACTTGTTCATGAAATGAATTAGGGAAGGGTATTTTAAATAATGTCTCAGTGTTTGCAGATGACACAAAACTATCCATTCCAATTAATTCCATCCAGCATGCAGCAGCTTTGCAACATGATCATAACGTAATGGCAATCTGGACAGCTAAGTGGCAAATGAGATTCAATGTTGATAAATGTAAAGTCATGTAAGTCACTCTTAAAGCGATACACGTTCTTATAAAAATCACATTACTTAACGGATCTTCTGGGTTGCTTACATGAGGCAGGGCTGGGGGCAGAACGATCCTTCCATAGACTGAATTCCTGTTTTCAATTGTTATTAGTCTATGGAAGTACATTGCTGTCCCCACCCCAGCGTAACTGAAACTGCACAGGAGGTGTTTCAACAGTGTCGGAGGGTCGTGTCAGTGCAGATGTTCTGGGGAGTGGCTCTGAGGTGGCTTTGAAGGAAAATATTCCGGGTGCAGCACATACTTTATACCGACATGTTCCTATGATTTTTATAGGAATGTGTCAGTATTGCTTTAATGGGACTGCACTAGGCAAATCCATAATGAAAAAGGACCTTGGAGTCCTTGTAGATAATAAACTGTAGCAAGCAATGCCAGTAGCATCAAGGGCGACTAATGTCTTGAGCTGCATTAAAAGGGGAATTGATTCACGGGGAGAGGGGGTCATTCTACTCAAATAGGACATTTTTGAATTAGAGAAGGGCAACTAAGCTGGTAAAAGGTATGGAGAATTTTAGCTATGAGGAAAGACTGGCCAAATTGGGGTTGTTCATACTGGAGAAGAGGAGAATTCAACCTGATGGGTCCATCACCATATTAATGTAACTGGCCCAGAGTGTAGAAACATGACAGAAGTTAGCTACCTTATGGGAATGCTCATGGAGGAGGTGCAGATCAGCAGGGGGGGGGGAATATACAGTACATTTACAAACAGATAAGGCGACCCTTCAACCTTACCTTTAACTAACAGGTATCTGCCACCACAGTCAATAAGTACCTGTTCTAGGCAGAAGTTTTGGGAGCTATGTATCAGTATTGCAGCACCTCAGGAATATGAGAACTCTGCATGGTACATTAGTGGTAACAAGTGTCTTTTCAGTGCTCTAACTCATTGCCCTATAAAATGTGTTTCCTGCAGCATTATTATATCATTGCCAGATTGCTGAAGATAATTCAACACTATAGACCTATTGCAAAACAAGTATACGACATTGTAGAACATTTGATCATATATTGTCTGTGTTGAGGGGCCACATGGGAGCCATGGGACTCCGTGAGTGTGCATCAGGCTTCTGAGGTGACCCTCCAACTACTCAGCCATATAGACTAAATGTCCCTATACCCCTCAGCTCAATAGAAAAAGTCAGAAAGAAAAGAATAAATACCGATAACATAACATCCTGAGTAATCCCCCCCCTCGGTATTCTCCCCCAAACATAGTAAGGGGCCTGGTCCTCTTGATGGCCATGAACAACAAACTTTAGATATTATCCCAAAAGGGGCATAGAAAAGGCAAGCATGAAGACTTGAAATTGCCTAATAAAGCAAATTGAGGTTTGTGGTGTTTGTGCTAAGTGCCTGTAGGTGCCACTGTGCACAAGATTATACAGTGTACTTTCTATACTGCTTAAATGGGTTAGAGTTCAAGTTACTGTTGAAGTGTACTGGCTGCAGGAACCTGTTAATAAAGCACTGTTATACTCTGCTCAAACTCAGCTACCAAAACATAACAAATTGGGGATGAGATGTCTCTTCTACCTCTGAAGCAGCCTGCAGCTTTTCTTCAAAAACCCTGGTGAGCCTACATACCTTTCACTGCTTGGATCTGTATGTTTTAAAATTACATTATTGCTGCTAACCAAGCGGAGATTTCTGCTGCTAGAAAATGTGCTTTACGTATTCACTGCCTGGGAGCAGCATATATTCTTTACATTACCATTACCTGATGAGACTTATGAAACTGCTCTTACAGCTATAAAGAACATTTTTGTGACAAGAGTAAATGTGGTTGCTGAATGATATAATTTCTGCCCACTTGGACAACATAATTACGAATCCACAGAACAATTTGTAGCAGCTTTGGTTGGTACATGTAAGTTTGGGAATTTAATAGATGTAATGTTAAGAGACCAAATAGTGGAAAAAACAAACTCACCTTGCATTAGAGAGAGACTGCTCCTAGAGCAGGATTTAACCCTTGCAAAGGCTATTAGTTACTAGCCAAATAGAAACAGCAGTGGCAGAGGCTAAAACTCTCAGTCAGGGAACTGCTGGCAATAGAATTCTTAATGAATTAAATGCAATTTGAGAGTAGGACTGGCCAGATATGAGATGACTTTGACGTAGTTGGCCAGCTTAAATATATTGCATTATTTGGACAAACAATCCCTGTTTTGTTTAAAGGGTAAGGCATTTTTTAGTAGCACAGTCACAGGCAAAATATAGTGCTAAGGAAAGGGATTCACCTACACTGCAAAACCATGCAGCAAATATAAATAAAAAATACTACTTCCCCTGTGGTTCAACAAAACACACTGCAAATTATGCTACATGTACTGCAAAAGCTGTTCAGTCCCATAAATGCAAAAAAGTAGGACATTTTGCTAAGATGTTCTATAGTTCTGCTAAAGATGTTCATGAAGTCACTGCTTCAAATGTTACAGTATTAAGTGTACATAAAACTGATACATTTATTCCAGACAAGTTTATATGCAATGTCAATTGCAATGTCAAAACTGCTTCTGCTAACAAGGCACATTCCATTAACCTGATGCTTGATACAGGTTCAGCTGTTTCTATACTACCAAAGGATATTTTCTTGAAATACTTTCCAAAAGATCCACTTGTTGCACCTGCCCTGAGACTGGTCTGTCACTTAAAGTGCTTGGTTGCTTGCCAGTGACTGTACAATTTGAATCAAATACTGCAAAATTGGACATTTACATTGTGGATAAGGGCACTGCTATACTTGGAAGGGATCTCTTTGCTGCATTAAACCTACAATTAGTTGATGGTCTCATTACTACGTCACCAGTGCCTGCCACACAGCCAGTGTCTAAAATTTCCCCACAAAGCAACACTTCATTGGGTTGAGCAAATAACTTTGTACACAAAGTTAAGCTAAGACCAGTTGTAAAACTAGTATGTCAGAAATTGAGGCAATTGCCCTACTCTATAAGGGAGTCCTTCTCAGAGGAACTAAAGAAACTGGTAGAGCAAAATCAGAATCCTTTCACCAATTGTTGTAGCAATGAAGAAAACTAGAGGTATTCGATTGTGTGTTGATCTCCATGAACCTAATAAAGCAGTTGTTATGGATAATCATCCTTTGCCACACAGAGAAAATATTTTCAGAACTCAGAGGAGCAAAATTCTTTTCCACCCTGGCTCTTCAGAGTGCTTGTCATCAAGTATTACAGCATGAGGAAAGCAGAGGCCTCACTGCATTTATGATATAACTGTCTACGCTCCAACCATGGATCTTCATGACAAGTACCTAGAAAAGGTTCTGAAATGCATTGATTCTGCACGACTGAAACAGAACCTTTCCAAATGCCACTTCAGACAAACTCGGCTGTCATTTCTGGGTCATATAATTTCACAAAAGGGATTACTGCCTGATCGACTATGTCAATGCTGTTACACAAGCACCTGCTCCATCTGATTTTCAGACCTTACCAGCTTTCTTAGGTCTTACTTCATGGTATTCTAAGTTTATTCCCAACTATGCTATACTTGGAACTTCAAGTCTGGTTTGTTCAGATACTGCTCAATATAGCATTGAAATATGGAAATAGTGGGGTTCATGCAGTTTTCACACAGATGCATGCCGGTTGCAAAAAAAAAAAAAACTGTTGCATTTGCATCCAGAACACTAATAGAGGCAGAGCGTAAGTATTCAACTGTTAAAAATAAAGCTCTAGCATTTGTTTGGGCAACAGAAAAATGGAGAACCTAACTATGGGGTACAGAATTTACCTTATGCATGGATCATAGCCCTTTAACTACACTGCTTACAAACAAAGGGCTTAGGAATAGCTGGAATGTTTATAGCAAGATGGTCAGCAACAAACTACAAAAGGCAATACAAACCAGGTTTGAAAAATGTTACTGCCCATTGTCACGTTTACCCAGGGCCTACATTACAAATCACGGGACCCATACAAAAAAATTTGTCCATCCAAGCCCCACCCCTGATCCTGCCCACTCCACATCACAGTTAAAAGACCACACAGACATCAGTGCTAAAAAAGTAACCCCCCCCACACACAAAAGTTATAAAAAGCTATTGATTGTTAATTGATTGATTAATTAATGAATTTTATGGTATTAATTAATTAAGTAATTTTCCTGATTTTTGAATTCCAGAATATGAAGTAATACAACATAGCACAGCTAAGAATACGTTTATTAGTCATTTGGTGCCGCGCAAGGAAATATAGAGTTTAAAGTGGGGCGACTTGGATACAGATGTGGTAGAATTGAGAGAGGGATCTTACTTCTTTCCTTTTTCTAATAAACTTGTTTAAGTATTAATCACCCCTCTTACAGTTTTTAAGTGTACGGTGTATTTGAATCAAAGGTTTACTAGAGACTTACATTTTTTTAAAAAGCTATTAATGGTCTGGGCCCCCCTTACAAGTAAAAAAAAATTGAGGCCCCAAAAAATATTTTTTTTTAAAAAACCTTGCCAACAGGCCCCCCCCCTTACAAGTTATAAGAAATTGGGGTCCCAAAAAAATATTTAAAAAAAAAAAAACCTTAGCGATGGGACTGTCCCCCCTGTCCCCCCCGATGGTGGCCCTGCGTTTACCTTAACCTGCAGCTTCAGACACTGGATGAGGACATAGACGTTGTAGCATTGACTGATATATTATTATCTACAGTTACAGCTACTTGCTTCACACATCCAATTCAAGTAAAACTACGGCACATCTTACAAAGTAAATAGCTAAATGCTGAGAAGAAACTCAGTCCTAATCTTCAACCTTACTACAGGATTAGACACAAACTGTCCTTAGTAGATGGCTATGTTGTCCGTGCAGGTCATCGCTTACTGGTACCAGAGACCTTGAGAGAAAAGCTCATACAACTTGCACAAGAATGTCATCAAGGAATTGTATGTACAAAATGTATATGATAGCTATACTAGTGGCCAGCAATGGATGCCCATGTGGTAACTGCCATGCTTGTGTTACTTGTCAGAATCATGACAAAACAGCTATCACACATACACCACCATTTCAGCCAGTACCATCCCCCCGATTCAGCATGAGAAAAACTGGCTATCGATATTGTGGGTCCTTTTGCAGATGCTCCTATAGTCTGCAGATTTTCTATAACTCTGATAGACTATTACAGTAAATTGCACTTGTTTCTCATATAACATCAGCTACAGTAATAATATTTCTGTCTACAGTCTACAGCAGAGAAGGTAATCCAAAGGAGTTGATATCAGACAGCGGACTACAGTTTGTTTCATATGAGTTGGGTAGAGTATATTCAGTCTTATCCACCAAACTTCCCTCAGCTTTAGTCTCAACTTATGGTCCCCTCCCCTATTTAGTGGGTATACTGTTTCTAGTATGATAAATCATAACTGCTCAACCATATGGCCTTTTTATTTAAAGTGACACGTTATTTGCCAGGCAATGGATTTGCGGCAAAATTCCGCAATTAACCACATGCGTTTCTTTTTTTCAAGAAACTGAGTCAAAAATTTGACACCAAAAATTTCCGAGAGAAACCATTTACTGCAAAGTAAAATACTGTATCTTGAAAAGTACTGTATTATAAGTTTATTTTTCTAAATCACCATAAAAGCATTGTAAACAGCAAATGTGGTAGGACATTTTATATATTTATAGATTTTGACAAATGTGTCTAAAAATCTCAAACAGAACAGAAGGCTTATCTTATGTTGAACTGTTGTTTTTCATTCAATTTCATAAGCACTGCCATCTGTCTCTAATTAAATGAGCAGTCTATAACTGATCTAATATCCAGATATGGAATATGGTTGTTACATAGTTACAAAATGGACTCTTGCATTTAAGCCTACTCTGTAAAACAGAACAACATACCTTGGTTCGGTTTCCTCCAATATAGCAGGAGTCAGATTTGATGTTATCACAAGGTGGCTGTATGTAAAAATTAAAATAAAACTCTAGGGCAGGGGTGCCCAGACTATGTTACACTGGGATCTACTGGGATCGACACCTGGTCCCCATCAGAAGATCTAACTTGAAAACGTGCAGCAGAATATTTGACAGTGCAGCTATGAAGTGAGCATAGGAACTCAGGCTCCTCTATTGTATACACTGAAGAAAAGAACATCTGTTTTTTCTGTATGTAACAACCATACTGGTACCATAATTTAACGGAGCAACACTCTCAACCTGCATCTTTTTACTACCGATATATTTAAAAAAACTTTTTAGGGTTAGTTTTCGCCTCCACTGCAATTAACTCTTCATTTCCTTTCTTTGCCTTTTGGATTGCTGATTTACATTTTACATATTTACAGGCACTAGAATGAGCTTTTCCAAAATTCATGGTTTTTGTTGCCCCAGTATATATTTGTTTTTTGCACCAGACATTAAGTTATATAACATTATGGTCACTATTACCCAGTACTTTAATACCAGAGCACAAACACTACATATGACATCTCATAATAGCACAAGCAGTTCTATCTCGACAGATTTATTTTAAGCAACCATGGAGAGTCACCACTCGACTGAAACAGGGGTGCTGCTGCCATGAAGGGAGTTGAGCAACTTACCTCAGGTGGCAATACCAAACTAGTTGCCAGGGGAGGCAAAAAAAGGGCACACTGTGCATGCCCCTTTAATTTGCATGTCACTGATATGCAAATTAACCAGAAGGATGGAACATGTACAATAGTGCCCTGTAGGGGGCATAAGCAATAAATAAATAAGTTCTGTTCTTGAGCCTAACAGCTTGAATCCTTATTTATGGCAGAAGACAAGCTTCCTCCTTAAAGTATCTGGATGCTCCACTTACTACACTAATCCTATCGATCACTTTTAAAGGAATTGTTCAGTATAAAAATACAAACTGGGTAAACAGAAAGGCAGTGCAAAATAAAAAATGTGAGTGGATGTCAAATAAAATAGCCATAATCCAACTTCCTGCTTTGCAGCTCTCTTACCAATTAGTGACTTGAGGGAGGGCCACACAGGCCATAACTGTTGCTTTTGAATCTGAGTTGAATGCCGAGGAGCAATTGCAAACTCACTAAACAGTTATGTCCCATGTGGCCCCCCTTCAAGTCACTGACTAACTCAAAGTGAAAGAGTTGAAAAGCAAGAAGTTGGATTCTGGCTATTATGTTAGACATCCACTCACTCCAGGTCTCTGAGGAAGTGTTGTATCACGAAACGCGTCAGACCTCAGATGCTATGTTGATCGGAAACATTTTTTATTTTGCACAGCCCATCTATTTATCCAGTGTTTATTTTTACACTGAACTGTTCCTTTAAAGGAAAATAAAAAAAAATATTCCCAATATAGATAGTTAGCCAAAAATGTAATCTATAAAGGCTGGAGTGCGTGAATGTCGAACAGAAGAGAACACAGCTTCCTGCTTTTCAGCTCTCTAACTCTGAGATAGTCAGTGACTTTAAGGGGGGATACATAGGACATAACTTTTCAGTTTTTACAATTGATCCTCAGCATTCAGCTCTGATTCAAAAGTAAATAGTTGTGACCCATTTGGTCCCCTCAAGTCACTGATTGGTTATTGCCTGGTAATCAGTCAGTGGAAACCAAGAGAGCTTGGGTTCTGTTCTGTTATGTCAGACATCCAGTTGCTCCAGCCTTTAGAGATGACATCTTTGGCTAACTAACTATATTAGAAATATATTTTTATTTTTCACAATGTATCTATTGACCCATTTTGTATTGTTATACTGAAGATTCCTTTAAAGAATGAGCTATTATGAATGTTTCCTGATACTATATTTTTCTATCTCCAACTCTGTCTCTACCGGCACAAACAATCCCTTCAGCATGTGGGGATCTACAGAATGAGATCTAGCACATGGGGACTTCTCTTTTTATAGATTAGGGAACCGTAATATGTACATAAAACTAGAAATTTCTGTCTGACCTTGTCACTTTTTGGCAAGAAGTTTTTTGTTGGACTATGTCCTGCAGGTCATGATAAAAACAATAATAGACAAGGGACTTTAATACGTATCCAAGCAAGCCTTTGGAAATATCTCTATCAGAAAAAAAGGCTTGAAAAACAGTTGTTGTCCATTTAACAAAGAAGTTAGTCACTTTTTACCCTCTTTTATTCAACATCAAGGAAAACGTGTCTAATCCTGTAAGTGCCACAGAATTTAGAATCTCATTTTATGGATAAAAGTACTGAAGTCCCACAGGTTGTAGATACAGCAGCAACTCCAGGTAGGGGATGAGAGGCATGCCTTTTAAAAATCTCCTTTATTTCCCACTCATTCCCTAGCCAACAAACTGAAATGGGTTCTTGTCAAGTGATTGTCCAATTACCAGGGGCATTTTTTAAACCGGAAATTTAACTCTGCTAGTGCAGAGAGCATTAAAGTGCTCATTGCACTAGCTTTGCAGCCCCCTATGACCCAATCAGATTATAAAGTTTAAACACAGAGAGGGGGACATCATCAGGGCCAGGCCAGCCCCAGGAACACCCCTGCACAAACATACATGCATATTGTATATTTAAAATTTCATTATTTCAAATAGTGTATGTGGATACACAATTGCATTGTGCAATCCCTTTTGCACCTTATTTTGGTGATTAGTAGTTTGCAGAAGAAAGAAATGTTTACCCATTTCGGATCTGAAAGAAACCTATAACCTCATCTAGTCCTGGGAAAGTTACAGGATATAACCCATAATATGAGAATAATAGGCTTGTCTTGTGGAGGCATGAGTAGAGTTGTTATTCAGCCAAACTTTGAAGAGAAGAGCATACATTTTATACATACATTGCATATATTGTTTTTAGTTTTGCACATTAATTGAGGCTGACAGGCTGTAGACATGGACAACTGAATATGAAGACCTTGGCAGAGACACTTCCATAAACAGGGAGTTAACCGAGAACCATGATCTGAATTGTCAGAACCATGTAAATCAGCGGTTCTCTACTACAAGTTCTGTTTCTTCTGCTTATACTTAAATATTGCCCTTCTCTGGATCCAATGAGGAACCAGCTACTGAAGGTTTCCTTATTAATAGTCGCAATTCTAGTAATATGTCTAATGATGCATGGTTCACACAAAGAAATTCAAAAGAAACTAGAACATGTTAGGATAAACAAAGGTCCGGGGCCAGATGGCATTCATCCAAGGGTAATTAGCGAGCTTAGCTTTGGGATTGCCAAACCACTTTGCTAAATTTTTTCAGGGTTCATTGAGGTCTGGCATGGTGCCAAAAGACTGGTGAATTGTTAATGTGATGCCACTATTCAAAAAAGGATCCTGTTCTCAGCCTCAAAACTACAAGCCAGTTTGTCTGACATCGGTGGTAGAAATGCTTTTCTAAGGGTTAATAAAATATAAGATAACGATACTATGAGTTTGTGCCGGCATGGTTTTACGAGTAATAGCTCTTGCCAAACTAACTTAATTCCTTTTTATGAGAAGGTAAGCAGGGACCTCAATTCTGGGATGGCAGTTGATTTGATTTACTTAGACTTTGCTAAAGCATTTGAAACAGTGCCACGCAGAAGGTTATTGGTTAAATTAAGGAATGTTGGCCTGGAACATAGTATTTGTACCTGGATAGAAAACTGGCTAAAAGATAGACTACAAAGAGTGGTGGTAAATGGAACATTTTCTAATTGGACCAGTGTTGTTAGTGGGGTACTGCAGGGCTCTTTACTGGGTCCCTTGCTTTTCAACTTATTAATGACCTGGAGGCGGGCATTGGAAGTACTGTTTCTATTTTTGCAGATGATAACTGTGCAGAACTTTAGGTTCCATGCAGGATGCTGCCACTTTGCAAAGTGATTTATCTAAGTTGGGAAACAGGGTAGCAAGTTCAATGTGGATAAATGCAAGGTTATGTATTTTGGCGAAAATAATATAAATGCAAGTTATACACTAAATGGCAGTGTGTTGGGAGTTTCCTTAAATGAGAAGGATCTAAGGGTTTTTATAGATAACAAGTTGTCTAATTCTGGGCAGTGTCATTCTGTAGCTATTAAAGCAAATAAAGTTCTGTCTTGCATAAAAAGAGTATAAACTCAAGGGATGAAAACATAATTATGCCTCTTCATAGATCCCTAGTAAGGCCTCAGCCGCAGTGCAGTTTTGTAACCCAGTCCTTAAGAAGGATATAAATGAGCTGGAGAGAGTGCCGAGATGTGTAACTAAGCTGGTTAGGGTAAGAAGACTAAAATTATGAGGGTAGACTGTCCAGGTTGGGGTTGATTTCTCTGGAAAACAGGTGCTTGCGAGGGGACATAATTACATTTTACAAGTACATTAGAGGACATTATAGTCAAATATCAGGGGACCTTTTTACCCATAAAGAGGATCACCTCACCAGAGGCCACCCCTTCAGACTAGAAGAAAAAGACTTTCATTTGAAGCAGTGTAGGTGGTTCTTCACAGTGAGGACAGTGAGATTGTGGATGCACTGCCGGGTGATGTTGTGATGACTGATTTTGTTAATGCTTTTAAGAGAGGCTTGGATGATTTCTTGGACAGACATACAGTAATATGAACGGCTATTTTGATACTATTCTCTAAAGTTAGTATAGCTACGGATATATATGATTTGTGTGAAAGAGTGGAGGGGTGTGTGTGTGTGCTGGGTTTTCATTTGGAGGGGTTGAACTTGATGGACTTTGTCTTTTTTCAACCCAATTTAACTATGTAACACAGTAAGTAGGTTTCATTGGACAAAATGTTAAAACTGATGAACATGTGTCTTCTTTCAATCTAAATTACTATGTTGCTATGTAGATATTATACATGATAATATATTATTAAACACTGTACTTAGCAGAAATAATTATATATTTGTTTGTATTTCTTTATGTCGCCATCTTTTCAGTGACAGGAGGCTATGCTGTTTTTCTGTGTGTTTTACCATGTAAGATAAAAAAGGTAGTAAAAATAGAATCCTGTGGGTGTAGGAGATGTGTGTGTGTACCTGGATGGGTAAAGAAGAAAGAAAAAGTAGGAAGATGACTATGTAGGAAGAAAAGAAAAAGAGACAGATACTGTGCATTGAGATTAACAAAAAACCACAGGTAATGAAAAAGCAAGGACAAATAAAGAGAAAATTAGTAATATTCTAACATGAATAGCATACATTTAAAGCAATATTTATTGCTATAGCAACATTTTAAAATAAATCTTCTGTTCTGCAGACATTTACATCAAACGTCCTACGTAATATAAATTAGTCCATGGTGGTATATTACATTAGCACTTGTATTACAAACATTAGGGCTATTAATGTTGGAAGGAAGAGACGTAATTTAATCTTTAGTTAGTTATACTATCTAGAATTGGTACAGTTGCACCTGCTACTGTTTGGTACTGTTTGCGTTTAATCCCAAGGGCAATTTTCACCATTTCAGATTGTGACTGCATTTTCCAAATAAATGTGCTCTGAAATAAGTAAAAAAATATGTGTAATAGGCAACATAATTTTTTCCTGCTCTAAATATTTGGCTTGCATAAATTACCTGGCTGTTTTTATAACTGTGCAAAATACATGTGACATAAAAATGCAACAAGACTTGCCTTACAATGGTCTCTCATAATTTTTGTAGCCCAGGCCCACAATAACTAGGACAGAGATATGCTTTTTACTTTATGCTACTATTTCAATTTACCAAGGCTGTCAGAAAATCAGCCTTTGGCATTTTTTTGCAGAGAACAGCCTAAGGAAAGGTCTCTGAACTGGTTCTAATAAAGTTTGCTGATGATATATAAATACCAGTTTACTTTCAACAACTAATTCAAACATAAATGATTATTAACCATTCTAGGCAAACAATGAATAATGTTTCTTGCTTTGTGTAATGTACACTATGAAAAATACTTCATAGCTCTGTAAAAAAAAGGTTATTGACGTTTGTTAGCTAGGTTGATTCCCTGCAGTAGCTGAATGGCTAATCCTTATACAACACTGCTGTTCCCTTAGGGCAAACAGGCTACGTTGCCTGGAAATTCATGCATCTGTAAAACAATGTAAACATCTATGCTACTAAGCACAATGTATTAAATACAGGTGCAGGATATGTTATCCAGAAACCCATTATCCAGAGAGCTCCGCATTACAGACCCATAGACCCCATTTTATCCAAATAATCCAAATTTTAAAAAGTATTTCCTTTTTCTCTGCAGAGGCAAAGCAAAATGAGATTATTAGTAGAAAGACAGGATCTCCTACTTTGTCTGTATCTTTGCCACCTTTCTCAAATCTTTGTATTCTTAATCCAAAAAAAAAATATTTAGTTTTGAAATTGTTATGTCAGGAGCAATCTCAGGTTACTGAGCCTGATCCTGTGCTGTCAGAAAGAGCCATCATTAACAATGCAACCGCTATTGTATCTCCTACTATTACTATGCTCATATCTACAGTGGTGTGAAAAACTATTTGCCCCCTTCCTGATTTCTTATTCTTTTGCAT
>CM044442.1:56581839-56594280 GCA_024363595.1 Xenopus borealis
GCAAAAGAATAAGAAATCAGGAAGGGGGCAAATAGTTTTTCACACCACTGTATATAGGAGCATTTTTAGCAATACAGGCATCAGTAAACTTAAATCTTGTTGTTACCTTCCCATTGTTCTGTTGCTCGGGGGTGGGGGTGATATAACTTCAATTTGCAGTGCAGCAGTAAAGAGTGACCGATGCTGAGCATATGGTTCAGAGCACCATGTCAAGTGATATGTTGCTCTAAGCTCATAATACCTTAGAAAGAAGAGGAAACAATCCATACCAAAAGGGTTATTTTATATCAAGCTCAAGGCTGTTTTGAGCATGGTGATAGAAATAAATTCCTATGCTTTTGCTAAATTTGTCACTGATTACATTGCAGAAGTTGTAGGTTTCCACATGATAGATTAAAAAAATTGCTACATTATATTGTAAACTATATACAACAACCTCTACATAATTCAACCAACAACTTTCTAGACTGTATAGCTATTTGTACTATACAATTCTAGGCACAGACTGGATATTTGTGAGTTTGGTCAAATGCTGTAAGTTGTCATATTGTAAGTTGTCACTTAAGGGGCTGGTGTTAAGGGGACTGAGTCTCAGTCCAGAACTTTTGAACTGACAAACGTATTGAACTGCCCAATCTCTAAAGATTGAGTAAAAAAAATTGCTATGGATGCACCGAATCCAGGATTCAGTTCAGGATTCGGATTTAGTCGGCTGCTTCTCCCCTTCCCACCCCTAATTTGCATAACCCCTAATTTGCATATGAAAATAAGGATTTGGTCCGGTATTCAACCAATCTTTTGCGAATGATTCGGGGGTGCGGCCGAATCCAAAATAGTGGATTCAGTGCATCCCTAAAAATCTCCTACATACTCTCCGACATGCTTGTAATACAGAATCGAACCTAAATATTTCTCCACAGCCCTCATATTAGTTATTACAAAACTAAGAAAGGACCCACTAAATGTACCTCTTATATTCCTATAAATATTAATAACATGAAAGCTAAAGTTCGGGCTAAAATTATGCCTACTAGATTGCAACAAGTGATATAAGATTTGATTAATTCTGATGAATACTGATGTCTAGAGAATTTGCGTAAACAGATTGTTTATAAACCTACTATTAATCCACTAGAAAAAAAGGCTCTAGAATTGCTTAATAGAACAGTAACACCAAAAAAAATTCAGATAATTTGGATAGTAAGTAGTAGTCTTTTCATAATTCGGTGCTTTCTGAAGAACGGGTTCTATTAAAGGAACAGTAACAACAAAATGAATGTGCCCTAATGTTATGAAAATATAATGTAGTATTGTGCTGTACTGGTAAATTTGCTTCAGAAACACAACTATAGTTTATGTACAACAATAGTAGAGTCGAGCAGCCAAGCTGTGTAGATTCTTCAGATATCCGATATCTGGTTCCCAAACTTTATGTCCTTGGATAAAGTGAAAATGCTGTAGCAGAAAAATCAAATGCGGGAACAGATACATCAATGCAGGAACTGTGCTGCTGTTTTTTATTCACACGACATGTTTCGAGCTGTGGGCTCTTTTTCAAGTGTTACAATTCAATTAACTTACACAGAGGTATTTAAGATAGTGAACCCTCCCCATTCTTGTGACATCATAAGTGTAGTCCAACCATATACCTAAAGAAAACAACCCAGTGGGAGGCGACTGCTGTGGGGATTCCTTTCCAGCCTCGTCTCAAATCATATGTAATTCAAGGCAAAGTCCAAATCGAAATTCAGTTTTGCACAACGTGTAGCACTTGTCCCCAGTACTGCTATAACGCCTATTAGAGTCCATCTAAATTCATTTAATCTTAATCATGAACAAAGCATGACATTACATTGGTTAAACATACTGTATGAAGTATTGCACTTCATTTTTCATAGCTAAAAAATGCAAATAATCATACGTAACAAGCTGCCAAACAAAACCTGTGTCTTACCCATGTGGTATCCATGAGGACCAGGTATGCTATATTTTCATGCGAAGAGCTAGGCAACACACACATTTATTCACACTGTGGAAAGAGGATGTCAAGGTTAGTTAACAGACACAAATGTTACAAGTCTTATAAAAAAAACTAGCAATACTCCACTGGTCATTCATCCCAGTTGGATACAAGCTTTGCAACCTTTTAGTCCATAATGTTTCTTTTTGCAGTAACAGTTGTTGCTTATTTCCACCTCTCTGTGGGTTCTCAATCACTTCTAACACAAGCCATTTTAACTGATTTGCATTATGTTTATGCAGGTTAAAGTGGCGAGATACTGGGGTGTCAGTTACAGTATTACTTACAAAATTGCGAATTTTCCCTTTATGTACCTTAATACGTTCTTTAATCGTGCGTGAGGTTTGGCATACATAAACTTGGCCACAAGGGCACTTTAACATATATACTACTCCCTTTGTAGTACACGTTGCATAGTGTTTTAAAGGGATGTTAAAGCCTTTTAAGGGATGTTGTACTACATTCCCTTTAATTATAGAGGAGCAGCAAATACATTGAAGACATGGGAATGTACCTGTAACCTCTTTCCCCTGAAAAATTCTTTTTTGTCTCTGGCTTTTTTTCTTTTCAGCCGGACATAGCATATCTTTAATGGTGTAACCGCGCTTGTAACAAAACAGAGGGGTATTTTTACAAATGTTACTCAATTTCTCATCGTTTTGTAAGATTGGCCAATATTTTTTAATTATTCCTTCCATAGCTGTACTATGTTGGCAATATAAAGTTACAAAAACAGTCCCTTCTCTTTCTTTAGAGGTTTTAGGCTGATGTAGGAGGGCATTTCTTTTTAATTGTCCCACTTCTCTAGCCGTGTTTTTAAGGACTTTTTCATTATATCCCTTTTCTTTAAATCTATTTATTAATTGGTCAGCTGCTTCTTCGTACCCCTTATCATTAGAGGATATTCTTTTTGCACGCAGAAATTGACCCTTAGGGATAGCTTTAACGCATTTGGGTGAATGATAACTTTTGTTTAAAAGTTTATTATGGTCTGTTTGTTTTCTGTACAAATCAGTAGTAATTACCCCTTTATTCAAAGTAATTTGAACATCTAGAAAATTTAATGAAGTATCAGAGACTTCTGACGTAAATTTAATCGTGGGGTGACTTACGTTCGCTTCTTTAACCATAGTGTGAAATAAATCTATCTCCCCCTTCCAGAGGACCAAAATGTCGTCCACATATCTCAAATACAGCATTATGTGGTTTTTAAATTTATGTTCTAGGAACAGTTTTTTCTCCAGGCTATAGACAAATAAGCTAAAATTGGAGCGACCACCGCTCCCATCGATGTCCCTTGTTTCTGCCAATAGAATACGTCATTGTACCTGAAATAATTCTTTTTCAGTACCAGATTAAGGCAATCAACCAAAAAATAAACCAAACCATTAGAGAGGTCTGTTTCCAGTAGGCACTCTTCCACACATTTAATACCTTCTTCCTGTGTTATGGAGGTATAAAGACTCTCAATGTCAATACTGCATAGTTTACAGTCTAAGTCAATGGTACCCAGTGAACAAAGTTTAACCAATAAATCGTTGGTATCTTTTAAACATTCAGGTATTTCTTTTACCAAGGGTTTTAGGTAAAAATCTATAAATTTACTCAATGGTTCTAATACTGAGCCATTCCCCGACACTATAGGACGACCTGGGGGGGTTTCTAAGGATTTATGAACCTTAGGTAGCAAGTATAGTACTGGTGTGCGTGGATATTCTACCTTTAAGTATTCAGCAGTACCTTTCGTGATCAAATTATTACTTAATGCGTCATCCACTGATAATGCAATTTCTTTACTTACGTATATCTAGCACGGGATCTTTGCTTATTTTTTCATAGTGGCCTTGTATTTGTAGTTGACGCATAGCCTCATCGTTATATTTGGTGCTGTCCATAACGACAATCGCACCCCCCTTGTCGGCTTTTTTGATAACCAACGCTTCATTATTTTTTAACCAATTTAGGGCTTGTAGTTCAGTGAAAGTTAAATTATATTTTGGTTTATTGACCTTTTCGAATTTATTTCTTGCTTCAGCTATTACCACTGCTTCAAATGCTTTTAATGCATCATTGTTTATTTCTGGCATATATCTACTTGGGCTTGTTGTTCTGACTTAGAGAAACACATTTTCCATTTTAAATTTCTAATAAACTTGGCAAACTCAATTTCCCACTGTGCAAATTCTGTGGTGAACATAGGCACAAAGCCAAGTCCCTTGTTCAGAACTTTCCTTTCTGCAGGTGTTAGAGTATATGAAGAAATGTTTGTAACAATGTCATTTACCTCTATTTCTTTCTTCTGCTTGGGTAACTGTCCCTTTGGAAAGTGGCCTTGTGATCCCTCTTGGTTTGGCGTGCGTGTTGATCCTCTAAAAAAGAACCCACACTACTGCTGTTAGAGGCACCTGTTGGTATACTCCGTGATGATGATCTGCTATAATCGCTATCCGATGACGATTCCCTTAGGGTAGCTCTGTGTGAACGATTATACCCCGGCCTTCTATGCAGTCTCGGTCTCCCTTCTTTTGCCGTGGCGTAGAACTCCCTGCGGTGGCTGGGCAGTCCGGTCCTGGGTCTCTCCGGATCCTCACTTCTCTGGAACCGTTGCCTCCTTCGATCCTCCCGCCAGGTGTATACGCGTCCCTCCTGGTAGTCGAGCTCGTCTCTCTCAAACTTGTTTTGCGCTCCACAAGTTTCTCGCGGTGTCTGTGCTGTATCTCCGCGTGATCAGCCAAGATGGCTGCTGCTTGTTTCGCGCCTTTGCTTTTAATCAATTTATCTTTTAGTTCTGCGATTTGCTGGCGGATCAGTTTCAGCTTCTCTTGTACACGCTCTATGGTAAGCACCATTAGATTGCTGCATCTGTTGCAAATCTCTTGCCACCGGTTGGTTAATGTAGAGTCCTCTGTACATAAATTGGGTTGCAGGTCAACACGTAAGCCTCTTGGTATCCGTTTTGCTTTTACATATTGTGCCAGAGATGCCACGTGTAAACTTAAAGTTACTTCTTTCTTTTGCAGGCTATAAAGTTCTTTAGTAATATCACAAATTACGGGATTTATATTTAGTAGTGTTTCAGTTTCTTCCACACTTAGGAGGATCCTTTTAATTTCTGTTTCACTGTATGCAAAGGTGCCTAATCCCGTGTTGTTGATGTTCTGCTCTGTGTTCATACCTAATACAGGTATCACAAGCTGGTCTCATAAAGGACTTAATTCAACAACAGTAGAGTCGAGCAGCCAAGCTGTGTAGATTCTTCAGATATCCGATATCTGGTTCCCAAACTTTATGTCCTTGGATAAAGTGAAAACGCTGTAGCAGAAAAATCAAATGCGGGAACAGATACACCAATGCAGGAACTGTGCTGCTGTTTTTTATTCACACGACATGTTTCGAGCTGTGGGCTCTTTTTCAAGTGTTACAATTCAATTAACTTACACAGAGGTATTTAAGATAGTGAACCCTCCCCATTCCTGTGACATCATAAGTGTAGTCCAACCATATACCTAAAGAAAACAACCCAGTGCGAGGCGACTACTGTGGGGATTCCTTTCCAGCCTCGTCTCAAATCATATGTAATTCAAGGCAAAGTTCATGTTCATGTTAATGTTATGAAAATATAATGTAGTATTGTGCTGTACTGGTAAATTTGCTTCAGAAACACAACTATAGTTAATGTAAACAAGCCATGTGTAGCCATGGGGGCAGCTATTCAAGCACAGTATACACAGTAGATAATAGACACTTTCATTTTTTGGTGTTACTGTTCCTCCTGATCCCATATATTCCATTTATCCAAATTATCTGAGTTTTATAAAAATGCTTCCCTTTTTATCTGCAATAATAAAAACAGTATCATGTACTTGATCAAAACCAAGATATTAATTATTTTTGGAAGCAAAACCAGCCTATTTGGTTTATTTAATATTTAAATTATTTTCTAGTAGACTTAAGGTATGAAGATCCCAATTACAGAAAAATCTGTTATCAAGAAAACGCCAGGCTCCAAGCATTCTGGATAACAGGTCCCATATCTGTATTACTTATATACCATTACTAATTATTATTATTATTATTATTATTAATAATAATAATAATAATAATAACATGTATTTCTATAGCGCCAACTTATTTCGTAGAGCTCTACTAATATACTACTACTAATATACAGTACTAGTGCAAAATCTTTAAAAGTCTTTAAAAAGTCAGTAGTAGCTTATTGTTGCTCCTTTTGTGTATGGAACAACAAATCTTCTACAATGCAATTGAGTTAATTATCATATTAGAATGGAGGCTAAGCTTTTCCAAATCTACATTTTTACTATATAGCTCTCCCAACTGTTTTGACTCCTTATACAACTTGGTGTATTGTTTGGTACATTTCAGGAACGTCACCCAAAATCCTTGATTGTGCCTATAGGTAATTTATTGTCAGATTCCACAATTGCAGCTGACTGGCAATCCAAGATACAACATCACAACTTTTTTGGTTTAACTAATATATTACCACTTAGGGTTCCGTAAAAAATGGGAAATAGATGTAGGCAGAGTTCTGGATGAGGAGTGGCAGCAAGTGCAAGAAATCATCAGGACGTTTCCCCTAACTATTGGTTACGCTTATTCCAGCTATATAACATCCATCAGGCCTACTACACCCCTGTCAGACTTCACCACATCAACGTAAACAACCCAAACCTCCATATCCAATGTGTCTCAGATAAACCATTGCTTACCCACATACTGTGGAGATGTTGCAAGATAACCTTATACTGGGGGAAAATTTTGATACCCTGGATGCAGTGCTACAGGTCATAATTCACTTAAGGTGTGCATTCTGGCCATAATACAAGATCTCAAACTAAACCAATACCAACTGCTTTTTCTGCTCAAGGCATTTCTAAAGGCAAAGAGACCCAAAATTGGAGGAATCCCACTCCTCCTTCCTTTAGGAATTTGAAGCAAGTAATGCAAGACACATGTAGTGTTAAACAACTAGTCTATATTAAAAAGGTTGTCCCCACTTAATTACATAAAATATGGGGTCCTTGGATGAATATACAGCCCCTTCACCCACAACAGCTCATCACTGAGTAAATGAGGACAGGCAGCGAATATGCTTGTACTCGTGGTAAACCTACTATGTTCCCTGCAACATGTAGCATGTAGTATTTAATGCTTACCTTTCACTACAATGTAGTTCCAACCCTGCTATAACTACAGTTGCCTCCCTGATCATCTACATTGCTGTACTAAACACATTATGTACTTTCTGTGGTGTTTGTACAGATGGCCTGTAGATGTCACTTTGCACATGAGTTATACTGTGCATACACTGTACCTTTTATACTGCTTAAGGTGCTAGAGATTATGTAACTGTTGTGTAATGGCTGCACAAACCTGCTAATAAAGCACTGTTATATTCTGCTCATCCTCGGGTATCAAAACACAACAAACTGCTGACGAGATGTCTCTTCTACCTCTGTAGCAGCCTGCAGATTTTCTTCCAAACCCTGGTGAGCCTACCATACCTTTCACTGCCTGGGAGGGACAGCATGTATTCCATACATACCATTACCTAATAAGACTTATGAAACTGCACTTACTGCTATAAAGAACTTTTTCCTGCCAAGAGTAAATGTGGTTGCTGAAAGATATAAATTCTGCCAACATGGACAACATAATGGCGAATCCACAGAACAATTTGTAGCTGCTTTGAGAGAGCTGGTTGTTACCTGCGAGTATGGGAATCTAATGAAATGCCGAGAAAACAAATTCACCATGCATTAGAGAGTCTGCTCCTAGAGCAAGATTTAACCCTTGCAAAGGCTATTACAGTTGCTAGCCAAATTGAAACAGCAGTGACAGAGGCTAAAACGCTCAGTCAGGGAACTGCTGGGAATGTACAGATTGTGAATCCAGTACTGTGGCCTAACAAGCAAAATACAGTGCTAATGAAAGGGATTCACTGCAAAAACCATGCAGCAAATACAAATAAAAATACTGCTTTTGCTGCAGTTCAACACAACACACTGCAAATTATGCTACATGTCCTTTAAAAGCTGTACAGTGCCGCAAATGCAAAAAGTCACTACTACAAATGTTACAGTATTACATGTGGATAAAGCTGGTAAATGTATTCCAGACAAGTTTATATGCACTGTCAATACTGAGTCTGCTGACATGGGACACTCCATTAACCTGATGCTTGATACAGGTTCAGCTGTATCTATACTACCAAAGGATATTTTCTTGAAATACTTTGCAAAAGATCCACTTGTTGGACTTGCCCTGAGACTGTCAGTTACTTAAATGATCCAATCCCTGTGCTTGGTTGCTTGCCATTGACTGTACAAGTTGAATCAAATACTGCAAAATGTGAGTTTTACATTGTGAATAAGGGTACTGCTATACTTGGAAGGGATCTCTTTGCTGCATTAAACCTAAAATTAGTTTATGGTCTCATTAGTACAGCACCAGTGCCTATCACACAGCATGTGTCTAAAATTTCACCATAAAACAACACTTCACTGGGCTGTGCAAACAACTTTGTGCACAAAGTTAAGTTGAGGCTAGTGATGGGCGAATTTATTCGCCAGGGGCGAATTTGCGGCAAATTCCCGTGATTCGCCGCTGGCAATTAAATTTGCGAAACGCCAGTGAAAATTCGCCTGGCGAAAATTCGCTAAAAAACCGAGTTGTGCGTCGTTTTTGACACAACGCGAAAAAAACAACGCAACGCGCGTCGAAAACGACGTGACAAAAACGTGCCGTGACAAAAACGTGCCGTGACTTAACCCCTCTCAACCCATCAAGCAATACAATTCTTGCACTGTTAAATCTAGGTCACACCTTGTCTCACTTTATTACTGTTACTTGCAGCTGGGGACATCTCCCTATATCCTGGTCCCACACACTTGTTCTTACCATAACCTATTCCCTCTCTCAGGTGTTTAACAATGTCTTCTCCTGTCTGTAAGACCTTACGCACCATTAATCCTGCAAACCTTACTCACATAAAGCCAGCACCCTCTCTGCCTTTCTCATGTGCACGGTCAACCTGCAATAAACTCACAGCTTTATATCCAAATCTCCACCTTCTGGCTGTCACTGAAACATGGTTCTCTCCCACAGACACTGCTTCACCTGCTGCTCTCTCCTAAAGAAGCTTCTCACTTAGTCACTCCCCTAGACTGGATGGCCATCATGGCGGTCACACCTTGTTTCACTTTATTACTGTTACTTGCAGCTGGGGACATCTCCCCATACCCTGGTCCCACACACTTGTTCCTACCATAACCTATTCCCTCTCTCAGGTGTTTAACAATGTCTTCTCCTGTCTGTAAGACCATACACACTTTTAATCCTGCAAACCTTTTTCATATAAAGCCCACACCCTCTCTTCCTTTCTCATGTGCACGGTCAACCTGCAATAAACTCACATCTTCACCTTCTGGCTGTCACTGAAACATGGTTCTCTCCCACAGACACTGCTACACCTGCTGCTCTATCCTAAGGAAGTTTCTCACTTAGTCACTCCCCTAGACCAGATGGCCATCATGGCGGTGGGGTAGGATTTCTTCTCTCCACCAAATGTAGGTTTCAAAATCTAACCACACCAACTTCTCTTTTCTTCACTTCTTTTGAAGTCCACAGCGTACGTTTGTTTTCTCCAGTCTCTCTGCGTGTTACTATCATATATTGCCCCCCCTGGTCCCTACTCTACTTTCTTGGATCACTTTGCTGCTTGGCTTCCATACTTTCTCTCCAGGTAGACACCGGTTCTCATTTTAGGTGACTTCAACATTCCCATTGACAACTCTGCTTCTCCTGCCACTTATAAACTGCTCTCTCTAACAACTTCATTTGGTCTCTCTCAGTGGACCGATTCACCTACTCACATCAAGTGTCATGCTCTTGATCTTATATTCTACATAGTTAGTTAAATAGTTAAACTGGGTTGAAAAAAGACCATCAAGTTCAACCCCTCCAAATTAAAAACCCAGCATACACACACACACACACACACACACATCTCCACTCTTTCACACAAACTATATATGCCTATAGCTATACTAACTGTAGAGTTTAGTATCAAAATAGCCTTTGATATTATGTCTGTCTAAAAAATCATCCAAGCCCATTTTAAAAGCATCAACAGAATCAGCCATCACAACATCAACCGGCAGTGCATTCCACAACCTCACCGTCCTGACTGTGAAGAACCACCTACGCTGCTTAAGATGAAAGTTCTTTTCTTCTAGTCTGAAGGGGTGGCCTCTGGTGCAGTGATCCTCTTAATGGGTAAAAAGGTCCCCTGATATTTGTCTATAATGTCCTCGAATATATTTGTAAAGTGTAATCATGTCCCCTCGCAAGGGCCTTTTTTCCATAGAAAACAACCCCAACCTGGACAGTCTCCCCTCATAATTTAAGTCTTCCATCCCTCTAACCAGCCTCGTGCCGCCCATCCAACCTTAGTAACTCTCTCTACAACACTTTCACTATCACAACCATCTCTCTCCACCCATACGTACAGAAACCTTAACGCATTCGATGCACAACAATTATCAACAGTATCACCACAACCCATCTCTCATATTAACAATCTTTCCTGTCCAAATAGGGCAGCCTCTCTCTACAATGAAGCTCTTTCAACAGCTCTTGACTACCTTGCTCCTTCTACCACCCGTCACAGCCGACCAGCTAAACTCCAACCTCAGAAGATGTAGAAGATCAGCTGAACAACAGTGGAGAAAGTCACAAACTGATCCTGACTTCATCCAAATTCATGCTCTCCTGCTACAATCAAGCTCCATCGATAGCCAAAGAACAGTACTTCTCTTCTTTAATCGCCACTCTGTCTTCTAAACCGCTGTTGTGTTTGGTAGCCGATTATGAGGAGGGTATAACAATGCTTTATTAGATGGTTCATGCAGCCATTACATAACAGCAGTAAGTATTACTTTCACTTTCAAGCTATTCAGAAAGTCCTGTGTATGCACAGTGACACCTGCAGGCCATTGGTCCTTGGTCCATGCAGGTAGTTTTCTGATTCTCTCAGTATGCCTTAGAGGTTCACTTTCTTCAGGCCTATTGTGGTTGGCATTAGGAGTAGGTAAATGTCCTTCATCAAATGGAACATCTGCAAAGTCATAGCTAGCAGGAGCAAGACGACTTGCATTCCATATGCGTCCATCAGACAGTTCATATGTGTATGGTCCTCGCTGGCGTCTCACTTCAAGAGGTGTAGTAAATTTAGATTGTCCTTGTTTCAGTATTCCTGGTTTCTTAATGCCGACTAAAGATCCAGGCTGAAAGTGCACTTCTCTTGCACCACATTTTCTGTCAGTATAAGCCTTGCATTTGGCTTGTTGACTTTTGACAATGTCAGCAGTAGATCAGTTTGTAGGAACAGTATTTGGTGGAAGTTTGATGTCTGCAACATGTAACTTAGTGTGCATCTGTCTGCCATGTAATAATTCAGCTGGGGATGCTTGGGTTGTTGCATGGCACGTTGCTCCGTAGTTATGTAGGAACTCTGTTGTAAATACTTTCCAAGATTTCCCAGTAAGATTTGTTGTCTGTAATGCTTCTTTCAGACTTCTGTTGAATCGCTCGAGTTCTCCATTTGCTTGTGGGTAATACACTGAAGACTTCCTATGCACAATATTCCTCTCAGAAAGGATTCAAACTCATATGAGACAAACTGTGGTCCGTTGTCTGATATTAACTCCTTTGGATTTCCTTCTCTGCTGAAGACTGTAGACAGAAATGTTATTACTGTATCTGATGTTACATGAGAAACAAATGCAATTTCTGGTCATTTACTGTAATCAGAGTTATAGCAAACCTGCAGTCTATAGGAGCATCCGCAAAAGGACCCACAATATCAATAGCAAGTTTTTCCCATGCTGTATCAGGGAATGGTACTGGTACTGAAGTGGTGGTGTATGTGTCATAGCTGTTTTGTCATGATTCTGACAAGTAACACAAGAATGAATGGCAGTTAACACATCAGCATCCATTGCTGTCCACCAGTACAGTTCTCGCAGTCTTTGTTTTGTAGGTACAATTCCTTGATGACTCTCATGTGCAAGTTGTATGAGCTTTTCTCGCAAGGTCTCTGGTACCAATAAACGGTGAGCTCCACAGACAACACAGCCATCTACTAAGGACAGTTCGTGTCTAATCCTGTAGTAAGGTTGAAGATCAGGACTGAGTTTCTTCTCAGCCTTTGGCCATTTGTTTTGTAAGATATCCCGTAGTTTTACTTTGGACATGTGAGGCAAGCTGCTTAAAATCAGCAGCTGTAACTGTAGATATATCAGTCAGTGATACAATTTCCATGTCCTCATCTAGCATATCAGAAGCTGCAGGTAAAGGTAAACATGACAAGCAATCAGCAGTAACATTTTTCAAAC
>CM044442.1:56597607-56609289 GCA_024363595.1 Xenopus borealis
GCTGTAGAGGTAGAAAAGACATCCTTGTCACCATTTGTTGTGTATGGTAGCCGAGGATGAGGAGGGTATAACAATGCTTTATTAGATGGTTCATGCAGCCATTACAGAACAGCAGTAAGTATTACTTTCACTTTAAAGCTGTACAGAAAGTCCTGTGTATGCACAGTGACACCTGCAGGCCATTTGTATAAACACCACAACAACTCTTTGGCACATTTAACTCACTCCTATGCCCTCCTCCACCCATTAATGTAATTGCCCAAGATCTTGCTCATTTCTTTAATAAAAAGACTGAGCACCGTCTGACAACAATCTTCGTCTAACGTGCAGTCCACTCATCCACATTGCACTCCTTCACCCCTGCAACACTAGATGAAGTTAGCAAACTTCTAGCCTGCTTAAAACCCACAACCTGCTCCCTTGATCCTCTCGCCTCCTTTATCCAATCTCTGATGCACTCTCTCCTGCATTTACCCACCTATTTAAGCTTTCACTCTCTACTGGTACTTTTCCATCCTTATACACACAAGCACTAATCACTCCTATGCTTAAAAAAAAGTCCCTTGAACCCAGTTCTCCCGCTAACCGTCTGGTTTCCCTTCTTCCATTCACATCCAAATTACTGGAAAGGGTTGTTGTTACAAATGCCTGATTCAGCATCTTACTCACTCCCTTCTTAACCCCCTGCAATCTGGCTTTCGCCCCAACATACTCTACAGCACTCACCAAAGTAACCAATGATCCTCTACTGGCAAAGTCTAAAGGTCACTATTCCATACTACTAGATCTCTCTGCAGCCTTTGACACAGTTGACCACCAGCTCCTCCTTGACATACTATACTCAGCTGGCATTTGTGACACTGCTCTTTCATGGTTTACATATTATCTGTCTGACCATTCCTTTAAAGTTGCCTTCTCTAACTCTACTTCTACTTCCCTCTCTCTGTCAGAGTTCCTCAAGGCTCTGTTCTAGCCCCTGTGCTGTTCTCACTCTATACTACTTCGCTAGGAAAACTTATTCAGTCGTTTGGACTGTTGGACAGTATCACCTCTATGCTGAAGACACCCAACTCTACTTGTTTACTCCTGACCTCTCTCCCTCTATCCTTTTCCAAGTTACAGACTGTCTCTCTCTGCTGTCTCCTCCTGGATTTCACAGCGCCACTTGCAACTGAAATTTTCAAAAACAGAGCTTGTTATATTTCCTCCAAGATTTTCCCCTGTCCCTCAGATATTACTCACAGTAAACAACCCTACCTTTCATTCCACTACACAGGCACGCTGCCTAGTAGTTATACTAGACTTGCTCTATAAACCCTTGATTGTTATCCACCATGTATTCCCTATTTGTTATAACTTAGGTAAAACACTGGGTATCTTGTTGGCGCTATATAAATAAATGATGATAATACATAGAGTAAATATTTTCAGAACTCCGAGGAGCAAAATTCTTTTCTACTCTGGATCTTCAGAGTGCTTATCATCAAGTATTACTACATGAGGAAAGCAGAGACCTCTCTGCATTTATCACCCATGAAGGTTTGTTTCGGTTCAAGTGTGTACCTAATGGACTGGCTTCAGCAATGACTTCTTTTCCAAGACTGATTTATTCTATACTCCATGACATACCTGGTGTACAGTGCTACTTGGATGATATAATTGTCTACGCTCCAACTATGGATCATGATAAGTACCTAGAAAATGTTCTGAAATGCATTGATTCTGCAGGACTGAAACTGAACCTTTCCAATTGCCAATTCAGACAAACTCAGCTATCTTTTCTGGGTCACAGGGTCCAGGCCAAGGGGTAGGCAGAGTAGGCACCTGCCTAGGGTACAAAACTGGGGGGGGCGCCAGGCACTTACCTCCTCTGTCGTGTACCCTCTGTCCGGCCCCCTCTCTTGCCATCTCCCTGCTCTTCTGCTTCTTTTCACCCCTGCAGATACGTGTGGACGCACGTAAGCGCATACACAGGAGCGCTAGGCCAGTGCCACAACCACCCAGCTTGCCTAGGGCGTTGGTGTGCTGCGGCCCAGCTCTGCAGGGTCATATAATTTCACAAGACGAATTACTGCCTGACCCTGACCATGTCATCACTGAATTACTGCCTGACCCTGACCATGTCATCACTGTTACACAAGCACCTACTCCATCTGATTTCCAGACCTTGCGAGCTTTCATAGGTCTTACTTCATGGTATTCTAAGTTTATTCCCAACTATGCTTCAGTTGTGGAGCACTACTATGTGGATCTTCAGGTCTGGTTTGACCAGAGAGTGTTCAACACAGCTTGGAAATCGTGAAACCGTTACTTGTGAACAGTCCAGCACTAACTTTATTTGATCCTGCACTACCCACTATGGTTACTACAGACTATGGTGTTGGTGCAGTTCTCACACAGATCAATGCTGATCAAACTGTTGCATTTGCATCCAAAACACTTAAAGAGACAGAGCGTAAGTATTCAACTGTCGAAAATGAAGCTCTCGCATGGGCTACAGAAAAATGGAGAACCTACCTATGGGGTAGATCATTTACCTTATGCACAGATCATAGCCCTTTAACGACACTGCTTACAACAAAGGGACTAGGAAGAGCTAGAATGAGTATAGCTACATGGTCAGCAAGGTTACTGAATTTTAACTACAAAATGCAATACAAACCAGATTTGAAAAATGTTACCTTTACCTGCAGCTTCTGATACACTGGATGAGGACATAGAAGTTGTAGCACTGACTGATTTACTATCATCTACAGCAGTGATCCCAAACTATTAGCTCATGAGCAACATGTTGCTCTCCAATCCCTTGGATGTTGCTCCCAGTGGCCTCGAAGCAGGTGTTTATTGAATTCCAGGCTTGGAGTTAAGTTCCCTGACTCAGTGAGGGTATGCTCACCTCTGGTCTCCTGAGGTGTTTCAATGGATGGGCATGACTCACTGATAGTTGGCACTTAATTTCCCACAGCCATGGGTTTGTAAATCACCCTCCTGGGAAAGCTCTGCACTTAGCTCCAACTGGGAGTCATCACCTGAGCATATCAGACCATCAGGATCAAACACCCATAGCCTGTGCACCTGGAAGTTCACTTTCCTTTGCATCTGGGGCCCAAATTTGGATATATTAGGCTCTGACAGTTCAGGGAAAACAAAAACATTTTTGATCTTTGGGTAGGCAATGAATTTAGGAGACACAGTTGTCTCCTCCTATGGATGTAGTGCAGCCTCCTCAGCATTGCTTAATTCTGGTGGAGAAACTGCACTTCTCCTACACCTACATTTTTAACCTTGGGGCAACAGGATTTGCTCATACACAGAAACCACAGCCGTGTTCACCTCTATGGCACTGCTGAGTTGCCTTACCCCTTCTGCTGGGGCAACTGGATCCAGGTTAGGCATCATCTCCACAGAAGCCCCCGAAACATTCTCAGCCTCTTGTTCCACCGGGAACTTGAGTGGATGGATGCCGCAGCAGCTGACACTTCCATATCACTGTCCTCTTCTTTATCCAAGGGAATCAGAGCATGCACCTGTTCAGAGGCCACAGTCACCGACACCTCCTGCACACTTGCTGTCTCACTTTTTACAGCATCACAAATGTCTCTCACCCAGAGGCGGGCCAGACCGCCTGGGCGCCCTAGGCAACCTAGAAGGCCAGCCAACCCCCCCCCACCCCCGTTTCTGCCCCTGTACCTCGTTTGCACCGTGCACCTTTCAGTAATTGGCGAGCATGAGCGCCACTGTGCATGCGTGGTGAAGCTCGTGCACACATCCCTGGTGGGGCTTGCGCATGCGCGCTGAATTGCTGAAAGGTGCACGGTTTGGTCTTGAGGGCCCATGCATAGGCCTGGTCTGCATTATAATTGGCAAATCTGCAGTGATTTCTGCTTCAGTCTCATCAGTGCCTCCAAATATAGCCCTCTTCTGCTACTGCATGAGATCTAGCAGGCATTTTGTTGCATGTGGCGCTACAGGAGTCCTGTGCCTCCACTATATGGGAGAGCAGGTATATTTTAAAATGGCGTGCCACCACCCAAGGTGGAGGTTGAACTGTAATACCGCTCCCTGGGAACTTCTGGTGTAGATCAGTGCAGCAAAGGATCCAAACAGAGAGGTGATTCTTGTAGGAAAATAACTTGTTTATTCACAAAGGACAGTCGCAATGGATCAATTCACAGGCATGTAGATGATCACAGGATAACAGTAACAGGATTCTTCCCATTCAGTGAAATAGTACAGTTCGGATGAACACCTCTTGGGGCAATTTCCTCCCAGAGCGGAAAGCTTCCTGCCCAGGGATAGTCAGCTTGGGGTCTTGGTTCTTGGTACCCTCACTGGTCCCCACCCACTGAGTCCCTGAGCTAGTGGTGTGCACACGATGGGGTCCTAATCCCACGTGGATTAGGAGTGGATGCTGCTCACTAGCTACCCTGTACGTGGAGTGGATGCTGCTCACTAGCAACCCTGTACTTACTCTCACTCCTAGAGTGACTATTACAATGCTCCCTATCACTAAATAGTTCTTATCTAACTTTCCACTGGCAAGCCTGGACCTGTAATACCTCCCAGTGAGGCAAGTTCCCAGGACCAGTGACGGACTGGGGGGGTTCTGGGCCCCCCTGAACTGATGCATCAGCCACCCTCCTACGCTACTAATCACCCCCCACCTACCTGTGCTTGCAATTTCTATGATCAGGCAGGGGGTGGGGGTCAGGAGGGCAGGCAGGCTTTGTGAACTGGGTCTGCGCCAGGAGAGCTGGTGGATTAAGGCCCTTGCCCCCTCCCCTGCTGTAAATCACCTCTGCCATATCCACTGCCACCTCCTACCGGTGCGCCCGTATTGGGGCCAGGATAGCCACTGGATCAGGCCCCCCTAGTTTAGCAGAAAATCACCCCCAACCGCTTACCTATCTCTGTTCGCCGTTCAGGCTGGGGGTGGGGGTCAGGAGGGCAGGCTTTGTGAAGTAGGTCTGGGGGAGTGGAGGATCAAGGCCCTTGTCCCCCTCCCTAGCAGTAAAGCTCCTCTGCTCCTCTGTCGCATCCCCTGGCGCCTCCTGCAGCATCGCGTATTAGGGCATTTCAGGTGGGGGTGAAGTGTTGAGAGTGCAGGCTGTGTGGTCAGGTGTGTGCTGGAGGGTCCCACAAGGGCTGGGGCCCACCGGGTTTTTTCCCAGTGTCCCACTGGGCTAGTCCGACACTGCCCAGGACAAACCCTGAGCACATGGAGCTAAACACTTTTAGACTTTAAACTACTGCCACCTAGTAGACAATCCCCATGAACTAATGTGGATCCAGGAAAAGGGACATAGCTGCCTGAATTAACTAAAGGGCCCTAAGGTGTCCTATTACCAAGAGGAAACTGCCGGAGTAAACTGTAAACATACCCAAATCTCAGGGTCCCTACACACAAATAAAAAGCATATTGGCTGGAAGAATGTAAACCCATGAGGTTTCTGTTAATACAAAGGTTATAGGTTCTATATTGGTGAAAACTATTATTTTATTACTTAAAGGAGAAGGAAAGCCAATTTATACTTGGAGATCCCAAAAGTGGTTGTATTTATTTACCTGGCACTCCGGGCTTGTGCTCCTATCAGAAGAAAACAGCTCCTGCCCGGGGTTCTGCCAGTGAGCACCACAGAACGATCGTCTTCTTCTCTTCTTTCCCTGGGGCATAAGCATGTGCAGTAGAACTAAATAACCAGCTTTTTCCATAAAGGGATCCTGTCATGGGAAAAATGCATCAGTTAATAGTGCTGTTCCAGCAGAATTCTGCATTGAAAATCATTTCTGAAAAGAGCAAACAGATTTTTTTATATTTCATCTTGAAATATGACATGGGGCTAGACATTTTGTCAATTTCCCAGCTGCCCCAAGTCATGTGACAAGTCATGTGTCGTGCTCTTCAATCACTTTTTACTGCTGTACTGCAAGTTGGAGTGATATCACCCCCTCCCTTTCCCCCACCCAGCAGCCTAATAAAAGAACAATGAAAAGGTAACCAGATAACAGCTCCCTAACCAAGATAACAGCTGCCTGGTAGATCTAAGAACAGCACTCAATAGTAAAAACCCATGTGCCACTGCGTACAGCCTGCCAGAAAGCAGTTCCCTCCTAAAGTGCTGGCACAAGTCACATGACCGGGGCAGCTGGGAAATTGACAAAATGTCTAGCCCCATGTCAGATTTCAAAACTGAATATAAAAAGAATCTGTTTGCTCTTTTGAGGAATGGATATCAGTGCAGATGTCTACTGGAGCAGCACTATTAACTGATATGCTCTAAAAAAGAAGAAGCAGGAAGAGGATCATGCCATGGTGCTCGATGGAACAACTCTGGGCCAGTGCAGTTTTCTGTTGATAACTAAGAGTTCAGGTCCAGGATGTCAGGTAAGTACAGTAAATGCAATCACTTGGGGGTGCCTAACTTTTGACACTCCCATGTGTAATTGCCTTTCCTTCTCCTTTAATACAAATGTAACCATGCTTGTGACTAATGGCATGACTGTGATGCTATATGCCATCTAGCACCATGAAACCAGAAAGATATTAAATCCACACCCTGCATAGCAGATTTATGATGTACCAATGTAAAAATAGTGTTGAACCTTTAGATATTTAGTATTGTTTCAAATTTGTTTTCGATAACTATACCCCCACAATAAATGGAAATTATGCATGGCTTCTCTTACAAAGAGAGGTTGTTATAGAAACAGCAATGGGAGAACAGGTGCACTGAATGCTATGATACTGTATATATTAAATATATATTAAATGACAGTTGCCCTCTGCTACTGATATGCAGAATGTTTTTCTTTTGGTTTATTTATAGCAGTTAGAGATTCATATGTGTGAATATTAATTCATTGAAGAGAAAAATGCTAAATGATTATGAAGCCTTTATCTTTCTACATCCGTCATTATTTTTTTTAAAGATCTTTTCACTTTTCAAAATTATAGACTCAGTTGCTAAATTATTATACTTAAAGGGATACTGTCATGAGAAAACATGTTTTTTTTAAACGCTTAATCAGTTAATAGTCCTGCTCCAGCAGAATGCTTCACTGAAATCCATTTTCAAAAGAGCAAACAGATTTTGTTATATTCCATTTTGAAATCTGATAGCGTTAGACATATTGTCAGTTTTGCAGCTGCACCCAGTCATGTGACTTGTGCTCTGATAAACTTCAGTCACTCTTTACTGCGGTACTGCAAGTTGCAGTGATATCACCCCTCCCCCCCGCCAGCAGCCGAACAATGGAACAATGGGAAGGTAACCAGATAGCAGCTCCCTGACACAAGATAACAGCTCCCTGGTAGATCTAAAAACAACACTCAATAGTTAAAGCCAAGTCATACTGAGACTGATTCAGTTACATTAAGTAGGAGAAATAACATACTGCCAGAAAGTAGCTTCATCCTAACGTACTGTCACAAGTCAAATGACTAGGGCAGCTGGGAAACGGACAATATGTCTAGCCCAATGTCAGATTTCCAAATTGAATATAAAAAATTCTGATCTTTTAAGAAACGGATTTCTCTGTTGCTGTTTGCTGGAGCAGCACTATTAACTGATGTATTTTGATAAAAACATGTTTTCCCATGACAGTATCCCTTTAAAGGCACACCACTCCTTAAAATGCAATGCTAATGATTCTTACTAATTGCTTTAATTACCTTTTTTTAACTTAACATCATAGGAAAAAGGAAATCACCCAGACCCTTAAAGGTGAAGGAAAGACAAAAATTTAAGTATGCTTTATCAGAAAGGTCTATATAAATATACCGGTAAACCCTCAAAGTAATGCTGCTCTGAGTCCTCTGTCAAAAGAAACACATCATTTATTTCCTTCTGTTTAGTATACATGGGCTTCTATATCAGACTTCTTGTTTTTACGATAAACCTCCAGGGCTATGGCTTGAGCATAATTAATCTGAGGTATAAGTAGTAACAACATAAAATTGTAGTCTCAGAAAGCAATAGTTTTTTTGGCTGCAGACATCAGTGACTCCTATTTAAAAGCTGGAAAAAGTAAGAAAAAAAGAAAGCAAATAAATAAAAAATGAAGACAGATTAAAAACTTACCATTGTACTTTATAATTCACTGAAAGTTAACGGGTTGTTCACCTTTGAATTAACTTTTAGTATGATGTAGAGAGTGATATTCTGAGACAATTTGCAATTGGTTTTCATTTTTTATTATTTGTGTTTTTTTTAGTTATTTAGCTTATTATTCAGCAACTCTATAGTTTTCAGTGTCAGCAATTTGGTTTCTAGGGTACAAATTGATTTGAATAAGAGACTGGAATATGAATAGGAGATGGACTGAAGAGAATGATAAGTAATAAAAAGTGGCAATAACAATACATTTGTAGCCTTACAGAGCATTGCAAATAATAAAAAAAAAACTATGAAAAATAAATAATGAAGACCAATTGAAAACTTTCTTAGAATTGGCCCTTCTACAATATACTAAAAGTTAACTTGAAGGTGAACCAGCCCTTTAAAGGTGAACTGCCACTTTAAAGATGTTGTACTAAAAGGTTTTAGGAGCTCAGGACCACAATAGCAATTCACCACCAGAACATTGTGCTGCCCTAAGAAACAAGGAGCACTGTGCCCTTATTCAAGTCGCAAATATAAACAATGACATTTGGCTATATTGCTTTGTATATTCCCTTAGCTTGTATAAAGGTTCTGAAAACGAATGGGAAAATGTTGCCCATGCTATCAGTTCTTTGGTAAGATTTAATGGTGACTATTTTTCTTTCACACTGATTCACCTTTTTACTGCACTAATAAAATTTCTGCACAAAATGATAAACTGATATTGTTTTGCAGTACAATATTGACAACAACCTGATAATTCCATATTACATAAACACAGAAATGAAGTACACCATTATCTGTATCTGCTTTGCCATCTATAAATTATTTATGTCTTTTCCTCCACATAGACAGCATATAATTTCCTTCCAAGAACCTCCTATTTTATGAAATCTACTACAGCTGAGAATGTGTATTAAATTATAAATGACACACTATAAAATGTATCTCTGCTGTGAATTAACCCTTTAAGTGCCAGCAGAATTTCACATTTTGGTTACTCGAAAGGGACATTTTCTGAGGGGAAACCTATAGTTCACCTAGGAAAACTATGCATTGTTTTTTTTGGGAGAAACTGAGCTTTCCAAATCTGCCTGAGTTGTCATGTATTTCCACCTATTTTCACAATATAGGCATTTAAACCAGAAAAATATTTCATTTACTGATGAAAATCCAACTAATTTGGAAAGCCTCATGTCTCTTGAACATGCCAATACCAGATATGTATATTTTTAGGGAGAGTTAAGACTTCTGCACAGAAAAAACTCCCCGGCAGTATATTATCGAATTTTGAAAGCACCAAGGCAAAAATGGCATACTTAAGATTCCAAGGCCAAAAATTCCTGAAACAGGAGGTTTACCCAAAAAAACCCTATATTTTTGAAAAGTACACATTCTGATGATTCCAAAATGGGTATCTATGTCTCTCTACTCCTAACTACCAAACATCAAAGCTTGTCTGAGCATAGCGTTTTGTTATGAAAATTTATAAAAATTTTGAAAAATCATGTGTGGAAGCGGTCCAGGGCCAAGCTCACCCGACTAGAGTGTGTCCCCTCCATTGCTGCCAATGCGTGGTGCTGGCTGCTTCACGCCGGTTCAGTAATGCACAACTTGAACTCACGTATCCTCGGCGCTATTCGAAGGAGAATCGTCACACTTTCTTCATTGCAAATTCTGTGGCTTTATTAAGATACACACATCGTGCTAACAGTGGGTAAAGCTACATAACTTACGCGTTTCTTGCTGTTCTCACGGCACTTCCTCAGAGTCAATTTGCACCACGTGATGAAAGATTTAAATAGTGTTCAAAAGTGCTCATTAGTAGATCATAAAACATGTGTTTTTATCCACTTCTATAGAGAAGTCTTACACACCTTACATCATTAAAAGATAGGTTTGTGTATAATTACTATGTAATCAAAACTTTAAGTGTGCAATAATGCAACAATGTTACTCATAAAAAGTGTTACAATATTTCTAATGGTGCTTGTTAAAATAAAAAAACAAATATAACATAATATCCATATGCAATTTTTTACTACCTCTTTTATACTTAAAAACATTATTTTAATTAATTTAAAATCATTTCAAATGATATTTCAATTGAATTAACATGAGGTAATATAATTATTCTTGCCCTACGCTCAGCTTATTTATTTATTTTTTTATTATTTATTTAATTTTATATTATTTATAAATTTATATATGTTCATCTTGTTCTTTTAATTTTGTCTCTATATTTTTAATTCATTCTCATTTGAAGGAACAGGAACTGTGTTCATTTTGTTTTATTTCTTTTGGCCCTCCTTATAATATATACTCTTTATTTATATATTGCTTGAATAAAATCAATGCCTTTGCAATAAAATTGGTATCCCCATTAATTATTCAATATTTATACCCGTTGGTTGCCGGTATTATATAATTTTTACTTTTTATAAACCAATCAAATTATTCTCTCTCTATTTATTCTTATCTCTATGAACTGTTGTCTCTGATTGATTGCATTGATCCTATGATCTATTGCAGTGATTTTCAACCTTGTGCCTCCAGCTGTTAAGAAACTACAAGTCCCACAATGCATTTGCCTGACTGTGGCTGTCAGACTCCTTCATTGCATTGTGGGACTTGTAGTTCCTTAACAGCTGGAGGCACAAGGTTGAAAATCACTGATCTATTGTTACAAGTTATTTCCATTGATCCTTTACTATTAGAACCCGCTACCTAATGTCTAATATTCAATATCAGATATCAGTTATCCCATTCATATATTTAATTTACAGTTTTTATGTCCTAATGTAATTTCTTATGTCACTTTCTCTATTGAGACCTCTGGGTTTTACCGTGTCCAAAACTACCATCCAAGTAAATTCTCTTTTTGTTAATAAACAAATCTATATCCCCTTTTCTCTTGCCGATTCTAACTGTCTTACCTGGAATGTAATATACTGTACCGGTCATTGGCATTATGATACTGTATAATGTGTTCTGCTATGGCGGACTTTATATCCCCTCTATCAATACATGCTATGTGTTCCAAGACACGATCTTTAAGTCTCCTAGTGGTCTTACCCACATATTGTTGCCCACATCTACAAGTAGCCAGATAGACTACGTTCTCCATTTTACAATTAGCATATGTCTTATTTTTATAGACTTTTAATGTATTACTACTCCGGAACTGATTGGATTTCTCTATATATCTACAACATTTACAGACATTTGCCCCACACTTATATGTGCCTTGAAAAGTCAACCACCCTATTCTTTGTTTCTTCGTTTCTGATAACATGCTCGGAGACAGTTTGTCACATAAATTATAACCTCTTCTATACACTATCTGTGTTTTTTTAAGTTGCATTGTTGATATGATAGGATCCATAAGCAAAACATGCCAGTGTCTAAATTATCTGCTCTATATCCTTTCCTTAGCTTGTTTACTATATGTGGTTATGTATCTCAATCTGTCTTTTTCTTTAATATCCTTCTTTCTTTTAACTGTACTTAGTAAAACCTTTCTATCTTTCTGTATTGCTTTTTCATAAGCTTGTTTTATACTAATTATGTCATAACCTCT
>CM044442.1:56636671-56650468 GCA_024363595.1 Xenopus borealis
CATTTCCTTGGCAATAGTTATAGCTTAATTTAATTTTTGACTTTCCTTCTCCTTTAATTAGGATTTCAGCCTTGATCATTGTAGATTAACACTATGCTGATTATAAGGATTGGGTATTGTTGTATTACGATTCAATTTGCATATTTAGTGTGCTTCAATATCGTGAGTGTTCACTATATAAAGAGAAAATAATTTTTTTGTATTATTGGGACAATTGTGAAATAACTGATTATTGATGAATAGAAATAATGATTAACGATGGACAGACACAGATGATGAAAGTGAAGGTGTGTTTTAAATTTGGGAACCTATGTAATGGTTAATAGTAAAACTGACACTTATGTTAAATTGGTGGGTGGAGTGTTGCTGTTTTAAATAAGGTGTGTTTTGTACTATATGTAATTTCACTTGAAAAAGGATCCATGCTGATCCGAAGCATGTTGTGGCCTGAATAAATAACTTGCAGCTAAGTCTGCCTAAATTGTGCTCCATCCGGTGTCTTTTAGAGCTTGAAGCAAGCTGGTATCTGGAGTGGAAGGGCAAGGTTTTTTTTTTTTTTTAATCCCCTAACTCGGACTTCATGTGGGGTGGTGACCCTTTTCTCAGAATCCTTCCAGCCAGTAGTGCTAAATGCCAACTCTGTCATCCCTGGTCGTCTATTACATCTTCTGGTTCAAGAGTCAAGTAGGACATATAATCTGATAAATGTGTATGCCCCTACTACTGGACCAGAGAGGGCACGGTTCTTTGAAAGTTTGTCAGTCTATATGGAGACAATTGACTCTGATGAAACCTTGATTATAGTGGGTGATTTCAATTACACCCTTGATGCTTGAGACCGCAATGTACCCAAGAAAAGGGACTCGGAGTCAGTTTTGCGAGAACTTATTGCTAATTTCTCATTGGTTGATGTCTGGAGGAAACAGAACCCGGAGACGGATGCCTTCACTTATGTCAGGGTGAGAGATGGTCATGTTTATATATATATATATATATATATATATATATATATATATATATATATATATATATATATATATATATATCGACCAATCTCATGTCACAAACCCAGTCTAGCACCATTAGATTGGCACCATTCTCAGACCATAATTGTGTATCCCTGAGAATGTCAGTAGCACATCTATGCCAAAAGCTGCTTACTGGCACTTTAACAACAGTTTATTAGAAGAAGAGGGTTTCGCATAGTCATTCCGGGATACATGGAGAGGCTGGAGGACTTTTCAGAATGAATTTGCCACATTAACTCAGTGGTGGGATGTAGGCAAGGTTCACCTAAAGCTCTTGTGTCAAGAGTATACCAAAAGTTTAAGCAGGCAACGCAATGCAGAGATTGAGGCATTGAATGGGGAGCTGCTTGATCTTGAGCAAAGGCTACTAGGCTCTGAGGACCAAGCCCTTCGGTGTGAATACCTAGAAAGGAAAAAAGCTCTGCATCACATGGAACAATGACAGGCTCATGGTGCCTTTGCAATTACTCTGTGACATGGATCATGGTTCACGATTCTTCTATGCTCTGGAGAAGAAGAAGGGGAACAGAAAACAAATCACATGCCTTCTTGCAGAGGATAGCATCCCCCTTGAGGATCCAGAAGCTATCCAGGACAGAGCCCGGTCCTTTTATCAAAATCTTTTTTCTCCAGATCCCATCTCTCCGGATGCCTGTGAGGAACTATGGGATGAGCTTCCAGTGGTCAGTGAAAGGAGAAAAGAGAATGTGGAGACACCAATCACTCTAGATGAACCCTCTCAAGCAGTCTGTTTAATGCCCCACAATAAATCTCCTGGGCTTGACGGACTGACCGTAGAGTTCTTCCAGTTCTTCTGGGATACTCTGGGCCCTGACTTCCAAAGGGTCCTAAGTGAGGCCCTCATGAAAGGGGAGTTGCCACTTTCGTGTTTTCGAACAGTGTTATCACTACTTCCTAATAATTCGGATCTACGCTTTATGAAGAACTGGAGACCAGTCTCACTGCTCAGCACAGACCGTAGCCAAAGCCATTTCACTCAGGCTCAAATCTGTGCTGGCAGAGGTGATTCATCCTGACCAGTCCTATACAGTCCCCGGTCGGACAATTTTTTATAATGTCTTTCTGATCCGAGACTTGCTACATTTTTCGAGAAGGAATCTTGCTTTTCTCTCTCTGGATCAAGAGAAGGCTTTCAACAGGGTGGATCACCAATATCTTATAGGCACTCTGCAGGCCTATAGATTTGGCCCACAGTTTGTGGGCTACCTAAAAACAATGTATGCCTCTGCAGAGTGTTTAGTTAAAATCAACTGGTCTCTGACTGCACCTCTGGCCTTTGGACGAGGAGTTCGGCAAGGAAGCCCCTTGTCGGGACAACTGTATGCGTTGGCCATCGAGCCCTTCCTGCGTCTCCTAAGGAAAAGGCTTACTGGACTGGTGCTTAAAGAACCTGACATAAGGGTGGTTCTCTCAGCCTATGCTGATGATGTAATTCTTATGGCCCAGGACCTAGTTGATCTTGAGCGGGCACAAAAGTGTCAAGAGGTCTATGCTGCTGCCTCATCTGCCAGGATAAACTGGTCCAAGAGTTCAGGCCTTCTGGAGGGTTCTCTACAGGTAGATTTCCTGCCTCCTGCTTTTCGTGACATCTAGAGGGAGAGTAACATAATTAAATATTTAGGGGTCTACCTATCAGCTGAGGCGCATCCTGTCTCACAGAATTTCATTGAACTCGAGGAATGTGTTCTAACCCGCCTGGGTAAGTGGAAGGGGTTTGCTAAAGTGCTTTCTATGAGGGGGAGGGCTTTGGTGATCAAACAGCTGGTGGCCTCTCAGCTCTGGTACCAGCTAATATGTCTTAGCCCAACTCAAGGATGCATTGCTAAGATACTTGTATGCGGATCCCTCTCCACAGTGGTGTACCCTAGCATTAAGCTTTTATCGCCAGGTACGCAATATGGGATATGACTGGCAATTGTTTGTCATTGAACCTGAGGTTTTCCTAAGAAGCCTCTCAACACTGCCGGCTTATTAGCTCATTTTACAGACTCCCCAGATGCTTGTCCACTCTGCGGCAAAAGAGAGTCTGTGTTTCATGCTTATTTTACGTGTGCCAGACTGCAACCTCTCTTGGCTATTTTGAGGAAGCTTCATCTGCAGTTCTGGCTACACTTTTCCCCTCATGTTTATATTTTTGGACGCCCAGTATCCCGGGTCAATAAAGAGAAAGACCTTCTCTCCAACTTGCTCAAGGCTTTAGCCAAATTAGCCATTCATACTATAGGTCCAGAAAGCAATGTTTGGAGGGTGGGAATCCTCTGCAGCAGAGGTCTTGTTCCGGGTGCTGGTGCATTCCCGAATCCGAGCAGAGTACACCCAGGCAGTGCTTACTAGTCGATTGAAAGAATTTGATGACCAGTGGGTGATAGGTGGGGTACTTTGCTTGGTATCCCCAGACCTTGTTTCTGTTCAGACAATCCTCACACTCCAAATTTAAGTGCACTTTAAGTGACAGTTGTAATTTAATCAGTTAATTATCTCCTTGGAGATGTGATTAACTTTGGTGAGCAATCACTCACCTGCAATTTGAATAATATATCAGCTAATGAAAATCAACACATTGACTGAATTTTTATTGGGGGGGTAAAACACAGAAATATAGGTTTACCCCACAAAACCATATCTTTTTGGAAAGTGCACACATTCTCCTAAATCTAAAATGGGTACCCATACCTTACTGCTCCAAACTACTGATTCGCAAGGCTTTCTCAAAATTGTCAGTTTTGGCAAAAAAAAAATCAGAAAATTGCCTTAAAGCTTCAACTTTCCAGCATGATATCACCCGTGTATCACTACATACCAAGAAAAACCACCATAAATAGTTGTCATGGGTCCTGCAAACAGTTTGGTGCCCATTGTTCATAGGTTTACAAAAGTATCTGGCATTTAGAGGCCCCAAAATGAAGTTAGTGCATACAAATAGTGCTGTTGGTAACTTCAGCCAATTAAAAATCAACACATTGACTGCATTTTTGGGGGGTAAAAACACAGAAATATAAGTTTACATCACAAAACCATATATTTTTGGAAAGTACACATTCTCCCGAATCAAAAATGGGTACCCATGCCTTTCTGCTCCAAACTACTGAGTTGCAAGGCTTTCCCAAAATTGTCAGTTTTGGTGAAATATCTGAAAATTGCCTCAAAGCTTCAATTTTCCAGCACCGTAATGTCCATGTATTGTTACCAACATAAAGCATCCTAAATACAAGCACAGAGGTCTACTAAATAGTTTGATATGCAATATGCATAGATATACCAAACTAGGTGCTTCCAGAGACCCACAATTTCAAATAGTGGATATGAATTTTCACGGATGACACTCTTTGCTACCTCAATATAAGAACCTGGTATGTGTATTATGTGACATAAGACCATCCTAACAGTACAGAGACCCTATATTTTCATAAAGTACACATTCTGACGAATCCCATATGGGTAAATGTGTTTCTACTGCAAACTGCCAAACTGTAATGCTATGCTGAACATAACTTTTTTTTAATTAAATTTCTGAAAATCGTCACAAATCTTGAAATTTACCCCATTATATGCCCCACATTTTGGAACGTATCAGCATAAAACATCCTAAATAGGAGCGCCATGGGTCTACTGAACACTTTGATGCCCAATATGCTTAGATGACAATAGTGTATATGTATTTTCACGGCTGACGCATTGGCTGCTGCAATATAAGCACCCCGTATGTGTATTATGTGACATAAGACCCACTAACAGTACAGAGACCCTAGAAAACCATATATTTTCAGAAAGTCCACATTCTGACGAATCAAATATGGGTAAATATGTGTTTCTACTGCAAACTGCCAAACTGTAATGCTATGCTGAATGTAATGGTTTTTTATCAAATTTCTGAAAATTGTCACAAAGCTTGAAATTTACCCCATTATATGCCCCACATTTCGTAACATATCAGCATAAAACATCCTAAATATGAGCGCCAGGGGTCTACTGAACACATTGATGCCCAAGATGCAAAGATATACCAAACTATGTGGCTGATGGAGACACCCAAACGACAATAGTGTCTATGAATGTATGTGTATTATGTGACATAAGACCCCCTAACAGTTCAGAGACCATAGAAAACCATACATTTGACGAATCCAATATGGGTAAATATGTGTTTCTACTGGAAACTTCCAAACTGTAAAGCTATGCTGAATGTAATTGCTTTTATCAAATTTCTAAAAATTGTCACAAAGCATGAATTTTTACCCCATTATATGCCCCACATATCGTAACTTATCAGCATAAAACATCCTAAAATATGAGCACCAGGGGTCTACTGAACACTTTCATGCCCAATATGCATAGATATACCAAACTGTGGTGCACGGAGACGCCCAAATGGATAAATAGATAAAATTTACAAGGCAAAACAAAATAAGACAGAAAAGATTAAAAGCCAATAAACCACAAAAATCAATATATTTTTTTTTCCAGACACCTATGCAGAGCTGAACATGCAATAAAATAGCTAACAAACGCACCAAAATCCACAAAATTGCAATATAATCACCTTAATAACATACAAAAGTTATTGCACACTACGGTTAGCAAATACGCTGTTCGCAATGACAATAGAAAAAAACAACATGCAATAAAAAAAATTAAAAAAACCCACAAAACAGCATTTGTGTGTATGCATGTGTACAATTGCTAAATTGCATGTTATGTGCGTGTGCCTGTGTGTGTGAGTGCAAGTGTGTGTGACCCCCCAAGTGTGAGTGACCCCCCAAGTGTGAGTGACCCCCCAAGTGTGAGTGACCCCCCCTGATCCCTGTGTGTTACACTAACCTGGGGTGTAGCAGCTGCAGATTGGTGCCCAGGAGGAGTGGAGGAGCAGGAGGGAGTCGCTGGATCCGTTGATCCGGGTAGTGGGCGTCGCTGGAGGAAGTCATAGCAGCAGCAGTAGCACGTGAGTCCGTTTGTCTCTTGGGCCCCTGGAGGATCGCGATCCACCCGCTCTGCTCATTGCCTAGGGGCTTCTGAGTGAGCGGGGAAGGAGCTGATATGCTGCAGAACGCAGAATCTACGTTCTGTGGCATTTCAAAGTACTTTTCCATAGAACGTAGATTCTACATTCTGTAGCATTTAAAAGGTTAATAATCAAAAGCACATAAGAGCTACTTTTCCCCCTTTAGAAACAGAATCTTGAAATGGAACCTTCCAGGGCTAATAGAACTAATTTTTATACCTGAACATTGTCCTTTATTCTAACTTTTCATATTAACAGCATATTAATCAGCTTTTTATGTCGTGTTTGCATGGTTTTAATATGTTTTTATATTGCTAGGGTGAGGGTGGCCTAAATATCAGAGGCTGTTTACCTATTATTATGACTGATTGTATACATGATATCAGAATTAACAAAAGCTATAGCTACAGTGCCTTACAAAAGTATTTACCCCTCTTGGCATTTTTTATGTTTTGTTGCCTCACATCCTGGAATCAAAACGGATTGTTTGAGCATTTGCACTATTTCATTTACAGAACGTGCCTACAATTTTGAATATTTTTTTTATTGTGAAGCATACAACAAATAGGAAAGTAACAGGGTTACCTTTGGTCTCTGTGCTGCCTCTCTGATTAATGCCCTCCTTGCCTGTTCTGTGCGTTTTGGTGGACAGCCCTTTCTTGGCAGGTTTGTTGTGGTACCAGGTACTCAGGTATGAACAGTACAGGGCCTTAGGGTGTGAACAATAGAGGTGTTACAAGTGTGAACAATGCAGGGAGGTCACAGGTGTGAACAATACAGAGGATTAGTCTGAATTTGAGTCTTAAACAATGCAGGGGCAAGTTACTCTCTGTAGTGACACCTTTTAAAGCTTACACGTGGTACGCAAACACAGAAGGCAGACTCTCATGGAGGGCCACAGAAGGGGGGGGTCCCGTGGGCTGCCAGTGGGACATCCCTGCAATAAGTCATCTTTACCAACTGTCTGGGTGGTGTCTTTCAACGTAACAAAAGGCTAAAGGTGAAATCTATGGTACAGAGGCCAGGAGATACTAGGAGTTTTCACTTTAACTCAGTCTCAGAAGGCAAGCAATAAGCAGCATATGCCTTTATCACACTGTTATTACACTTCTATAGTACACCCACGCGTGAGCTAAATTATGTATTAAGATAACTTATTCATAGATTCTGCATTCTGCAGTGGGTGGCAAGCAGACACATAATTCTGCTAAAAAACAGAAAAAATAACAAGCAGCCCTGTTAGTATTTCTGACATTCTCCTTAAACATGAGAGATTGCTGTGAATTTGATGTCAGTAAAATTATTGTCTAAGAAAATCACTGCCCCTTAAAAAATTTTTTTTGCCTTATCTGATCCTCATGATATATGTGAAATCTAGGGACACAGTGCCAAAACATTTGAGTGTGCTAACATTTTGCAAGCTAGAGTTACTAGTATCTTGGGCCTTTACTTGTTCTTATATTTTAATGTTGTTACACAGTTAATATTGGTTGAAAATGTTCAACAGTCAATGACATTCACACCCTCCAATTAACTTCCAGTGCATGTATATATATATATATATATATATATATATATATATATATATATATATATTTAAAAATATGCCATGAATATCCTGTAAATGATTTCCTTATAAATGACTCTTAGTGATGTCATCAGTTATAAAAGGGGGTTATGGGTGTAATTTTTGTCACAACTCACTAAAACGTGTGTATTAAAATTAATAAAGTACCCCTTGCTGGAAAAAAATTAGGATATTAGAATCAGCCTCTGAGTTCCATGACATGTATAAAAATGTTGTGCTTTTATTTGGCCATGGAACTCCTCAGTGACCTAAAATATCTTTATATTTTACAGTAGGGGGTACTGTATTCACAATATGTACTGTTTACACATCCGCTAAATTTGTAATAGTCTGTGATATTATGCTTGTCCAAAATGAATAGATGTATTGTTGTGATATCAGAACAGCTTGGGCAGACTTTCTTGATAATGTAGAATTTCCATACCATTTGTTAGCTTAGTTGCCCTAAAATTAAAAATTACAATAAAATATGGAACCGTGTAATGTAAGAACGGTTCGCACACACGATTGTTTGCAGTTGGGGAATATGCCCCTTTTATTTATACTACCAACATATCAACATTTTGGGGGGTACAACCTCCCTTTATCAGGATACAATCCAAAGTGCACAGTGTTACTTTATACCCCTCAACCCCACCCAACTCACAGAAAACCCCTTCTCATTGGTGTAACAATTAATGCAATTAGTCAAACCAAGTCCATTATCAAGGTACTTATACATACATCTGTGTCAATTTATGCATTAGTGCTTTACTCACTTCCCATGATCGTGACTATTATATCCCAAAATAGAAGTATCACACTGATCATTATCTGTGAAAGAAAAAAAGGGGGGGGGGGCTTTTTTTTAGCAAAATGTGTTTAAATACCTAAAACCATTACTAAAAACACCTATTACAAAAGCAAGTCAAATTAAAATTCTCATTGAGGCCTTTTGGGGAGAGTGTTTTTAACTGCCAAATCCAAAAGGCTTCCCTCCTTAACATAGATCTTTTAAAATCATTACCTGCATCCTTATTAATCCCCTCCAAAATTTGCCATCTGATTTGCAAGACATTATGTTTTGTTTCGAAAAAATCTCTGGCCAGCAAGAGCTTTTAAGACCCGATTAAATGAACACAAAAGTTTAATTAGGAATTATAAACCGGAGAGTAAAAATACTGATATTGAGAGTTGGGGTAAAGACAGGAAGAACAAAGAGAAATATAAAACAGAAACTTTGCTGGCCAGACATTTTTTCGAAACAAAACATAATGTCTCGCAAATCAGATGGCAAATTTTGGGGGTATTTAGGGGGGCTTTTTACAAGGCCAGAAGTTGTTTTTATATAGTTCATGGAACTCCAAGGTAACATCTAATACTCTCATATTTTACAACAGTATGTACTTTTGGCATAAAAAGAACACACCAAGCATCTTTGGGGACCCAGCATGTACAGCAGCCCCAATTAGCTCTCCCTGCTCACCAACTCAGGTTTGCCACTTCCTACCCGTTCATATGAGGGTAGGTAAAAGAGCAGCTGCAGAGGGTGGATTTGTCACAATCAGTGGCCCAACTAACACACAGGAAGAACCAGAAGGGCCACTGGGTTGATATTTAAAGTGTAATTAGAGGGAGTAGACTGGATTGGATGCTTACAGAAAGTTTATTGGCAAACAGAAAATAAAGCAACTTACTGGCTCAGGAGATCAAGGTAAAAAAAAAGTCCAAATACAGAAAACAGGAACTAGGACCAGAAAAACAGCAGGGTGGATGTCCAAGAACAATCAGACTGACACTAGGAGCATAGAACCAGGTGACCAGCAGACTGTAGAACTATGAACTGGCAACTAGGGGGAGGTATGCTCATGCTTTAAATAAGGGCCCTCTGCTGGGAGTTAACTAGGCAATAGGCTGCACCTGCCAGTTAGTGCAGAGCAGCTGAATAATCAGCAGCACCAGGGCTAACCATAGGGACCTCAATGCAAAGTGAACCCAGGCCTCTAACCTGCCAGAATAGAAGAGAGGCAAGGGAACAGGCTAGAATACAAGAGGTCCCAGATTCAAACCCAGCAGAGGGATAATTCCTTACAGGATTTCTAACAACTTTAGAGTAAAGAGTGGGGAGCCACTCAAAACATTGCACCATGTTCCTTTACTGCCATGCAAATATTAAAGGCGTTTTTATTTTAAGTTGGAGTGCTGTCTTTGGAGATATCTGTGAATGGGCTTAAGGACTTGTACCCACAAAGAAAATTGGGCTGAAAAAGTAAGTGCGGTTTGATTGGAACCACTACTAGTAAAAAAGTAATTAAAATATAATTCAGTCTTGCTCTGCACTAGCACAACTGCAGTGTTTTCTTCAGAAACACTACAATTGTTAATATAAATAAGCTGCTGTGTAGCAATGGGGGCAGCTATTCAAAGGAGAAAAGGCTCAAGTTACAAAACAGATATAAGATAAGCTCTGTAAATCATAATGTTATCTGTTATCTATTATCACGTTCCAGTATTCATTACTTTAAAACACTTTAATTTTTTGGTGTTACTGTTCCTTTAAATCAGGACAGTATGCCTTTAATTGTATGCTAATGTAGGCAACTGGTAAATTAGTCTACCAGTACTATTTAGCAGGCATTTCCTATTGTAATAGATGCCTAACTGGGTCCTAAAATACAGTTAGGAGGGGGACCTGTTTCCTTATCCTGCGTGAAGCTATGCCAATAGATGGCACTGTTCTACAGTGTAAACTCATGGGCAGCCATATGCCCGAGGTCCTGTTTGTTTTAGTCCTGGCCTGAGTAGGCAGACTGGACTCCAGTGGAACCTAGATTGATTAGGTCTAGTTAGGATAGGTTACTCACCTTAAGCTATTTAGTCCAAGGAATGTTAGTGGGATTATGATCCCGGGTACTTATTGCCCAGAAGTAGGGACTAACCTACAGACCCTAGGGATGTGAGTTTCCCCTCAGGTTCCACTTATGGATGGTGCTCTCTGTTTACTATAGAGCTACCCTAATATTGTTCCTGTGCTGCAATAGAAACAATCAGGCACAGATTTCCCCCACGGCATAACTGGAATAGTGATCATATAGTGGTGACCCATTTTACATAAAACTGTTTATAACATTGCATATAGCATACCTGTAAAACAACACGGAAACACTGAAATGTTCACAAGGCCACCAGCCCACCTACATTACAACAGGCACACATTACTTTTTATTACTAGATACTGGAAACATATTAATTAAGTCAGAAAACACACCAATCTAGATATGCTCAAAACCTGAAAAACCTTTTAACACTATGCAAGAAATCACCTGTTTTGGTCATAATAAACAGTTGCACAGTTTCCATTGCAAATCCTGGTAACTGTGTTGGTACAACCCAAAGGTTTTCCTTCCTATCATTCACTATTAACAAAACCATAAATTTTGGTGAATATTAATATGCATAAATTCACTGTGTTACACAAAGGAATTAAAAATTCCTTCCAAACTGGGGCAATTAAAAATGAAGAATTACTCTTTCCTCCCACAAATCTATTCTCCTTTTTAAGAGAGATTAAAACATTTCTGTAGCAAGCAATACCAACATCAGCTGCTGACTCCTATTGCTCCCATTGCTTGCATCTTCAGTTTTCTTCAATCTTCTTCCTTTCCTTCATTGATTTACGGAGTTTCTGATGCATGAGCAGTTGATGCAAACACTGGACTGGTTCCAACTGCGCATGCACCAAATATTATTAAATTTAATCCTTGTCTGCACAACACTTTTGCATCTCACTCTGCTGTGTTCAGGTTCTCCCTATATGTTCACAGCAGAAACTTCCTGGTCCTCAAAAGGGTATCGGTGAAAACTAGTCAAGCAGGGCTCTCCTTTTCGCTTAAAGCTGGCCATAGACGCAAAGATCCGATCGTAGAAATCCTCGGCTTTCAGATCATGTGTGGAGTGTTCGGACATTTATCTTGCCATAGCGTTCGGACGTTAAAGGTTAAAAGACTTCTGTCGGCTGCCGATCATATCTCTGCATGTATTGCCGATCTGGCGATCTTCAGTGATAGACTGCGATTACTGTGGGGCAGAACATCAGCTGATCTGTTCTTTTACTGCTTTATTTGATCTGAATGGAGGTCGGGAGATGGGGATGTACGAGCGTTCGTCCGATATTGCAGGTAGATCTTTGCGTCTATTGCCAGCTGAAGTGTGCAATATTTCCCCAGGTACTGTATACTGATCGTGAAAGGGATATGTCTTTTTGTATACGTGAGTGCATCAATCTTGCATACGTATATTGACTTTTTTTGTGTGTTTTCAATCTAAATTAACTATGTAAGCATGTAACCTCTTCTCTAGAGTAAACAATCCCATTGTTTTTTAAACTTTCTTAGACTGAGACTTTCCATGTCCATGATATGCTTAGTTGCTATTCTTTGGAGTAAATCTGTTTTAATCTAATTTTAATTAACATCCTTCTAATGCATTAGAGGCCAAAACCGCACTGCATGTTTAAGATGGGACCTTTACCATCGCTTTGTAAGGGGAAGAATAACTGTTACTTAGTTATTAGTAACATATATAAACAAAAACAGCAGCAAAAATAACAGCGCTTCATTTGTCAAGAAAATGTCTGTCTTTCCATTTTTTTATTTTTTTTTAAATGACTGTTCAATAAATGGAGCATCTGTGTATTGTTGAGCTGTAAAAAAGAAGTAGGTGTGTGTGGGTGGCTTTTTAAAACCAATGTATTTTTCAGCTGATGACAGAAATTGGCTATATCTAACAGTCACCATGTGGGTGTGTTCACCTACAGTACACAAGAAAACATTAATATTTAAAGAAAATAACTAGTAATTTCTAGTTGTTCAGATTCATTTTTTAAATGAATTTATATATATAACTATTTTCAGACTTTTTATAAATGATAGAATTAAGAACCTGTAACTTAGATAGCAATAGGTGCTGGCCACCCAAATAATGAAAGTGGAAAGTGGAATCCTACTCGGCTTTCTAGTAAACTTAATTAAAATTGTTCAATGATTTGGAGAGAGCTGTGTAGAGTCCACCCCAACAAAAGAATTGTTGTTTGACTTCATTCCCTAAACCTATATTATATAGAGAGGAATGAAGGATGGCATGCATCTGGGTTAAATTGAGGATCTATAGAAATTCAACAACAAAATAAGCGTGGTTGAAAAAAAAAACCCCATTACATTGGTGCACAACCTGCTCAGTGGCATAACTACCGGGGGAGCAGGGGGGTGCGATTGGGGCAGGGCCCGCACCCCATCAGGGCCCCCTGGCAGCTCGTAGGCCGCTGATTCCGGTCAGATTATCAATGATTCCGGCTTGAAAATCTTGCACGGGGGCTGCATGTCCCACTCCAGGGCCCGCCCTCCTCTTGTTACGTTACTGAGCCTGCTATATATTAGGCTAAAGGATAGAACGGTTACAAGTGCACATGAACAGACTGAATAAATAGAACCCCTGGAACTGCAGTGGAGCTAATTTACTAACACATGAGTTTCAAATTTAAGGAGGATTAAACAAAGTAAAAACAAAGATTGTTCTAAATACTATTTTATTATATTCCTGATTATTTATTAACAACCAGGATGATCCAGTGTATGCCATATGTATGCAGATTTGCTGCTTACCTCTGTGACAGTTGTGAGCAAATTGTCACTCATGTTAGAGCCCTAGAGAAACAAATTGCAACAATGTGGTCGATTGACAATCTTAAGAGGAGTCTCTTGCTCACTGAGCAGGACCTAGCAGGGTCAGATAGTTTGGGATGGGGTGGGGGGGGACAGAAGCAGGATGGTGAGGCAGTTAGATGGGTGACAGTTAGAAAATCAAGTGTGGTGCAAAAGGAAAAGGGAGATTCTCTGGATTGTGTAAAGAAGATTGTGAATTCTGTATGGCAGTTTTAGATGGGGCTGCTCTCTCTAACCGTCGGGAGACCGGTTTCTCTAGTAGTGGTGAGGAGGAGAGCAAACCAGGCCTAAACAGATTGTGGTTAAGGGGGATTAAATTATGAAGAAAGTGGATGAGGTTATTTGTTGTTTGGATCACTACAACCAAAAAGTTTATTGTATTCCTGGTGCCAGGGTTTGGTGTATAGTTGATAGGGATGGCGCGAACTGTTCGCCGGCGAACTTGTTCGCGCGAACATCGGC
>CM044442.1:56659379-56675172 GCA_024363595.1 Xenopus borealis
ATATATCCTATTTGTTTATATATGGTGTCTAATGTGTTTTTTCTTATTTTTCATCAATGTTAAATATTCTTCCAAGAGTCAAATTTATTATTTATTCTAATTAAAGCTGTAGAAACATTTGTGTGTGCTGGAAATGTAATTATTTACATTCCTGGAATAATAATTTTTCTTACATGACCACAAGATCCCTTTTTTTATTTAGTAACATCTGCACAAAATACTTTTAAAACTGAAATGTAGTACAGGTATGGGATCCATTATCAGGAAACCCATTATCCAGAAAAGCTCTGAATTACGGCAAGGTTGTCTCCCATATACTTCATTATAATCAAATAAAACAAATTTTAAAAAATGATTGCCTTTTTCCCTGTATTAATAAAACAGTACCTTGTACTTGATTCAAACTAAAATATAATTAGTCCTTGTTGGAAGCAAAACCAGCCTATTGGGTTTATTTGATTTTATAGTAGACTTAAGGTATGAAGATCCAAATTACAAAAAGATCCTTTATACAGAAAACCCCAGGTCCCAAGCATTCTGAATAACAGGTCCCAAACGTCTAAGTGATGCTGCAGAATGAATAAGGATAACTTTGTAAGTAGCTGCTCAAAAGTAAAAATATGTATTCAAGTTACTATATTTTTTATACATAATTTTAATTGGTCTTATGTCTCATTTTAACTGTAAATTGATCTCGCTAGAAAACAAATTTGGGGACATTGCATGCCTTATTGGATCTACAGTATATGGAGTTAATGATGTTTTATGTAAAAACCTAAATTGAATCACGTTGTCTTGACACAGAAGTGGAGTTCATATATGGATTAAAAATGTAATTCTATGTTTTTGGCATTATTAATTGAATGTCCAGTACTCATATATCTTGAAGATTTTAGAAAAAGACCAATTCATCTCATACATAGTAGCATAGTAACATAATACGTTAGGTTGATAAAAGACACACTCCCATCAAGTTCAACCTTTTTTTTTTAACCTGTTTACTGCTAGTTGATCCAGAGGAAGGCAAAAAAACCCAATCTGAAGCCTCTCCAATTTTACTCAGAGGGGGAAAAAAATTCCTTCCTGACTCCAAGATGGAAATCAGACTAGACCCTGGATCAACTTGTACTATCAACTTCTATAACCCTGTATTGACTCACTTGCTAAAAAGCAATCCAACTCCTCCTTAAAGGACAAGGAAAGGCAAAGAAATAAAATCCCATTTTTACTTTCTTTAATAAAAAAGAAATCTATCTCCAATATACTTTAATTAAGAAACCTGACTGTATGCAGTGAAATTCTTCCTTCATTTAGTGCTGTGGATAGGAATTGTCAGACGGTCCCTAGCTTCTGGCAGGGAAACAATCATACTTATGAACAGCAGGGGGAGCCCCTGCATTGCTTACCAGCCATGCAGAACTCAAGCAGCTTTGTTTTTTGATCATTTATGACAATCCCTAAGAAGGCCAGACCACACTGAGCATGAGTATATAATCTAGTCTTGCAAAGATGTATAACAAAGTTACAAGATGACAGCCCCCTGTGGCCAACTTTGAAAGTATAAATAATTTTGTTTGATTAGACTTTGTGCTGCAGTAAGTTCATGTTTATGTTTAGTATATAAAATACAGCATTTCTAGCCTTATTCTATTTTAGACTTTCCTTGCCCTTTAAAGCTATCTAATATATCAGCCTGTACAACTGATTCAGGGAAAGAATTCCACATCTTCACAGCTCTCACTGTAAAAAAACCCCTTCCTAATATTTAGGTAGAACCTCTTTTCTTCTAATCGGAATGGGTGACCTTGTGTCAGCTGGAAAGAACTACTGATAAATAAAGCATTAGATAGATTATTATATGATCCCCTTATATATTTATACATAGTAATCATATCACCCCTTAAGCGCCTCGTCTCCAGCGTGAACATCCCCAATTTGGCCAGTCTTTCCAAATAGCCAAGATTTTCCATACCTTTTACCACCTTAGTTGCCCTTGATGCTGCTGACTGGCATTGCTTGCTACAGCCAAGTTTATCATCTACAAGGACTCCAGGGTCATTTCCCATAATGGATTTGCCTAGTGCAGTCCCGTTAAGGGTATAAGTGGCTTGTATATTTTTACATCCTAGGTACATGACTTTACATTTATCAACATTGAATCTCATTTGCCACTTAGCTGCCCAGATTGCCAGTTTGTCAAGATCCTGTTGCAAGGATGCCACATCCTGGATGGAATTAATTGGGTTGGATAGTTTTGTGTCATCTGCAAACACTGATACATTACTTACAATACCCTCCCCTAAGTCATTAATGAACAAGTTAATCAAAAGTGGACCCAATATTGAGCCCTGAGGGACCCCACCTTGGTCCAAGTAGAGTATGTACCATTAACACCCTCTGTACACGATCCTGTAGCCAGTTTCCTATCCATGTGCAAACGACTTGATTAAAGTGCTACTGACACTAAAAATTTATTTTAACATATGAATGTACATGAAATGCTACCATTATTTTTTGCTGAGAGTTTTGTTTTTGAATATAACTGTTAGTTGAAGTTCCTAAGCCTGACTCTCTGACACTCTGACTTTGCCAACCTGGCTGTCCCATCTGAGCCTGTTGGTTACAGTTTCTAATGCTAACGAACCCGTGCTGCACAAATATGGCAGCCCCCACATACAGGAACACGTGGGATCAGGCAGGTAATGTAAAAGCATCATGCAAATAATGTATGGCAAAATTAGAAGTAGCTTTCAAAAACAATATTATAATAGATGTAAAAAAGAACTTAATTTCAGGCTTCAGTATCTCTGACAGACCTTAGTTTTAGACCTTAGCAGTTGTTTGTGGGGCACAGTATCAAACGCTTTGGCAAAATCCAAAAAGATCACATCTACTGCTCCCCCCCCCACAATCCAGCATCTTACTTACCTCATCATAAAAAGCAATCAAATTTGTCTGACATGACCTATCCTTCATAAAGCCATACTGATTGCTGCTCATAATGCTGTTCTCTAGGACTAGGATTTTTTGAATGTGATCCTTTAACAAGCCTTCAAATAATTTGCCCACCACAGATGTCAAACTTACTGGCCCATAATTGCCAGGCTGAGATCAGCTTTTCTCCAGTCCATAGGCACCATACCAGATGAAAGTGAATCTGAGAAAATAGGGGCTGGTCTTAAACTGAACCAAGTTCTCTTAGAACCCGAGGTTGTATGCCATCAGGCCCTGGAGCTTTGTTTTCATTAAAACTTTTGAATCATATCCTGAGTCAGCCACTGACAAGATTGAGCTGAGCCATCAGTGCAGCTATGAAGTGAGCCTGGGAACACAGACTCCTCTATTTTATACACTGAAGAAAAGAACTGAGTTCGCACGTTAGCATTTTCTGTGTCTGTTACAACAATACTGGTACCATTATTTAATGGAGAAATACTCTCAACCTAGATCTTTTTACTATTAATATATTTTAAAAACTTTTTAGGATTGGTTCAAAAAGACACACATCCATCAAGTTCAACCTTTTATTTTGTTTTTTAAACTGCCGAACTGCTATTTGATCCAAAGGAACTCATTTGCTTTCTTTGCCTTCCAGATTGCTGATTTACAACATTTATTATTTGTTTATTTACAACATGTATTTATTGCTTATATTCATTAAATGCAGCTTCTGTCCCAACAGATTTGTGGTTTTTAAATGTCTATTTCTTTGTTCCTATTAACTTCTTTACTTCTGTATTAAGCCACATAGGATTGTTCTTAGAGCTTCTACAGTTCTCCATAAAGAAATAAATTGAGAACAGTAATGATTTAATATCATTTTAAATGACAACCATTTCTTTTCTGTGTTTTTAGCTGCAAACTTTATGCCCCAATCAAATACCCTGAAAGGCAGCCCTCAATGCACTAAAATTAGCTTTTCCAAAATTCATGATTTTTGTTGCCCCAGTATATATTTGTTTTTTGCACCAGACATTAAATGATATAACTTTATGCTCACTATTACCCAGGGGTTCAGTGACTTGCACATTTTCTTTAAAAGTTTTGGGTCATTTGAGATCACTAGATCCAAAATAGCATTTTTTCTGGTAAGCTCCACAACAACCTGTGCCATAAAATTGTCATGCAACAAGTTTATAAACTTGTTCCGATTAACTAATCTAGCAGCCAGTCAATATCTGGGTAACTAAAATCCCCCATTATCATTACTTTACCCAAACTAGCAGCCTTTTCTATTTGCATCATGAGCAAATAGAACTGGACAGAACATAACAGAAATTGATTAGGGCGTAGACAACCTTTCAGTTTACATAATTTCTGTATAAAAGGACTACCTCTAGGTATCAAATGTTGCTGTCAGAGCATGTCTCGGTTCCAGATATGTGCTTGATGTATCTGTATTTGGGGAGTAAAATTTAGTTCTCTAAAAATATGTTACGTCACAGTGTATAGCTACCCCTGAATATCTGAAAGTTGGTACCCATTGTAACTCTGCTGGACGTTTATTTAAATGGGGTTGAAAATAATCAAGTAGAAAAATAGCTGGTTTCTATGTTATTTTATTAAACCTGAGTGTGGAGTAATAGTTTATTCTGTAAAGAGCAGCTTTAAAAGTGGAATACAGGTTTCCCAAAAACAAGAAAGTATCGTCTGTATACATTGTCACCTTATATGTAGTATATGTAATCGTAAACCAGACATTGCTTAATTTGTGATGCCAAAAATGGTAAGACCTTTTTTTCCCTTGATGCTGCTGACTGGCATTGCTTGCTACAGCCAAGTTTATTATCTACAAGGACTATAAAATCATTTTCCATAATAAATTTGCCTACTGCAGTCCGATTAAGGTTATAAGTGGTCTGCATATTTTTACATCCATTAACCAGGACAATGTTTGTTCTCTTAACAAGCCTTCAAATAAATTTCCCACCAGGGATGTAAAAGTCTGCTACTGGCCTATAATTACCAGGTTGAGATTGTCAATCTGTTTAAAATAATAGGAATTACATCTTTCCTCCAATCCATAGATATACAAGATGAAAGCAAGTCTGAGAAAATCTTAAATAGAGGCTGGTCTAAATCCAAACTAACTCTCTTAGTACACAATGTATATTGTGCCTGCAAAAAGTCAGAAACATAGATATTTATTGGGGCATTGTAATAGCTGCTCATGTGGGATTTCTTTTATTTCACACTCCATTAATTTAGCCACAATTATTTTCAGCCACTTTGATTCACATTATCACGTACCTTATCGGGTTGTTCCTTGCATATCCCCTTGTATTTCACTTTGATTACACCTCACACATTACATTTTTACTGCCTACCCCAAGTTCTGGCACTGGCTTCATTATAATCAGCTTGAAAATAGATTTAAAATGTTCTGAAAGCTTGCTGTGATTATCTTAGTAAAAGGAATCAATTTTTAGCAAAGCTTTCTGTACAATATCTTGATCACTGACTAGTTTGGAGTGAGCCAATAGTGCAGCTATGAGGTGGGTCTGGGAACTCTGACTCCCAGCCCCAAGCCAAGCCAACTGGGCACCCAAGGCGATGCAGTCAGCCACTGCTCTCTCCCCCGTGCACACATGCCCAGACTGGCAGGAGTGACAGAGGGAGGGAGGCAGGGGAGAGCAATGCAAAGGAGAGCAGCGAACATGGGCCAAAATTCACTAAAGCGCGAAGCATCTAACGCTAGCGCTAGTCAATTCGTAACTTCGCAAACTCACTAACACCAACTCTGGCCAATTTTCGCTAGCGATGTAGATAGACTTGCGCAACTTCGCACCCTTACACCAGGCGAAGTTGCGCACTGAGGAAGGATCGTAATTACGCAAATAATATATATGTAAAAAATCTTTTGGTGTTAGTCTTAGCATCTGCCACAGTCAACTCTTCCTTTTCTGTCTTCGCCTTCCGGATTTCTGTTTAACAATTATAGAGTAATAATAATATATTCATCTGTCTCCACATACTTTTAAATGCCTTTGTCTTCATTCCTATTAAGGTACATAGGGTGATTTTTAGTGCTTCTACGATTACTTCTTATGGAAATAACTTGAGAACAGAAACGGTTAAATATAATTTTAAATAACATTGGTTGCTGTTCTGTATTATTAGCACAATACATAATGGCCTAATCTATGCTCTGAAAGGCAGCCCTTTAAGAGGTTGTCACTTTACAAACACTTTTTTCACTTGAGTTGTGTTCACCTTGAACAAAGACTGTATTCAGTTGCTTTCCATCTTTACTGTTTTCCCAAAATCTTACTAATATTTAATGTTCCTGTCTCTAGTGTCTCAGTCTGGCAGCCAGGTAATCCAGGTGCAAATTATGATCTGTTACAGTTTTCTTCATTGAGTTGATACATTATTTTTCTACATAATAATGGGCCACTCCCTCCAAGAGTAGCTTTAGAATGTGAAAGAAAAATGGTCACAAAGAGAAAATAGAAAGTAATTAGAAAAAGTATATACTTCTGGTGATCTATCTGAAACTGAAAAAAAAGTTTAGAGGGATTCTGTCATGATTTTTATGGTGTAGTTTTGTTTTTCCACTGCATATGATTCAGTCTACAATATACAATTTCATTCTTGAACCAACAAGTGTATATTTTTTAGTTGTAATATTGGTGTGTAGGCAGCCATCTCAGGTCATTTTACCTGGTCATGTGCTTTCAGAAAGAGCCAGATCTTTAGGATGCAACTGCTTTCTGACAGGCTTGTTTCTCTTACCAGTGTAACTGAATGTGTCTTAAGCTGGCCATAGACGCAAAGATTTTTGAAAGATCCAATGGTTATCTTGAGACCACGATTGTCTCAAAACGATCGTTTAATGTCAGATGTGTCCATCAACTAAAAAGACCATTTCAGTCGATATTGCCAGCAAAACTGAAGGATCGCAGCCGGCTTTGCCCTGCAAACATATGTAGATTGCATGGGGACCGATAAAGATTTTCTAACCTGGCCGATCAATCTTCAGACCAATGTCGGACGAAAAATCGTAAGATGAACGATCGTTTGTATCCCACTAACCGCACGATAATTTGACAGATTGGTCGGACTTCACCAAAATCGGTCGTTCGGGAGCGAAAGATCGTTGCGTCTATGGGGAGCTTTAGTGGGGCCTGGATTTTTACTACTGAGTGTTGTTCTTAGGTCTACCAGGAAGCTGTTATCTTGTGTTAGGAAGCTGCTATCTGGTTACAGCAGAGTTGCTGTGGCTGCCCTGATGCCACCCCCCTCCCGCCCCGCACTTAATAAATCAGCATTGGAGTGGTCAAAGGGGGGCGGTATTGCTAGTGCATTGAGTGCAATTGTACTCTCTGCACTAGCGGAGTTGAACTAATTAGGCTCTTAAAATTACAAGAGGTGGCTTTTTGTCGCCACTTGTAACTGGCCGCTCCATGCCGCCTGAGGCAAGGTTCTCACCTTGCCTCATGGTAGGAGCGGCCCTGTCTGGTTACCTTCCCATTGTTCTGTTGTTGGGTTGCTGTGGGGGGGAAAGAGAGGGTCTGACATCACTCCAACTTGCATTACAGCAATAAAGAGTGACTGAATTTTATCAGAGCACAAGTCACATGACTGGGACAGCTGGGAAATTGACAATATCTCTAGACCCATGTCAGATTTCAAAATTAAATAAAAAAAAAAATTGTTTGCTTTTTTGAGAAACAGATTTTAAAGTGCAGAATTCTGCTGGAGCAGCACTGTTAACTGAAATGCTTTGAAAAAATTGTTTTCCCATGACATTATCTTAAAGGAGCTAAAATTGGTGTTTCTGAAATTCAGTTTCTATTTCCCCAGTGTATATTTGCTTTTTGCACCAGACATTAGAGGAGGCACCAGTGTGTTATAATCATTTAGATGTAGACTAATTGTGCTTAAAAAAGTAGTAGTAGTAGTGTTTCAGGCTAATGTAGGGAATATTTCTGTAAAACCCTATTAATCCCTCCCTTCTCTTCCACTTCCTGCTTGTAGGGGCCTTTACCGAATTGTAGAGTCTTAAAGTCCAAGTTAACTAAAAAAATACATTTTTATTTTTCTTCAAGTCACAAATTGGTTCACACTCACAGATCAGTGATTCCACAGCCTGCCAATCATACAGGTGTTGGCCATGCCACACTTTAGTTAGACTTGCAAGCCCAGTCGGCCGTATGTCCTATGACCCTCCACCTCGCCGGTAGGAATTTTCTGTGTGCCGCCTCCCTTTTTCCACCAGCTGACCAGTGTCCTCTGGCTTTTCTGGGTAGGTTTTTTCCACCTGGACCTGAGTTGTCTTCATTGTCCTAATTATCACTCTTTCCCTCTCTGTTGCTGAGCCACGGCTACTAAGCCTATTGCTCCTTGAGGGGGTGCCAGCTACCCTAACTCTCTAGTCCTCACTAGCTACGGCACCTAGTGCCCCATTTACAGTTCTATCTACTTTTATCTATCCAATCTAACAAACCACACCCTGGGTGGAACCAGCAGCTAGCAGGACCTGAAAGGGAATTGAAGTCTGTCTAGCAGGAAAATGTTAGGACATGCCCACCCCTTATTTGAAGCACCATGTAAAAACAACAACAAACATTACTCATAATTGCCAACAAAATTCGTGTTTTTTCATTTATCTTATATGTCTCCTTTAAATGAGATCATATTATGGCCACCATTGCCCAGGAGTTCAATTACTTGCAGATTTGCTATATGTTATGTTCACAAGTTTGTAAACTTGTTTCCATTAACTGTCCTGGCAGTAATAAAAATCCATCATTATCATTACTTGCCTCCAATGCAAATAGCTTTTCTATTAGCATAAGGTGCTTAGCATCCTCCTCTTAACTTACATTAGGGAGTCTATAGCACACTCAATTAATTTGCTGAACCTTTTATAATAAGTGAAGAACTCCAACCATAAGGATTCAGCGCCCTCATTTTCTAACATCACCTCCTCCTTTATATTAGCTTTTAAATCCTGCTTAACAAACATACATACCCATCCTCCTCTTCTATTGACTCAGTTCCTCCAAAACAAAGTATAGATGTTGATATTACATACCCAGTCCTGCGACTCATTCAGCCATGTTTCAGTGAAGAGCTCCACCCATACGGCTTCAGCTCACTCATTTTCTGACATCACCTCCTTTTTTATATTACATAGCTTTCAAATCGAGCTTACCAAACATACATACCACCCCTCCTTTTCTATTGCCTTAGTTCCTCCAACTCCAAAAGCCGCTGATATTACATGCCCATGTGCAGCACATTTTACCAGTCAGACTCATTGCATTTGAAAACATACATTTAAACATACATTTAATACTGGTACCAGTATGAGAACTTTGTAAATAAAACATGTGGTCATCCCTGTCCTTAACAGCACCCCAACCAAATCTTCTCCCCATCCCCATTTTCCCTTACTATGCCCACTACCTCATCTAACCCATCTTCAACTGTTTCCTTCTCTTACTGCACCCTCACCCACCAAGCCTAGTTTAAAATCTCCACCAACCCTATAGCCATCTTCTCCCCCAAACCAGCTGCACCATCATCATTGAGGTGCAGCTCATCCAAGCTACTTCCATGTATACCAAATAAACCTTCTTGAATTTTTACACTTCGTTGGAAGTTGAAAGACTGCTTATTGAGTGCCTGCTCTAGTACTATATGCTTCTAATTTAAAATCTCCTCAAACCGTCTAGTCACCTTTGACTCAAATGAGCAGCACTATAACAATTAGCCATCATCTCCCCCCAAAGCAGCTGCACCATCATCATTAGCCATCTTCTCCCCCAAAGCAGCTGCACCATCATCATTGAGGTGCAACTCATCCCAGGCTACTTCCATGTATACCAAATAAACCTTCATGAATATTTATGTCTGGTTTGAAGACTGCTTATTGAGAGCCTGATATACTTCTAAACGGTTCTAGTTTAAAATCTCCTCTAACTTTGTCCTACAGTAAGTGTACCATGACCGATCAATCTTCCATAGCCCCTCCCAATAATCTGTCCATTCATTCCACCACAAGCTGAATCTTAGCACCAGGCAAGCAGTAAACTGTTCAGCATGAAGGGTCTCTGTCATGTTGTTTGTACATCAATAAGAAACAAAGGATTGTATACTGAAGATGTTTGTCAGTTGTAAATTCTCTACATGGAGTGGCTAGCATGTAGGGAGGAAAAAATGTGCCCCTCTCTGACAAAAATTGGAAGCTTCAGATGGGGTTTTTACCTTCCTAACCTGCAGTTAGGCAGGCTTCATTTAAATATAAAGTTTAGAATCAATTGACGTGTCTTTTCTTCAACCACATTTACTATGACAGCATGTTTTTCCACTAAAAGCATTGGCAGCAGGTAATGATACATTGTACAAATAGATGCAGGCCTCTGCACTCTGGTGCAAATTCACTAAAGTGTGAAGCGTCTAACACTAGCACTAATTCGCCAGCGTGACGTCAATTCGCAACTTCGCCGATTTACTAACAGTGTCCCTGGCGAAAATTTGCTAGCAAAAGTAGATAGACATGTGCCAGAAAACGCTGGCGTCTTTTACCTTTTGTACGGTAATAGTCTGAACATAGGCGGATTTTCATTAAGGCTTGGGGAGGCTAAGCCTTCCCAAAACTGTTTGCATGAAAAATTTAAAGAAAATTTAAAAGAAAAAAAAAAGAAAAACCTCTGACTTAACAATGTGTCTATTTGAGTTTGTCTGGGGGAGGGGCAAGGGGTGCTGCTGGGGTCAGGGCCAAGAGACAAAGCAGCTTCTAATCCTCCATCTGCTTGTTTGGTATGTGGGGAGTGTTTCATACTTACATTACACAAAAAATAAATACTATCAATGGTCAATGGTAGTTCCATTGATCTGTTCAGGTAGGTGTTATTTGAAACTGGAAAAGGTATGAAGGTGTGATGCAGCCATTATATTACCACTGTGACCAGATCTCACTTTCACACCTCTGTGAGTTTTATCCAACACCTATTTGAATAGTTCAGTGGAACCACTGTGCTATTGGCGACTGTTTAAAGGGGATGTTCACCTTCCAGAATGTTAAACAGAAATCAAGACTTTTTTTCAATTGCTTTCCTTCTTTTACTTTTTATTGTTTTCCCAAAATTGAAGTTTAAAATGTAATGTTCCTGTATGTGGGGTTTCAGTCTGGCAGCTCAGTGATCCAGGAGCATCTGAACTGTAATAATTTGCTACAATGAGTTGATACAATTAGTTAAAATATTTATTAGCAGTATATGAGGAATATTAGTAACTATAGTATCAATTCAATTCACTTTTCTCTGGAACAGCTAACAGATCAGTTTGGCTACTTTCACTTACACACAAATGTGCTGATGGTTGAATTAAAGTTTTTTCTCAACCTCATCTACTATTATATTGTATTACTTTGATACTGCAGTAAAAAGGCAGCTACTGTTTTTTGTGAGGGGACCAAAATACATCTGCATTATACTTTGTATGTATACAATCTCCCATAAATGACAATTAACATATCCCTTGTGTTCTATGTGAAAGTAGACCAATAAACATGCTTTAATGTTAAACAACCCAATCATTAGCCCTGATTTCCAGTAATATGGATGAACTGAACTTTTTCTATAATTTTGATAATAAGAGAGTGCTGTGCATATTATTTTCAAAATAGTCTGGGCTTCATATGCAGCTTGTGGGCCCATCAGTTAGTAGCTGTACTCACATGAATGCATGTAAGCGCCAAACGCAGGTTAAGACGTAACATGCTGCATTTTTCCTGCTTTCGGCACCTACATGCGTTCGTGTGAATGGCTGCCCCCATTGCTACACAACAGCTTATTTATATAAACAATAGTAGTGCTTCTGAAGCAAACACTGCAGTTTTACCAGTTCAGGGCAACACTGTATTATATTTTTATTACTTACTAGTTTTTTATGTTACTGGTCCTTTAAGCCCTATCTGTGTTAGGCAGTGCTCAATTCAAGAGTGGAGGACAGGGGGTGGTACTTTGGTGTCCCCCCTCGTGCCTTATACCTTGCATGTTATTCTGAGGTGCAAGGTACAGAGCAGCAAGAAGTGCTCTCTGCAAACCAGGCCCTGCCCTTTCCCCTTGTTTTTTTCTTACTAAACCCCTGGGCTGGGCACAATAAAGCATGACAACTAAAAGAAAGCACACAAAAGAACAATATACTGTATAACTTTTTATGCTTCCAAGCAGCATAACCTTGTCTAGCAGTGTGTCCTAAGTGCTCTCTTGAATGTAAAATAATTAAATTGGCACCATCAAATAGTGCTCAGTGTGTGTGTGTAGATACAACCCTCCTCCACTTGTCACATGGCAAGTCTAACTACTCATTTAGACTGATACGATTGACATAATTTCTCCTGAGGAAGCATGTGAAATGCAATATATGTATATATGTATTATACTCTAATGCGTTCTACTGGAAACTTTGTACGTAGCCTACATGAATCAGGAAAAATCTTGAAATACATTTATAATCACCATGTGGTTTTCAGACCATAGGGGAATTAACACTATGGATCCCTATATTTATAATGATTTTCACAATATTATTTCACTTTAACAAGGTAAAATTAATTATATGTCTAGACCAAAAGGTAATCCCGCAATACTTAACATTTACCTTAAAAACACATTTTCTAGGCCAATAGATAAGTCTGTTTGTAAAAGAAAGTTTTCCTGTTGCAGCTCCCTTGTTCGCAGCTAGTCGCGTATTACATCACTGTGTCCTCTCGCAAAATGGTTCTTGTGGTATTGTGGAGCAATATTCTTAGCATTTTGCATTCTTTTGCTTTCTCAATAATCAGGAAGATACAATGAATGGCCAGAAAAGGAGAATTGCATTTAAACACATTGGGGGAATGTAATTAAAGTCACTAAGAGAAAAACATTGAGCACCAATTAAAATGAAAAATTCACATCACACAACACAATATTGTTCCTTAAACAATATTGTGAATTGTTATTGTGCAGTGCGAATTGTAATTGCGCACTCTTCAGAAGTGCTTGCTTGAAGGTGCAGTAATCTTTTGGAGCAAACATTGCGGCTTTTTCAGTGAAAAGTTTTATTACATTGACAGAGCATTAGCGAAAATTAGAGAATTCGCAAACGGCCTTCCGTTGGCGGAAGTGGTTGCTAAACAGTTTCTGGGTTCGCAAAATGTATATTGCATTTGCGCAAAGCAAAATTTGTTCGTGCAAAGGCTTAACTTTTGGCATTGCGAATAGTTTTTTGCATTACCGACTTATATTACATTCCCCTAATTAAGCACTATTTAGTGTTGTATTCACAAATGGGTTTTGAAAAAAAGACTGAATCACAGGTGTCATTTTTTATGGATAGTTTGCTCAATAATCTATTTGTGCATGTACCTGTAATTGTTATTATGTAAAAACTGCTAATTTACCAAAACCACAGTTTGGCCATTTTGATTGAAAGAACATATTTATTGATTTTGAATTTTTAAAAAATTAGCTTTTCTGTGCTTAAGCTACTATTGTCATTGATGATAACTGATGATTGATAACTGCAAGCATTGTAATTATAAGTGTAGATTGGAAACTCTATTTTCTTGTGGCAAGGATTCCTTATCCTGGATGTAATAAATTGGTCTGCAAAGTTTTTACTTAATTTATTTTACTTGTATATATAGAGCACTACATATTGTATTTCCAGAGCAATTTGCAGAAATCATACATAATTCTCATTATTCCCTGCCCCAGTGGATCTTAAAAGGTCTCTTCAGATTTATTCACAGCGAGGACAATTTTTACCAGGAGACACTGTATATTTCTGGAAAGTGTGGAAATCCACAGAGAGAACAAATAGTTTGCAGATAGTGTCCAAGCCAGAATCCAAATAAGCAACCCAGCACTGCAAGGCAGCCTTTCTAGCCACCATACCACATATGTCATCTGTGTACACTGCTTTATTACGTCGTACAATGCCCACCCTAAGTCAATAATAAACAAGTGAAATAGAGGTGGACTCAATACAGAATCCTGTGGGATGCCAATAATTACTCTAAATAAAGAATGTACCATTGACAATTACCCTCTGTACACAATTCTTTAGTCAGTTTCCTCTCCAATGTTTTCCTGCAAGAGACCATAGCTAAGAAAGCAGTTGCACTGTATCAAAATCGTGGCCAAAAAAAACAAAAAAACACATCTATTGCAACTCCACTAACTTCCTAATTACCTTATTAGCTGTTAATAGTTGTTACATTTGTCTGACATGATCTGACCTTCAAAAATCCATGCTGATTACTTTACTTGAGCAAGTATTTCATACACGTATAGTCCCTGAGGCAACTACGACTCTTCTAGCCTGCCCATCCAAAGACCTCACGAAACTTCAAAATACTTTGATGGGGCAAATCTTAGCTGCTGCAAGAACCAATTTAGCGAAACACTGGCTGCAGAATAATATAGATGTTCAAGCTGTAATTGCAAAAATTACCCAGATGCAGAATTTGTTGTATTTAACGGCTTTATTAGCAGACAGGGTAGAGAAACATACACAAATTTGGACCCTATGGAATGTGTATCTACAGTCATAAATAGAAAAATACATTAATATATGTCATACTGAATGAAATTGTACTGATGAGAACCATTTGAAGAATTTTGTACTGAAAATTATGTTTGTATTATTCTATGTCCATGCCTGGTCAGAATTTGTGCTGAGGGCAGGGCCCAGCTACGTGGTGCAAAATATACAAAACTTCTGCAAAACCTTCAGTGGCTTGCCTAAATATTTACATAGAAAATTAAATAATTTACATAGTAAGCAATAACAAGCCAGAGAAGTTTTATTTTCAGCAGTGGAATGGCTCCAAATGGGCCCCAAATGGGCCCCAAAGCAGAATCACTGGACCCCTAAAAATACGCAAATCATAAATCTTATGCAAAAAACATATGTAATATTTACAGAGCTTTATACAACTTCCATGTCACAAAGTACAAAGCACAGAAGCATGGCAGGGGCAGGAAGATATATAGGGTCAAAATTAGGGCACATGCCACTGCCCAAAATGAACTTACTAGTCCATTCATTTACAGATCTTTTATATGAAGGACTTACTTGAATCAAGTTTTTTAAATTCGAATCGAGTTTTTCTAATTCGAATAGAATTTGATTTGAGTTTTCAGGTCGATTCAATTCACCTGAGCACAAAAATGTGATTTTATTAAAATATTTCAAGTGGTCGAATTTCGAGTTTTTGGGAGTTTATGGGAGTTTTAAAAAACTCTAATGAATTCAAAATTTGACCCTTGATAAATGTGTCTCCCCATGTCAGACCAGTACAGTACATGGTCTGTTACATGTTAAACTATTATATGTCAAACTGATATGTGCCATTCTGTTCTGCTTTACTCAGCAAATCCAGTTGCTCTACAATTATTTGCTCTAGATATACCATGACCTGGATAAATGAGAATATTTATAGTCATTATGTTCTTCTGGCAATTGTTTCCCTAGCATCTGCCTCTCTTTCTTCTTCCCAACTTGCTGGCAGTTCGGCCTTTTTTTGTCTTGAATAAAGTTCGTTCTACTACCAGCTGCTTTCACATTGCTTGTGTAGTGCACACAACGTCAAAACTGTTGGCACTATGCTCTTCTGTTAATAAAGACTCCAGATAAAGAACTTGTATGGGGTACTAAAGTGTCTGATGGAGGCCCAGATTGATATCTATGGGTTACTAAGATTTAGCATAATGTTTGCAACTTGTTACTATATAACTTTAGGTATTTCTGCAGTATTTTGAAGATCTGCATTTGTATTAAAAAAAAAAAA
>CM044442.1:56677464-56687789 GCA_024363595.1 Xenopus borealis
TAATTAGTAAGACATTTGCAGTAAGAACATTATTTAAAAGTACCTAAATTTTAAAAAACGGAAATTTATGAATGGAGCAATAAAATTGCTACTATAACAATGAAAACAAAGATCTATGGAAGTCTGTGGTCTATAGTATGTGTCTAAAAGCAAGGGAACATAGTCTAATATTTTGTTGAAGAATCTAAGAGTTGTCATAGTAACAATAAAATCAACTGCCTCAGAGCAGCAACAATTATAGGCAGAAAAGTGCTTAATTATGGTCCTATCACTGCAGACACCTCAGTTAATAAAAGAGAACCAATAAAATTCCCCAATTTGAGAATACAAGAATACAAACATATTTTAGGATGTTCTGTCGCTTCAATGCAAATAGATTTTTTCAGATATTTTGTAACTCATGGGACAACCAACGCACATTACATTTAACTGCTTGTTTGTACCCATAAAATGTTCACTGCACATCAAGAGTAGCACGGCTAAGAATTTGAACATATATCACTAACATAGTAGATTAAGTAAAAAAAAATGAGTGTCTAGTGATGAGCGAATTTATTCGCCAAGCATGGATTTGAGGCAAACAAAGTACTTCTCCACCTTCAAATTGTTTCGTGAAACGGCAGCAAAAATTAGCCACAGAAAAGTTTGCCAAACAAAATATTTGACTAAATTGACAAAAAAAAAGTTGAAATAAGAAAAACCGCCCATTGACTGTAATACATTTGGTCAAAAAAGTCACCAAGACAAAATTGTCTCTGAGACAAAAAAATCGCCATAAGAATAAACGCTCTTTGACTTAAATGCTATTTAGTATTAGTATTTATTTGAACTACTTATTATAGAGTAATATCAGTTGTTTAGATTGACATCTATTCATTTAATTATATGGGTTATCACCTGCACAAACTTTTCAGCAGTGGAATGGCTAACTAATGGACCATAAACAATTACAAAGCAAAGCAGCATGGCAGGGGCAGGAAGGTGTGTAGGGTCAAAATAAGGGTACATGCCACTGCCCACGATGAACTTACTGACTTATTAGCCCATTCACTAACTGAACTATTTATATGATTGACTTGCAGAGCAACATCAGCTGTTTATATTGTGATCTATTTATGTGCTATATCCTACATAACATTTTACAGTTGTTGCTTGCTTCAACCCATAAAATGTTCACTGCACAGCAAGTCTAGCAAGACTAGGATTTTTACAATCTATCTCACTAACATAGTAATTTAATAGATTAGGTTAAAAAAACACATCTAGCGAAGAGCGAATATTTTCGGCAGGTATGGATTCACAGTGAAATTCTGCATTTTGCCACCTGCAAACTGAAACTGAGGCAAAAAGTAAAATTTAGTCACAGAGATAAAAAGTTGACCACCACCAGTGTACTATTAAGCATTTGTACCCCCAGAAAATTCACCGGCGGCAAAAGTTTTGCAAATTTTTAATTTTTCGTCGAAAAGTCAGAAATTCCCCCATCACTAGTCAAGAATGATCAGATCTGTTTTTTCCTAAAACCAAAATATGACTGATGCACTTTAAAAGGCTTGCACATAAGTAAACACCTAATTTACTATTTGTGCCTATTTGATTGCTTTTTCTAAAATATTTGTAATATGCACATGTATGTTCCTTAAAGAAATCTAAAAGTGTTTTAAATTAATGAATATATAATTCCGTATTGGCCTGCACTAGTACAACTTTTGTGTTTGTTTCAGAAATATTACTATAGTTTATATAAACAAGCTACTGTGTAGTCATGGCGGCAGCCATTCAAAGCTGAAAAAAGAGAAAAGGTACAGGATACACAACAGATAACAAATAAGCTTTGTAGTATACATTGGGATTCTTCAGAACATATCTGTTATTTGCTGTGTATCCTGTCTTTGAATGGCTGCCCCAACAGCTACACAGCAGCTTGTTTATATAAACTATAGTTTATATAGTTGTGTTTCTGAAGCAAAGCCATCTGTTTTACCAGTACAGAGCAATAATGTATTATACTGTCTTTCTTTTAAAACTCTTTAATTTTTTGATGCTACTTTTCCTTTAAAAGAAGCGTATGTTCCCTCAGAATTTTTTTTCACATTTTAAAGGATTTTCTCTTCATCCCATCTTTTACATTGTAAACAGTAATAGTTTAATACCAAGGATAGGTCTCCTTTAAGGTAGCTTTTACTATGTTAGAAAACATAGTAAAATGTTCTGAAATGTTCTGTTGTTTTGTAATCAGTGACCCCATTTTATGTGCGCTGATTGGACTGGGTCTGGTAGGGATGGGTGCACAGACTGTACCTGCTGGGTGAAGATTAGACCCAGGCCCAGCAGTACAGATAAAATAAAAAAAGGAAATAAAAATAATTAAAATAATAATTGAAAAAGCTAGATGGACTCCTAATCACTACATTTGGCAGTGTATATTTAAAGGGGTTGTTCACCTTTAAATTATCTAATATAAGAAGTAATTAAAAAAATAAAATTCTGAGACAATTTGCAAGTGATTTTCATTTTGAATTATTTGTTGTTGAGCTTTTTATTCAGAAGCTCTCCAGTTTGCCATTTCATCAATCTGGTTGCTAGGGTCCAAATTACCCTAGCAACCATGCCTTGATTTTAATAAAAGAGGCCTGAATAGAAAGATGAGCAAATAAAAGTAACATTAACTATGCGTAAATGTGAAGCCTTACAGAGCATTTGTTTTTAGATGGGGCCAGTGACCCCCATTTGAAAGCTGGAAAGAGTCTGAAGAAGAACAATTCATAAACTATAAAAAAGTTAAAATGAAGGCCAATTGAAAAGTTGCTTAGAATTAGCCATTCTATAACATAGTAAAAGTTAACTTGAAGGTGAATCACCCCTTTAATATTAATTAATGATGAGAGAGTCTGTCCTGTTTTGCAAAACAAAATTGCAACACATCATAAATTTCCATAGACAAATACAAAAAATCCTCATTATAAATATATTAAGGACATTGAAAAATGTTGTGCCTTAAAGGGCATGTCAACCCCAAAAATAAAAGAAAACATGATTATAAGCAGCTTTATAATATACATTTAAGTTATTTGTCCATGTATTGCTATTGAAATCAGTGTTTGTCTGTCCATTTCTATTCTCTGTACTGGTGGCTCTGGCTTTTGAAACAATGTAACATAAGCCAACTCTGAACTGGAAAATATTTCTTACAATATTGGATCATTGGGGCCTTCTCAAATAGACTTTATAGCTAACAAGTTGCAGGAACAAGCGAACATTCATGGTTCAGATGTTGATAACTTTGTCTTTCAGTCTAGCATATTATTATTATTATTAACATGTATTTCTATAGTGCCAACTTGTTTCGTAGCGCTGTAAAGTGAATGTGATTATACAACTAAATCACATGAATTACATACATAGAACATGAGGAGTTACATACGTCACAATAAATATGCAGTTACATACATCACAATAACTACTGGTACCGGAGGTGACGAAGGCGCTGTACAGAGAAAGCTAAAGGGAATGATACACAAGGTGTGGGAGTGGGCAAGATCAGAGTAATGTGGGTGAGAGATGTAGTAATGTAAGCGGTATTGCATTGAGTAGTTAACAGTGAGGGTTGGCTTCTCTAAAAAAGTGGGTTTTTAGAGATTTCTTGAAAGCTGAAAGTTTGGAGAAAGTTGGACAGACCGTGAGAGAGAATTCCAGAGGAGGCGTGCAGCTCTTGCAAAGTCTTGAATGTGAGCATGTGAGGAGGTAATGAGAGAAGAGTTGAGTAGCAGGTCAGTAGAGGAGCATAATAGGCGGTTGGGTGAGTAAATGGAGATTAGTTCAGAGATGTAGGGAGGGGCAGAGTTATGAAGTGCTTTGAATGTCAGGGTCATTAATTTGAATTTAATTCTGAAGGGGAGTGGAAGCCAGTGCAGGGATAGGCAGAATGGTATGGCAGAGGAAGGGTGGTTGCTGAGGTGTATAAGCCTAGCAGCAGTGTTCATTATGGACTGGAGAGGTGACAGTTTCTGGAGGGGAAGGCCAATTAAAAGAGGGTTACAATAGTCTAGACGCGATATGATAAGAGAGTGAATAAGAATTTTGGCAGCATCTTGGGTGATAAATGATCGTATTTTGGATATGTTCCTTAGGTGGAAGTGACATGACGTAACAGGTGACTGTATATGAGGAGTGAATGCCAGGGCAGAATCTAGGATAACCCCAAGGCACTGGGCCTTGGGAGACCGGGTGATAGTGGAATTGTTAACTACGATAGATACTTTCGGGATGTTACTGGTTTTAGTTGGAGGAAAAAGAACCATTTCCATTTTGAAGAGGTTTAATTTAAGGTAACATTGTGACATCCAAGTAGAGATAGCATACATTTATCCTCCAACCCTATGATTCCACAAGTCTTTCAAAAGATAAAATATGATCATACTTCAGTCATAGCCATTTTACCCTTTTGGCCAATGAAAATCTGGTTTCCGAATATACTCTAATGGTAACATTTGGAGCCTTCCCCAGAGAGAATACCTCCTCAGACAAGGTTAATATAATGTCAGGAGCTAGCAAAACTGAACAGATTGGAAATGGATAGTATGATTGATATTTGAGAGCCAAGGATTTACTTTAGAAAGACATCCACATCATTCCTTATTCTAAACACTGAAAGTGGTGTATCATCCCCTTCAAATATCCTAAAACTTTGAATGTTCCAATAATTTGGCAGCTTCTTCAACATGTATTTGATTGGAATTAGCCTTTATTCAAATGTTATAGTGAAAGTGCAGTAAAATATTTTACTCAATCATGGGATATTAATCTTAGTCCTTGGTAGACTACCTATTTATCCCTTTGAGCTTCTTCTTCAAGTTACAGTTAAAATCCTTAAATGGAATACCATTTTGCTTATAGCTATAATTTCAACTCATTAGGTTGAAATGAAAAGAGTCTAGCAGTGGATCATCCATATACTACCTTTTCTCTGGACAGTCTGCTGGACAGTCTGAGGTCATTGCCTTTCTTCAAACCTAAGGTCAACAAATTCTCTTCATAATTCAGATTTTGTTCTTCCTTCCTTTTTCTTGATCCTAATAATCAGAATGAAAAAACTTTCACACTCTGGAGGTCTGCATATGCCTCCATACTTATTTAGAGTTAACTATGGTTTACAGGAAATCAGATATTCTCTCTGTACTCTTTTGGGGTAAGAAAAAATTCAAATAAATCAAGGAAGCCATTCTTGAATCACAGACTCTGGAAGAATTGGAGTCTACATCACAAAGAGCAGCAGGGTTACCTAATAAATATGCAGAGCTTCCACCTGGAGCAACCTTCGTGTATTTTCAAACATTATTAGTTGGATATATCAGCCTCACAGGAAGCATTGTTTGACAATAAAGTTAACCTTTTCATTAGCATACCAAAGCACCATTGTTTTCAATGGTGAACTCTTTAATTGGATGGGATGCTGTGACACAATATTCTGTGCTAAGTGGGATAAATGGGATAGATGAGTTAAGTTTCTCTGTGTCAAATGCACAATCCAAAGTGGCTTCATCTGTACTTACCTGAAACTCCGGGCCTAATAGAAGAAAACTGCACCAGCCCGGGATTCTTCCAGGGAGCGATTGTCTTCCAGCTTCTTCTATCCAGAATGAAATAGCCAACATTTTTATGAAGTTTGGCTTTTCACGCTACTGCACATGCACAGCTGTGAGTAAAAAGAAGTTAGAAGACAATCACTCTGTGGTGCTCACTGAAAGAACCATGTAAGTACATGCAATCACTTGGTGGTGCCTAACTTTCCTTCTTCTTTAAGCTTTGGTTCTCCTTTAAGTGATTAAATAGTTAACTTTGAGGTGCCTAACTTTTGGAACCCCCAAGTTAAAACACCTTTCCTTTTCCATTCAACCAAAAAAATAGGGCAGAAATGTTGTACATTATGTTTAAGGCTTCTTTACAAGCCTGCAGCCCTTTAGCAGTAAAGATTTGTGCCTCCAAAGAGGACCCTTTAGCTTCCCATCTTTTCCATTTTCTGCTGATTTACTGCACATGCTCTTTGCTTCTGGCAGCTACTGAGCTTAGGGACCAACACACATGATACTGAATATTTATAATAAAAATGTTACAATATAAGGCTCAGGCTGACAAGCAGATCATTATTGGTATATGAATGAAAGTCCAATTAAGGGATTAGGTAGAGGCCCTGGCCTAGCCACTCGCCAGTAATACATAGAACAAGATAAATGCCAATACCTTGTCTGCTGCAAATGGGGGGTTCCCAATCTTTATTCCATGGTGCTCATGACACTTCGTAGTGATCAAACGTTTCGGGACCACATGGCCACATGTGACAATCAAACAGAGAAGCTGTAGAAAAAAAAAAAAGGACTTATGTAAGAACAAGATAATAATTGAGGACCACCACTAGGGGTCACAATTGGTGTGTCTATTTTGCACAGCTTCTCTGTGTTGTGTAATTATGATATATCCGAGTAATGGTGGGAAATTAAGAATCCGCAATATTATCCGTATAGTGTATGAGAAAGTCCAAAACTGAGGTTCCCAGAGATGAAACGATTTATTCAGATTATCCAGGCCAGAGACAGCAAATGATACAGAGAATATTTCAAAATGTGTCCTATATCTCTCTTCTATCACCTATATCTTTTTCCTTCCTCTTCTCTTTCCTATATCCCTATTTCCTATATATCTCAGCATAAACTAGCTACATTGTTATACTGTTTCTGTTTCATTGAACCAAATGGGGAATGGTTCTGATTGGCTGATGGCCAGTTAAACAGGAAAACCAGCTATTTTCTTTAGATGTCCCTTTTACCAATAAGAATTGTACAAACAGTTCCTCTTTGAAATGTAAAAGACCCTCTCCAGATAATTTCTCGGGTGTGTCCCACCTATTCACATAACTATTAGAAAACAAAGCATCCTGTTCTATCTTCACTAGACAGGATGGGCTCCTACCTAACTATGGCTAATTACAAACATTTTAATGGTGCAGCTACCATTGGTAAATACTAGCATTATCAACAGAAGGCACAATATATTGGGAAACATACATCATATTAATATCTACATGGGTCTAGATATATTACTACATTCTGTTTGATTGTCACTGAGGAAGGACCATGTGGTCCCGAAACTTTGATCACTGTGAAATGTCAGGAGCACCATTCAAGAAAGATTGGGAACCCCCCATTTGCAGCAGAAAAGGTATTGGCGTCTATCTTTTTCAAATTATTGGTCTATGGCAACTCAGAAACCGGCACAATTAGCATCATAATGTAATAATCAGTCCTATAGTACCAGCTTATATGACAGACAAACCTCATTTTCAACTTTGATGACCTGGATCATTACTACTACAGCTGCCCTCAGATTAATGAATAAAAAAAGTAAAAGATTTCTAATCATCTAGATATAGACATATGGTAACTGGAAGGTAAATTTCAGACTAGTTTATATTGCAAATTTACAGAGTGAAATAGTCTGCAATTGTACTCTAGTTTTCATGCTCCAGGTTTCACTAAAGCCCTGTCCAAAAGTAAGTGAGAAGTGATAGAATAACTAATACTGATAAAGCATACAAAGAGAAAGTAATAAATTAACTAATTTATAGTTGATAGGGGTTACCCAAAAAAAATGGAAGGGTGTTTGCATTTAAGGGTATATCTTAATGCAACTTTTTTTAATAACTTCTCATATATATATATAAGTGATGATGAGTGTTAGCCCTGCATTGCTCATCGACCATTTGGTTTTTTGATATGTTACCACCATTAATGTGGACATGATCATGTGGTAAGATGAGTGTGGTTTAAAGTGGGTGCTTTTAAAAACAGGGAGTGGTCAACACTGGCTTCCATTATCAGCCCTAACAGCCCTAACACATAAGCCAGAAAAACTTCAGCCCTTGGTACAACAGAAGTTGGACAACACTGCCTTAGAGATATGCATGAGGTTGTATGTAATATTACAGTTATCTATCTGTATAGCAAAGATTTGTACATTTTCTCACTTGACTTGCATGTTGCTAAAACTCCGCTGTAAAACCTTATGCTACATTAAACTTCATATGTCACATCGTTAATGCTGATGAGTATCAATTCTTATTTTCTATCGCTACAGTCTAGTGCTGAGTCCAGTGCAAAGGGTTGGGTGCATAGCTCCAACAACAGAGGTAGATGTATCCAAGTTGTTGCCTGATTCTGGTGTGGGTAGATTGACCTACTGGTGGTTAGGGTGGGTTACACTAGAGTAGTTACACTAATGAGCTTTCTGGTGCCAGGGTTCTGTCTGTGTTTTCTAGTGGGCATCTCTGTCTTGTATTTGGAATAAGAATTTTCTCAGATGGGATTTTTGTTATTTGTAAATTCCTCTAGTCTGTGAGGGCATCAGTTGCTTGCCATGTCCTGGGGCATGTTATTCCTGTACTTATACCAGCTTTTCTGGTATATCCCCCACCAAAAGTCCCCCTAAACATGCAGAAATCACTCTTTGCTAAATATACCCTTAAGAATGCTAGATAAACTAAAATGTTATGTAGAGGATCAGACGTGTCCTTCATCATCCAGCCCAGTTACAGGCTGGAGAACAAACCAATTGGCTGGTAGCCCTGGTGCATTTCTGGGAGGAGGAGGAGGACACAGGGAAATGCCATGCTTTAGAGCAAAATGCACAGGGTTACAAAGGGAGCTTATAAAGGAGCCCCTGCTGCAACAGCCAGCCAGAGCCAGATTCATGGAGAGTGAAAATGCAGTGTGAGAGCTGCAGTAAAGAGTGAGTCTTTTTGTGTTCATCTTGGACAGATTTGAGTTTCAGATTATAGTGGTTGCTTTGTGAATTGAGCCATCTTTCCTGCCTCTGGTATACTATCCCCATTGAAGGTGACCTCACAGCTGGTTGGACACTCCAAGGATCTCTCTATCCCTGAGTTAATCACTTGAGTCCCTAACCTGGCGGATGTCACACCGCAGGGTGCTAACTAGGGTTGCCACCTGGCTGGTATTTTACCGGCCTGGCCGGTATTTTTGATGGTTGATCCCAATGTTATTAATAGGAAAAAAAGATAAATATATAGGAAGGCTGGTATTTTTTTCAAGAAAAGGTGGCAACCCTAGTGCTAACCCTTCACTAAACTCCTTGTTGGAGCCTTAGCTGCTTACTAACTTTCCTGAACTTATCTGTCACTCCTAAAATGACCTATTACAGTTTCTGACCTGATATTCACTTACTTTTATACTGAGGCCTACTCTCACCTTAGGCCTTAGAAGCACACCCAGTGAGTGCACTGGACAAGAGACAGAACACATGGCACATGCTTTTTATAACCTATGGTGCACTACTCACCTCCCCATGGAAAAAAGGACCCAGCCTAGCTGGCTAACACATTCAATGGGGAACAGGAAAACCTTTACCCTTTTACATAGGGACATCTACTGGTCAGTTCCTGAACTGCCAGCACAATACTTTCACATAGGAAAAATGAAACCAAAGAACATAAAGGTTAGCAAAACCTTTACCCTCCTACATAAAGTTACTGCAAACTATGCATTTTATTTTCCTAGTGGAATTCCCACTGAGGTGTGCTACTTAATGCCCACTAGGTGGAGGAACTGCAATATAAATGCCAGCTCCCAGTTTCTTTCATATGCAAAGAGAATTAAGGTCCCTAGATTGTTACAGGATAATTGTTACTTACTTGTTATTTAAGAAAGTGTAAACAAAATAGGTTATTTTGAGTCATACAAAAATATTGTCCTCTATCTTTAGCCAGCTACTTTTATATACGTAATGTAGTGAAAACTCACCCTGGTGGTCTAGCGGGGGGGGCAGCAGGGACGCCTGCTGCCCCCACGACGGAGACGTCCGTCTGCTTCCACGTTGCGTCGGTAACTAAGGCGCACGCGGCGCGCACTTCCGGGTCTTAAAGGCGCATGCGTGATGACGTGACGTGATGACGTCAGCGCACAATGGCGCGAGATTCAAAAATTTAAAAGGCCAGTTCGGCTTTTTTCAAATCGCCCGTTATAGGTTTAGTTCCTGGTGCCTTTGCTATTCTGGTTGCTGTTTGTGCTGCCCCCACGACGGAGACGTCCGTCTGCTTCCATGTTGCGTCGGTAACTAAGGCGCACGCGGCGCGCACTTCCGGGTCTTAAAGGCGCATGCGTGATGACGTGACGTGATGACGTCAGCGCGCAATGGCGCGAGATTCAAAAATTTAAAAGGCCAGTTCGGCTTTTTTCAAAACGCCCGTTATAGATTTCAAGAAGATTTATTGCCATTTGTACCAGGAGTACATAGGAATTCTTTTTGCAGCATAA
>CM044442.1:56709039-56737475 GCA_024363595.1 Xenopus borealis
GAACTTGATGGACGCAAGTCTTTTTTTCAGCCTAACTTACTATGTTACTATGTTACATTTATCTATCTACAGTTTCCTTAATATTTATGTACAGATACTAATGGAGATATGACACAAGCAAGTCTCCTTAAGGTAACACATCCTCTGCTGCCTACCCCCAGTCCGGTCCCCTCTCTTGCTGTTTCTCTGCATCTATGCTATTTTCTTTAACTAATACGCCTGTGCGTGTTCGTGCATGTTCGCTCATGTGCAGGAGCGCTTGACCGGCACCGCAACTGCCCGGCTTGCCTAGGGCACCTGTGCGGTTCGGCCCGGCTCTGGCTGTAGCTGTTTATGTGCAGTTTGCATGTTTTCCCTGAAACAAAAAAGGATGCCACAATCTGTAAGAAATTCAACAAATGCATTACAGGTACCACTGCCTACAACAGCCTCAACATTTTCAAGTGTTAAATCCACCTTCCCTAATCACAGTATTTTATTATGTATAATGTTCCTAGTGTCACTACCCATGGCCCTTGTGGTGGTTATACAAATGGTCTGCAGAGGTCACTGTGCACATGAGTTGTGCTGTGTATACACAGTTCTGTCTATACTGTTTAAGAAGGATAGAGTTTATGCTACTGTTGTGTAATGGCTGCATGAATCTGCTAATAAAGCCCTGTTGTATTCTTTTCGGGGAACTGCTGGGAATGTACAGACTGTGAATCAGTGCTATAGCCTAATAATGCACAGTCACAGGCAAAATACAGTGCTGAGTAAAGGGATTCACTGCAAAACCGTGAAGCAAATACAAATAAAAAAATACTGCTTTCGCTGTGGTTCCACACAACACATTGCCAATTATGCTACATGTCCCGCAAAAGCTGTACAGTGCCACAAATGATGTTCATGAACTCATGTCTACAAATGCTACAGTATTCAGTGTGGATAAAGCTGGTACATTTATTCCAGACAAGTTTATATGCACTTGTAATGCTAAGTGGAAGATTCCTTTGAGATGAGGTAGTATAACTACAACTCACAAGCTATGGTGCTACATATAATGGTGAATAATGGACGCCAGGAAATTCTTGTGATGCAAACAGTAACTGATGTTTATTATGCACAAGGCAAATGTCCCCAGGTTTAGGTTACTCACGCAGGAGTGGATCTTAGCAGATATTTCACAGGTAGTGGAACAGTCACAGGATATCAGCTGCAGATTTATCAAGCAATATTCACACACGTAATATGGTTGGGATTTTACCCTCCGGTGTGTATCTCTAAATGATCAGGATCCTTTCCAGTAGAGTAGTCAGGCAGACAGCACTAATCCTAACACCCTTCCAACTGAGGTCCCTTTACTAAAGGCATACGGGGAAGCCTTGTAGGAAGATCTATTCCTTCTCACACTCCTTGTTGGAACATAGAACTGTTCATACTAAATAACACTCACTATCTTTCTCTCTCTAGAGAGACTATTACAAAATATAACCTGTATCTTGCTAATCCTCATTCATGGGATTGCCTGGTTCCCGACTCAGGTCACTAACAGTTGGAGGTCCTGTTAGGGCAGGTGGCTTACTGGGGCCTTGTTGATCCCAGGCTCAATGGAGACAACCAGCCTGTTCAGTACCAGCAGCCAAAGAGGAAGTGGCCACTCCTTCCCAGCACTATAAAACTGTGTGGCAGGAAGTGGTCATCACTCTCTGGGCTATAGCTATTGGATAATAATAGAAATACAACATAAGCTTTTGCCTAGTGATAGATGATCAGGGACTTAACTCCATAGGTGCCGTATAGAAACCTATGGGTCCCTACACACTCTCAATGTCAATACTGCTTCTGCTGACACTCCATTAACCTGATGCTTGATACAGGGTCAGCTGTTTCTATTCTACCAAAGGATATTTTCTTGAAATACGCTGCAAAAAATACGCTTGTTGCACCTGCCCCTGCCCTTAGACTGATCAGTTACTTAAAGTATCCAATCCCTGTGCTTGGTTGCTTGCCATACAATTTGAATCAAATACTGCAAAATGTGACTTTTCTATTGTGAATAAGGGTACTGCTATACTATAAAGATCTCTTACAATTAGTTGATGGTCTCATTACTACAGCATCAGCACCTGCAACACAGTCAGTGTCTAAATTCCAAAAAGGTATTGTCACCCGAGACACACTATAAGGGGGATCCCGTTTAGTCAGTTTGTCAGATACAGGAGAAACTGCAGTAAGGACAATACCTTTTTGGATCAATCTAAACTTCTGGGAGACAGATTGTTGGAACGGGGATACACTAGCAACTTGATATATGCAGCTTGGAAAAAAGCCAAGAAATACAAGAAAGGAAAAACTATCCAGGGGCCCTTACATCGAGATAGGCATCCGACTAATGAGAAGGAGAAAGTCTTTTTCATTACGGAGTTTAGTGAGGAATATAGGGACATCTGTCACATTATAAGAAAACATCTGCCGGTATTGTGTAATGATGCTACTTTGTCTGATATTCTGGCAAAAACAGAGGTGAAATATGTTTCCAGAAAGGCACCGACACTTGGCAATATGCTGGCACCAAGTTTGGTCACATCAGAAAAGGAAGGAAGGAAAGATAACTGGCTTTCCACTAAGGGCAGCTATAGATGTGGTGCAAATATATGCAAAACCTGTAAGGTAATCTCTACGGGGCCCAACTTTAAGTCTAAGGTGACGGGTAGAGTGTTCCAGAGTAGCGCTTTTTACAACTGTAACACTAGAAATGTGATATACCTACTTGAGTGCAAACAATGCGAGAAACAATATGTGGGACGAACGACTCGTTGCCTAAAAGAACGAATACGGGAACATATAAGAGCAATTGAAAATAAGGATGAGAGCACTCCAGTCGGTAAACACTTCACGTTATGTTCAGTGAAGGGTACTGAGAACCTATCAGTTAAAGTAATAGAACAGATAAAACCATCTTCCAGGGGGGGAGACTTGCTACGTACCCTCAATTTGAGGGAAGCGTTTTGGATTCTCAAGTTGGAGACTAGAAAGCCTAAAGGTCTGAATACTAGACACGATTTGACATATTTATATTAATCCCCTTGCAAGAGTAAGGACTAGGGATTTCTTTGATCCCCGAATTGAAATACACATAAGAAAATTCTCCTCCGTTTTACTTCAGCACTGGTTCCTATACACTGCTTATCTTACTGACGCTATGAGTCTAATATAGATTAGTCAAGGATATATTTCTTAGACTTTTTACTAGACCATAATATACGATAAGGGTGCAGAGAGTTGTAGTTCAGGATTCGAAATAGTGAGCCTTATATTATTCTTCACAAAAATGGGATGTGTTTTTAGTATGAACCCTTTTTGTCAGTTTTTAATATAATATATTATTGGTTTTAACAAGTAACATTAAAGATTGTAGCAAATTTTAAATATTAACGATTGTAACAATTTTTAAACAATGTATTCTAATTGTTAACCCCTAGGGGTCACTATTTACTTAGTGTATATAAACTGACTATTTGTCCTGCAAGGGATGCCTATGATTAAGGGATTGTTTCCCGAAACGCGTAGGGCATAGTATCCCGAATAAAAACCTATTCCTGATCAGAGTGCCGTCTCATCTTGGATTTTTGTAATGTGCTTTTATACTCTGCTCATCCTCGGCTATCAAAACACAACAACCTTTTTACCGCTTATTTTGTGCTTGTCTTGCCACACACTGGATCAATATATGATGCGTTTGGGCAGTCACTACCCATTCTGCGCTTGTGGTGAATCTATCAAGTGCTTTTTGTTGTATAATGAAAACTATATGTTCACTGATGTCACATTATAACATAGTGAAGATTAAAAAAGAATGTTCATATCAACACAAAGAGTACACTGCTTCAACAAGTTATTAAATACAATGGGTCCCTAAAACCCTAATTCCTCGCCACTTATAAACAGAACCATACAGGTTTAGAGATTGGTAAATAATTTAGCTGTACAACATCATTTATGTTCAACTAAAATTAATTGGGAATTGTAATCCTATTAATAATTATTTCACTTTAGATCAATCGATTTTCTAGTTAGTTGATTAATTCTGAATGAATTAATAGATGTACTTTATGTTAGAATTAATTAATTAAGAAGCAGATCTGTTTTGCTCAGCTCAGCTGTAGCCTTGGTCCTGCAACCTGCCCTCACTGCTTCCTAGACCATTTACAATTATTTTGTAGCCAGATGAAAATCAACTACAAAGATTTTTTTGCTCAGCAATAGCAACTTAGCAAGATGTAGTCACTAGGAAGACAGCCTTGAAAAAACTGGTAGCAAATTAGTTAACTGCCATTGAGAAGATATTAGATACAGGGTAATATTGAAAAAAAAACATCAGTGAAGCACTGACAGTGGACAGCCACTGGCACCAGGACACAAGGACAGTAGGAGCAGACTGGAGGAAATAGTAGGTAGGAAATTATGAGTTTCAGCGCTTGAATCTGAAATAGCTCCTCCCTCCTGCAGCCAGTACAGCAGCTCGATTCCCCTCAGTCAGGGAGAGAGGCAAGTTTAGCTGGGTGATGGCATGACATGAGTCCGGGCCACTAAAACTAGGCAAGTGTCTAAATGTAAGTGTAAATATGCTAACCCTAAATATTGATTAAACTTCTGTTATGTTAAGATTTTTAGAAAATTTACTCAAAAGTGCAATGTACAGATTTTTATACCATTTGGGTAAAAAAAACAATGCACACCAATCTGACATGACTAATCCTTTCACTGGCAGTGATTTGACTGATTTGGTACTTTTATTGCCAGATTATTTTTGAACATCCTGCTCTCTTTCACTTTGGGAGCGTCTTTTAGTTTACCCAGGAAAACAATATATAATTTTTTTTCAGGCCATCTTAAGCTTTCAAAATATGCTAGAATTGTGTAAGTGTAATTCCACTTTTGTAAATAGACATAGGCTTCTAAGTGTCTAAAAAAAATCATGTTTCCCGTAATTCAAACACATATGTTAGAAACATATTTGGAAAGCTATATGTCTCCTGAATGCACTAGTACCAAATATATGTATATAGTTTTATGGAGATTTCTCACTTTTATAGATAAAAATCTCCAAGCACTATACTACCACATTTCCAAAGTGACGCACCACAAAATGTTATCCGTCTGATTTTAAGGTCAAACACTCCACTAACAGCACGGTTGCCATAGAACTATGCATTATTAGAAACAACAGATTCAAACAAATCCAAAATGGGTAACTATATCTATGTACTCAAAACTACCATGTTGCATGCATTCCACGTCGCAAGTCTCATACATCATTAGGTACCAATGTAAAACACCCTCAATGTGAATGCTAGGAATATAACTGAAAACTTCCACCTTGCAGCATCTTCTCTCCCACATACTATAAGGTGCCAAGATTAAACACTGTAATATGACAGCTTGGGGTTTCTGAACAGTTTTATGTATAAAATGTATATGTTTACCTAAGTATGAAACATATAGGGGCCCTAAAATGTAGACACTTGAGCTATATAATTTCTGTAATTCAATATACTGCAAAATCAACACATTTGCAGATTTTTTTGTGGGGGGCAAAGGTAGAAAAAGTATATTTATCCTGAATCCTAATTGGGTTTACATGTCTTTTTCTAAAGCACCAAGCTACAAAACTTTCTTAAATTTGGCAATTTTGGTGACACTTCCAAAAATCACCTCAAAACTTCCACCTGGCTGCATCTTATCTCCATAAAACACCCTAAACATGAATGCCTGGGGTCCATTGAACAGTTTGATACCCAATGTAAAAAGGTCTATTATTTTTATTATATGCCTTCTGTGAACAAATTCTCCTGACTGCGTATTATGTGCTGCAAGACCCGACAGTACAATGGCATCCAACATCATATTTTTGTAAAATACACATTCTGACTAATACAAAATGGGCAATTATGTCTTTCTACTCTCAACTACCATACAAAAGGCAGTGTTTTTTATGACATTTCTGAAAATCGTCTAAAAATTTTGCAATGGGCTGCATTTATCTAACCAAACTTCTTACAATACATATAATTAGAAAACAACCTGAATATTGATGCCAAGGGTCTACTGAACAGTTTGATGTCCAATTCTGAAATATGCACTAATGTAAACGCTATAAATACCCTTGTTAATTGCAGTAAATTAATTGATATACCAAAGCAGCTGGCATATGAAAATGAAAAGCATGCATATGAATTTTCACGCCTACCAACTCTCCTGTATTGACATGATCCTGGTATATACAAAGAAGGGGTGGCACACAGAATGAAGCTTGACAAGGTGGTATTATCAAAAAAGTTGTATTTGCATAGTTTAACACACATAATATGCAGGATTACACTGAATTAACATAGAACAAATTTAGAAATACACAGTAACAATGCATATATACATGCCACCACAATGTCAGGCAAAAAAAGATATATGGATACTCCTGCCTCTGAGTAAGAATCACCCCGACATTTCGGCTGGAAAAGCCTTTCTCAAGGGGAATTCTGAAATATGCACTAATGTAAACGCTATAAATACCCTTGTTAATTGCAGTAAATTTGTTACCACTTCGCGCGCGCTCTCCCTCTTCTGGGGTATGTGACGTCACATCTGTAGTGTCACTTCCGCTAACAAAAAGTCAGGCGGCGTGACACTATCACCTCCCATTCATTTGAACCGCAGAAACTTTATTCAATTGGAACGCAAGCCCATCAAACTGGAAGTGAGCACATTCTGATGTCTCCTAGCAACCCCTTGAGCATCTCTATTGCCATTTATATACCAACTACTGCAACAACGGAGCAATTTACAAGCGATCAGCATCTTATAAACAAATAAACTTCATATTTATTCTAAAAACAAATATCACTTATATTCAACTTCGAAAACGGGCTTCGCCCAAAAGAAAGGGGGGATTAAATAAACATATTCTTAACCACAATGTTATAAAGCAGATGAATCATTCATCAAAAACAATTAGTCCACAATGAATCCAAAATTAATATCTGTGCTGCAAGTGGCTGTACTAATGCTAGATACTATTTCCAGACAGTGTTCCACAACTAGCCATTTAATAGTGCATGTCCAATAAAATTTACAGTGTGTAGCTACAATCAATCACATGTTGATCATTATCAATAGAGTGTGTTAGATTCATTAGATCTATTACTAATAAATAAAAATTATACTATGACATATAGTATATTATTATAGTACATCAAGTGAGCCCTTAATCGAAGACATAAATTCATGTAAAAAAGATTAGCATAATCACCATATTATCACAGATCACCTTTTATCTAATAGTCAATATATAAATTATAAAGGGCCAGTGCAATTAATATATATTTAAAATATATAGAGTTGATTCATCAGTTCAATGCCTCTTTGTGGTTTTGATCACCATAGTCCATCGAAGTGATACAGCATACTACTATTCCCTTTCAAGAATTTTAGCTGTGAAGATAATGCAAGAAATTCATAAAATCAGAATTATATACAATAATCGCCCAACACCACAAGAGGTCATAACACAAAGTAGGAGAGAGAAGAAAAAGCCTTCCCCTGTTTCTCTGTCTGTGACATCATTCTGCCTAGTTACAGGCTGAAGAGTGACCTGATTGGCAGGACACCGCAGTGCATCCTGGGAAGAGAGGGTGTGCCAGACTGTGGAGCTGTGTGTGTAGGCCCTGGATCTGTTTGTGCAGGCCGCGTGACAGAGTTGATCCCAGCCTGTGGATAGGGTTGCCACCTTTTGGAAATTTCTTTACCGGCCGGCGGGGGTGGGACCAAAAGGGGGCGGGATGCAACGTCGAAAGGGGCGGGACGTGACGTCAAAGGGGGCGAAGCCACACAAGTGATCGGCTTAAGACGCTAGAAAGGTAAGTTTTCCACTGGATTTTAGGCAAGGCAAGGGCCATTTTTAAGGGGTATTACAAATTTACCGGCAGCTACATTGCCGGTAAATTTGTAATACCGGCCCCGGCCTTGACTGGTGTTTTACCGGCTAAGCCGGTAAAATACCGGCCGGGTGGCAACCCTACCTGTTGAGTGAAAGATTCAGCTGCAAGTGTTCAAGCTGTGAGATCTGCAGGAGTGCAGAAAGAGGGTTCCTGTTCCCTGCCACGCTGCTAAAGCTTCAGAGGAGAAAAGTGCCATTGGCGGCAGTGATTCTGCAGCAGAGTTACTTGTGATTCCAGTGTGATCTGCCTCTGAGAGAAATCGGTGAGCACAGATACAGTATTGAGCCTAACAGCAAGACAAGCCCTTGAGTAATTTTTGCCTGCTCCGTGGGATGCTTGCTACTTTCCAAAGGAAAAGGTACTCTGGGGAAAGGTAGCACTACCGGGGAATAAGAGCTCTGGGGAAAGGGACTTTGCATTTTGGACTGTGTGCTTTTAACCCTTCCAGAGAAGTGGGACTGTGATAAATGCTAAGGACTGTGCTGAACTAACAGTTAGAACCTACTAGGGATTTAGGTAGTGTCCCATATATTCCCATACAGGTGTGACTTGTGTATTAGTTATTATACTACTGTTTATAATTTAAAGTAAAATTTTGTTTATCGGCAAACTGTGTGTTTTATTTTTCCTAGGGGATTACTCTGAGGTAAGTTCCTCAGTGCTCCCTAGGTGGAGGCACTGCGCTGTAATTCCCAGTACTTTTCATATTGCAAAAGGGACTCAGGGCCCCTGAATTTCCTAGGAAGATTCTATTTAAAGGGACAGTAGCCAAATTAGGGTTACAACAATATTCAATTTTCTAGAAACAGAGAAAATAAATGAAACAAAGAGGAGACACAAAGGTCTTTTTAGGAGAACAATGATAGCTCTCTATCCTCGTTCAATCCATTGGAAGAAAGAGTATTCAATCTATAGATCCATTTTAATTCCCTTTGTTTAAGCAATAATTGTCTGTCACCCCCTCGCTTCGGTGCTTTTACTTGCTCAATACCCATAAAGCGAAGTTGGCTGACGTTTTTCTAGAGCAAAATGTCTCGCTATGGGGGATGTACTTTTATTCAACCTAACATCACTACTATGTTCCCCAGTCCTTGTTGTTAGGGCTCTAGTAGTTTTTGCCACATGGACATTTCAAAATGTAGACTACAAAGTCTGATTGACAGTTGATGTAATCTGCCATCGTATATCATTTACCTGTCATAGGGTGAAAAATGTTTCAGTACGCATTGCAAAGTTGCAATTAATACATCTCCCACACTTAAACATTCCTTTATTATTGCTTAGCCATGTACCTTGTTTCTTCTGAGGCTCATTTAGGGCATGGACAAGTCGATCTCTTAGATTGGTTGACCGTTTATACATTTTTGGTCCATCTGCAATAGATGCCAATGTTTATATATTATGTTCTTAACATATCCAGATTGTGTAAATTATGTATTAACAAACGGCAGTCTCTCAGTCTTCCTATTCTCTTTCTTTACCACCAGATTTGATCTGCATTTTCCCTTAACTCTCTGTTTAGTGCTGCAATGATTGAGTCATATCCTCTACCTTCAAACTGTTTAACTATTTCCTCAATTCTCTCATCAAATTTTTCTGCTCTCTCATCAAATTCTTCTCGCAAGTAATAGTTCACTATATGGCAACCCCTTAATGGTCCCTGGAAGATGAAAACTGTTGGGATCGAGGTACGTCACTCGTCGGTCGGCTTCCTATATAATTCTGTCACAAATTGTCCATCCTTAGGGGTAGATTCATCAAAGAGTGAAGTTCCGCCACTAGAGGGAAATTCCACAGCTCTCAATTCATTTCTATGGGATTTTGCAAGGTGTATTCATTAATGGGTGAAGTGAAAGTTCACCCTTTGATGAATACGCCTTTAAAAATCCCATAGAAATGAATTGAGAGCTGTGGAATTTCCCTCTAGTGGCGGGACTTCACTCTTAACTTCACTCTTTGATGAATCTATTAATCTCTACCATCACATACAGGAAGTGTACTCTTTCCTTATCATATTATTAATCAAGCTCAATTTATTGATAAAATCTGTAGTATCTCTAACATGTGACTGGGTACATACCACTGCTGGATTCAGAACATCATCAAGGAGGGTAGCCATAGGCTGAAATATTGATGCTACAATAAGTCTTCCTGGTGGCTTCAGGGGATCTTTATTAATCTTCGGGAGAAGATAGAACGCAGGTATGATTGGATTATCAACTTGGAGAAATCTCCTCAATTTATTGTTAATCACTCCCTTTTTCTCATTTTCATCCAGAAAATGGTCTATCGTCAATTTCAAATCCTGTGTTGGATTCTTATCCAGAATCCTATAGTGTGTTACATCCTGAAGTTGTTTCAATGCTTCCCTTCTATAGTCATCCATATTCATGACCACTATAGCACCCCCCTTATCCGCCGGAAAACATCAAGTCAGCCAACTTCGTTTAATGGGCATTGAATATTGTGTTATTATTTCAGCTTGTGGTGTTGGGTGATTATTGTATATAATTCTGATTTTATGAATCTTCACAGCTAAAATTCTTGAAAGGGAATAGTAGTATGCTGTATCACTTCAATGGACTATGGTGATCAAAACCACAATGAGGCATTGCACAGATGAATCAACTCTATATATTTTAAATATATATTTATTGCACTGGCACTTTATAGTTTATATATTGACTATTAGATAAAAGGTGGTCTGTGATAATGTGATGATTATGCTAATCTATTTTAGATTAATTTATGTCTTTGATTAAGGGCTCACTTGATGTACTATAATAATCTACTATATGTCATTTTTTATAATTTTTATTTATTAGTAATATATATAAGAAATTTCTATAAACACACTCTATTGATAATGATCAATATGTGATTGATTGTAACTACACACTGTAAATTTTATTGGATATGCACTATTGAATGGCTAGTTGTGGAATACTGTCACTTTAAGGAAATAGTATCTAGCATTAGTACAGCCACTTGCAGCACGGATATTAATTTTGGATTCATTGTGGACTAATTGTTTTTGATGAATGATTCATCTGCTTTATAACATTGTGGTTAAGAACATGTTTATTAAATCCCCCTTTCTTTTGACAAATTTACTGCAATTAACATGGGTATTTATAGCGTTCACATTAGCGCATATTTCAGAATTCCCCTTGAGAAAGGCTTTTCCAGCCGAAACGTCGGGGTGATTCTCACTCAGAGGCAGGAGTATCCGCTTTCCATTGTAAACATTTATCTTTTTTTGCCTGACATTGTGGTGTTATGTATATATGCATTGTAACTGTGTATTTATAAATTTGTGCTCTGTTAAAGGGCAAGGAAAGGCAAAGAAATAAAATCCCATTTTTACTTTCTTTAAGGAAAAAGAAATCTATCTCCAATATACTTTAATTAAAAAATGTGTACAGTTTTTATAAGAAACCTGACTGTATGCAGTGAAATTCTCCCTTCATTTAGTGCTGTGGATAGGAATTGTCAGACGATCCCTAACTTCTGGCAGGGAAACAATAATACTTATGTACAGCAGGGGGAGCCCCTGCCTTCCTTACCAGCCATGCAGAACTCAAGCAGCTTTGTTTTTTGATCATTAATGACGATCCCAAAGAAGCCCAGACCACACTGAGCATGTGTATGTAGTCTAGTCTTGCAAAGATGTATAACAAAGTTACAAGATGACAGCGCCCTGTGGCCAACTTTGAAAGCATAAATCATTTGTTTGATTAGGCTTGTGGTGCAGTAAGTTCATGTTTATGTTTAGTATACAAAATACTGCATTTCTAGCCTTATTCTAGTTTAGACTTTCCTTGCCCTTTAATTCAGTGTAATCCTGCATATTATATGTGTTAAACTATGCAAATACAACTTTTTTGATAATACCACCTTGTCAAGCATCATTCTGTGTGCCACCTCTTCTTTGTATATATTAGAGTGTGTAGCTTTTGCCTTTTATGGGGGCAAAAACTTTTTTGGGGTGATTTTATGCACTAGTAACAAAGTCATTTATTGTAAGAGTGGTCATTTCTGTACTCCAACTGTTTAAATTGTTATAAACATGATCCTGGTGACAGCAGACCTATTGTGAGGCATGAAATCCAGTAGATTCCTTCCCCATGTTTGCTCAGATCATGCCGCCGTTGTTAGTCACCTTCACTTAGGACCAGGCACCCCAAATGTCAAGATGGCCAGATGCCCCCTAAATGTATATATCATGTGTAGCAGAACAGTTCCCTCCATTAATATCTCAATGGGCTTTTAACAACCTTTCTCCCACACATCCTTCTTGAATTTAGCAGCCACTTCTCTTGCCTCATAATGTTCTTGTTCCCCTGGACCCTTCTGCTCCTTCAGCACAGCACCTCTCCATCAGTGTGACAAAACACACATGCGCTCCATCCATATAAGTAAGTGTGTGAACGCTGCAAATAAAAAGTTTTTACTGATAAACCTGAGTGGTTGGCAAGGGACAGGGCTGATTTATATGCATAAAACCCAGGAAAACAAAACGTAAAATACAGGAATAGACCCCAAACAAATGCACTGAAAACTGATGGGTCTACAGGTTAAAAAAACGTAACATGCGGGAAAACGTTAACTCTGGGGACATAAATTGGGTTTATACTGTATTTCAATGATTAAGAAGGGAAGAAAAGTTAATGCACATATTAAGCTTGCACTGGCAGAGTATGCTATGGTAGATGATACAACTGACTAAAACGCACTTAAACTTAAAGGAAAAGTAAATGTTTTTCTTTTTCTTTCTGTAAATTTGCTCTAAACAGCCCCCCAGATTAATGTACCCTAGTCCCTGCTGCAAGTCTGCTCTGGTTTCTGTGTTATCAGCAGCTTGTTTCCCCTTCTTCCTGGTGCAGAGTGAAGCCCAGCCCCTTAGTTTACTGAGCAGTCCATTTGCTGCTGTTCCACAATAGAGAGGAAGAGGGAGCCAGTGTGTGCATTAGTAAGCTAGTTTCCCCAAGCAAAAGGTGCTAAACACACTGGTCTCTGCTATGTCATAGTATGCAAATGATCTCCAGGACTAGTCCAAGAGATAAGGTCAGCTCAGTAAGCTAAGGGGCGGGGCTTCACTCTGCACCAGGAAGAAGGGGAAACAAGCTGCTGGTAACACAGAAACCAGAGCAGACTTGCAGCAGGGACTAAGGTACATTAATCTGGGGTGCTGTTTAGAGCAAATTTACAGATAGAAAAAAAAAGGTTTACTTGTTCTTTAATGAGTGACAGAGTGTCAGCGGGGGCCTCTGGCACCCACGGGGGGGTTGTAGTCAGGATCAAGGAGGAAGTCCTTTCCAGCAAGTCCAGGCGAAGTACAGTTCAGGGGAAAATCCAATAACAAAGTCAGGTCCAGGCAGGGGTTCAATAGGCAGGCAGCAAGGTTTCAAAGTCCAGGAACAGGCAGAAGATCAATAACAGGATAACAGGAGTCAATAACAAGGCTAGGAGACCCAGGAACACTATAGCCAGGTTGAGCTATACTCGGGCATTGAACCTGGGTCTCCGGCGTCCTTTTAAGTTTAAATTTGGCGCCAAAACGCGCCTGGCGCGGCGCGATGACGTCACGGCCGGCGCCGAAACCACGTGGCGGCTATGGGCGCCGCCATCTTGACTGCACCGCCGTGAAGGTAGGACGCGCCGCCCGGAGCTCCCGGAAAGGCTCCGGGCGGCGTCCGTGACACAGAGATATTAATTTGATTTACACCCAAGGGGAGTTATACAGGGCTGCTCACTGGTACAATAATGGGGACAAAAACATGTTTCTGGCTATGTTAGCCAGGGATGAAACATCCTACTGGGTACTTAAGGAACTCCACTTAAAGAAAATCCACATTTTGCCCTAATTTTTGGGTGAGCGTTGCAAACTAACAAATTTCTGTATTCAGAGTCATCTCTATTACCAGTTCTACCTTTGCAAATATGGTAAGCTGCCCATAACCTGTTAGCAAAAGTCAATGGATTCTCATTTTGTTTTTGCTTAGTTTTGTATGCAGCCATAAGGCCGATATCAAATGGATGTAAGACTTTTAGTAATTCATCCACTGTATCATCATAACTTCCTGTTCCTTCTTCAATACTGTCTGCTAAGCACTGCCAAGAAGACATTTCAATCGTCAAAAGTAAAATCTTAACTTGGTCAGTGGGGTCTGTAAGTCCAGTGCAACAGTAGTTGCATGGAAAGTTATATGAACTTCTGGCTTTAATTTACCAATATCATTTGCTACTAATAACAAAGTCTTTAAAGACTGTCTGTCCTTGTTGCAATGCAAATAATTCATGTCTATAGACATTCTTTTCTATAAACCCATAAATAAAATCTTATTAGCAGAAAGAGCAGTATTTGAGATTCTGGTAAACTAAGGCTATCAATACATTACAGCAGCTCATATTCTATACACATTGTAATTATGCAAAGTAAGCACTGCCTGAATCGGCCTACATTTACTATTGCTGATTTCCAGCTCTAATGTGGATATAAAATAGCAATGTAACAGATTTCTATAGATTGTGTCTATATTCATAAATATAAATATTTTGAAAGAGACTATCTGTTTCATTACCTATTCGTGATCACCATTCTGTTAACCAAGGATATATTTAAGTAAATATGTATGTTTATTCTCATATACACATGTACATAAGTATTACTGGTTATAACGGTTCTTTAACGAAAGAGATAGTTCAATCAAAATATACATTTATTTACAAAAGCTATAGACTCATATCTACAGAAATAATATACATAAAACAAGTTACACTACATAGAATGTATAACAAATATTTACAAGGACAATTACAACTATGAATATGTTGGATCTAAATCCAGTGCCTCCCTGATACTCATCCTTCCATTTGGTCTGGCATCTGTGTCCTCATTCCAGGAACTCCCAACTCTCTCTGCCTAACTTAGCCTATTGCAATAGCTAAAAGACTGTTCATACTGTAGGTACATGTGTTAGGTTCTGATTGGTCAGTGACCAATAAATTAGGGCATGGATTTCTCAGGCAGTTGATTCACGAATCAGGACACTAGAAGGTGGACAAGGCAGTTTGAAGATAGCAAGGACTGGATTCTCAGCTGGTCAGGGGAAGGGATTTAGCAACTGTGTGCTAAATAGTATGTCTTTGACGGTTGTCACTGCTGTGTCCTGATACTATCTAAGTTGTAAATCACATAGCACCACACAATACTGTATGTACATACAATCCTTGTTGTATATAATTAAGATATGACACAAGCAAGTCTCCTTAAGGTAACACTGGTCTATGACTGCAGTTAAGATAGATAAGATACACCTTTGACTGCTACTACCAAACTCTGTATGATTTCCATCCAGACCAACTAATACCAATTTCTTGGATAATATAGATATCCCGACCTTTATGGAACGTGGTGCTTTGGAGCTATAGAGAAATATTTGATTAGATGAGGTCAAAGAGTCCATCAACTGGAAAAGCCCCTGGTCTGGATGGACTGCTATCCAAGTGGTGCAAAAAAACATGCAGATTTAATTGTGCCTAAACTGTGTTCACTATGCAGTAGAGCGACACCAGACTCGCACCTCGTAGATTCTTATTATGATTCACATATCACCCTAATCTCAAAAGAAAGTAAGTAAGCCTCCTCCTAAATGTGAATCATCCGGACCCATATCATTACTCAACTATGATGTCAAGATCTTTAATAAAATCTTGGCCTTGAGCTGTGGGGAGTGATAAGAGATCTGCTATACCTGGACAACTGAAATATTAAGATGTCTCTTTAATAATCTCTGGGTCTGTCATCAAAATTTGGATATCAGTATAGTGGCAGCTTTAGACATGGACAAATCATTTGACATGGAATACAATCCCTATCTGTGAGAAGTCCATAGCCATTTTGGCCTGGGGCCCAGATTCATATTCTGGGTCAAGGATCTTTGTGCACAACCCCTGGCTAAAGTCCTGGTGCATCCCCCAGTGATTCAGATAAGGGGGATACAGAAATTGTGGGGCTCAATTTAGGAGACTATGGGGGGAATGTAATTATATTCGCAAAGAGCAAAATAATGTGCATCAATAAGATTAAAAATCCACATCTCGCAATGTAATATTGTTCCTTAAACTGTAACTGTATTGTGAAATTTAATTGCGCATTGCGAACTTTAATTGCGCATTGCGTATTTTAATTGCGCACTCTTAAGAAGTGCGCAATTAAAGGTGTCATAATCTTTTGGAGCAAACATAACGACTTCTTCAGTAAGACGTTTTATTACATTGACTGCGCATTGGCGCAAGCTGTAAAATTCGCAAACTTTCTTCCACTGTCGGAAGTGGTCGGTAAACAGTTTCTGGGTTCGCAAAAGCTATATTCAATTCGCGCAAAGCAAAAATTGTTCTCACAGAGGCATAATTTTTCACATTGCGAATAGTTTTTGCCTTACCGACTTACTGACCCCTATTAGTAGATAAAGTGCCATTGTACGCTGATGACATGCTTCTATCCAGCAGACTCCCGGACTCTCTTCTGGTTTAGAAGTTATTTGTAATAAATCATTGACCTTTCCCTTTGAGGGCTTCCCACAGAATAGCCTGCACATTATTATAGAGCTCAGAGTGGTATTTCAATTTTGGTACATAGGGATACAGTTCCACAAGGACTTGAAATTATATGTGCAATTAAATGTCTTCTCTGTTCCACATTGCCCCCCCCCACTCTAAACACTAGATTCAGCCATAGGGAGTTTTATATGGTGTGGGAGTGACCCAGGCTGGCCTTACAGAAAATTTGAGAGGTACTTTCTCAGCTGCCAACTAGTTTTAGTTTACTGGTGGTTAGTCCCACAGCTGGGAGATGGTGCTGAAAGCTACTATAGTGGGTTCCCTATAGGCACTCTCTAAATTACCCCAACCCCCATTAAAATGGTGATTGAGTAATTTCAGACAGAACAAAAGAAAAAACTGTCTGGTCTATGGTGGACCCCCATATGGGGTAACAAGCACCTCCCACACTTTAACTCTTTGGTGCCTGAGATTGCTAGATGGTGAAGGGCATGAATTAACCCTTCAACTGCCAATAACATAGGTACTACATTCTGTACCTCAAACTGCCAAGCACCTACTACCTTCATTCTTTGCAGTTTGGTTCCTCAATGCACTAGCCACATTTGCCACTGTGCAAAATTGGCTCAAGCATTCTGATTGCTAACCATGCTGATCAGTTATTTTGTTATTTCATTGATTTGCCTAATTGTATTTGATTTTTGTAATTTTATGCTTGCAATGTTGTTCTTAAGTTCTTTTTAGCAATATAGCCTTTTTGAAGTTTGATTATTTAGAGTAGAAAGCCATTTTAAGCAAATTTTTATTTGATTGTTAACTTTCAAAAATGATATGGTTTTGAGGGACCTTTGTACTTTTTTTGGGGGGTGGGGTCTTGCCGGACATACTGTAATATGCAGTTACAGAGCCGCCATCAGAAATCACGGGGCCCCGCACAACAAAATTGTCGGGGCCCCCTGGGCTCCGCCCACCCAGGCATCTAAGCCCCGCCCCAATCCCCGCCGAATCCACATCAAAGTTAAAAAGACCAAACAGACATCAGCGCTAAAAAAGTAAACCCCCCCAGGGCTCACTTATAAGTTAAAAAAAAATTGGTGCAAGCCCCCCCCCCATAAAAGCATTTTTTAAAGCATTGTTGCCAGAGCCCCTCATACAAGTTTAAAAAAATTGGGGCCCCAAAAATATTTTTTTAATAAAACATTGGCGACAGGGCCCCCCTTGCAAGTTAAAAAAATTGGGGCCCCAAAAATTTTTTTTTTAAAACATTGGTGGCAGGGCCCCCGTTAACAAGTTAAAAAAAAAATTATTGGAGCCCCATAAAATAAAAAATTGGTGACAGGGGCCTATAGAGTATTAAAAGAAAACATTTGAGGCCAGGGGATTAAAAAAAAAAAAAAAAACCCACATTGGTGTTAGTGGAATTGAACTCATGGCTGCAGGACTTCAGTATACTTGCTTGACTTCAGGTATTTTCTTTAGTGCTGGCTCCTTGTGACATCGGGTATTTCCGTGACTTCAGGACTTTAAGTGTCGGCTCCTTTGCTTCTGTTCGGCACTTCCGCATGTCGGCTCCTTCGCGTCTGCTCGGCGCTGGTAAAGGGGGCCCCCCTTCAGCCCCGGGCCCGGGACACTTGCCCCCCCAGTCCCCCCCTGATGGCGGCCCTGTGCAGTTAGGGTGGCTTTGTTCACATTTTGTCCACACACCAGTTGCTTTGGTATATCTATGCATATTGGGCATCAAACTGTTCAGTAGACCAGTGGTATTCATATTTAGGGTATTTTACCATTTTATGTAAATTGTTTGAGATATATGTGGCAAATTATAATATTTTTGGCAATTTTCCCCATTTTGGATTCAGCAGAATGTGTACTTTACAAAAATATATGGTTTTGGGGGGTCTTGAAGCACATAATATGCAGTCCGGTGACTTTATTCACTAAAGGCGAATTAGCAGCCGAGAATATTCATATGCACTGTTTTCATTTGGGGTCCACATATGCCCACCTGCTTTGATATATCTATGCATATTGGGCATCAAACTGTTTAAAGGAATAGTAACACCAAAAAAAGGAAAGTGTTTTAAAGTAAAGAAAATATCATGTACTGTTGTCCTGCACTGGTAAAACTGATCTGTTTGCTTCAGAAACACTACTATAGTTCATATAAACAAGCTGCTGTGTAGCAATGGCGGAAATTCAAAAATGGCTATATGGCACAGGATAAGTAATGGATAACAGATAGCATTATGTTCTACAGAACAGATGACATTATGTTCTACAGAGCTTATCTGCTATCTGCTGTGTAACTTGAGCCTTTTCTCCTTTGAATGGCTGCCCCCAGGGCTACACAGCAGCTTATTTATATAAACAATAATAGTGCTTCTGAAGAAACCACTGCAGTTTTACCAGTGCAGGGCAACACTGCATTATATTTTTATTACTTTAAAACAATTTTTAAAACAAAATGTGAGGGGTTGAACTTGATGGACTTTGGTCTTTTTTTCAACCTAGTTTAACTATATGGAAGGATGCCCTAATGTTAATGCCCTAATTAACTATCTCCAGTTGAAACAGATATGTACAGACCAAATTCCTCAACAGAGTATACCTCACTCCACAAAGGCTAGCTAGTATATACCCCAGGGTTTCTGGCCACTGTCTCAAGTGGGTACTTTTTTCCATGTGTTCTGGGAATGTCCACTGAAACAGAGACTTTGGCTTTAAATGCTTAATTAAGATGAATTTGCTGTAGCACTGCCTAATATACTGTCACGCAGCCTCTGTGTCCTCTGGATATCATGAAAACTCTAACCTTAGGCCCCCTGACAGACTTTTTTTTTACTTGCAACTGTTATATTACGCCAAAAAGGCAATATAGTTTGCAAAATGAAAAAAAGGTTTCTAATATAGTTAGTTAGGAAAATATGTAATCTATAAAGACTGGAGTGACTGTTTGTCTAACATAACAGAACACAGTTTCCTGCTTTTCAGCTTTCTAACTCTGTTACGCTGGGCCACATGAGACATTATGGTCCCGTTAGTTTGGTTTTTATTCTTAGCATGCAGGTCAGATTCACAAGCAAACAATCATGCGGCACCCCTCAAGTCACTGATTGGTTATTGCTGTCAGCGGGGCCTCCGGCTCCCACGAGGGGGGGTGAAGTCAGGATCAAGGAGGAAGTCCCTTTCCAGCGAGTCCAGGCAAAGTACAGTTCAGGGGAAATCCAATAGCGAAGTCAGGTCCAGGCAGAGGTTCAAATAGGCAGGCAGCAAGGTTTCAAAGGTCAGGAACAGGCACAGGATCAATATCAGTAGAAGCAGGCAAGGCTAAGAGACCCAGGAACACAATAGCTAAGTTGAGCTATACTTGGGCATTGAACCTGGGTCTCCGGCATCCTTTTAACTTTGAATTTGGCGCCATTGCGAGTGACGTCATCGCGCTGGCGCCGTAACCACGTGGCGGCTATGGGCGCCACCATCTTGGATCCGCCGCCGAAGAGGAAGGACGCGCCGCCCGGAGCTCCCGGAAAGGCTCCGGGCGGCGTTCGTGACAATTGCCTGGTAACCAATTAGTGAAAATCAAGAGAGCTGCAAAGCTGGAAGTAGTTTTCTGGCTTTTATGTTAGACATCAATAACATTTTTACCTTTTTACATTTTTTTATTTTTATTATTTACCTATTCTTTATTTTTACACCGGACTGAACTGAAATCCTGAATTTCCCTCCCCCCATAATGTTGTAGTCTAAAAATGTAAAATACAATATTTACAAAAAGATCAAAATACATATTTACCAATTTTAGATTTGCCAGAATTTAAGCTTTACAAAATATATTGTTTTCTGAGTTTTTGTATTACTATTAGGAGGCTTAAAACACATGCAACTGTGCAGCATCCAGCGTGTTAGACATATACATTTGTATAAACTATTTTTATTTTGGGGAATCTAATGGCATATAGTGTAGTAATCATATATGAGTGTCAGGATGAGTGTCAGTCATGAACATTAATATGCACTGATGTCATAGCGTGGTTTCTACATGGTTTCTATAATATGTTGGTTATTATGCATACTAGTTATCAGACATTGGTCTTCATATTCAAGATTTAAAATTAATAGATACCAAAGACCTGGGTTCAGTGCCCACATATATGTCTTATTCTATAAGTTCCTGGCTGCATTCTAAATTGACTGATCTTATGGTTCCTGATCTTGCTATTCCATTCTGACTATTCTGATTGTTGCCAGGCCTGATATCTGCCTCAAAGCTTAACCTTTTAACCCTTAATTGCTTAACCTTCCAGATACCTCATTTGAACTCATTTGGACAACATTTGGTTGTCTACATATCACGTAGCTGTGTACTCCTATGCATTTACTGGCCCTAAAAGACTATCTGAGGTTAGTTCAGATTATGGAAAAACATCGCTTTCTTGAGATCATTAGAAATATTAACAATGGTTGTTCTGATTTTGGGGGAGCTGTTTCTGAGACCTGGTTGGAAGTATAAGAGAGTCTATGGGGATGATAAGAGTTTGACTGTCTATTTCCACAGTTTATCTTTGATGTCACTGTAAATAATATCCATCATAATGCTTCAGAACCATTGCTCATATTCCAGTCTCTTATTTAAATCAATGTATGGGAACTAGGGTCATTTGGTCGCTAACCACCAGATTACTGAAATTTCAAACTGGAGAGCTGCTGAATAAAAAAGCTGAATAGCTCAAAAAACACAAATAATAAAAAAGCAACCAAATGCAAATACAGTAGTCTCAGTCTCATACCACTCTCTACATCATACTAAAGGTTAACTAAAAGGTGAACAACCCCTTTGAGTAATATTGAAGTAATATATGAAGAAGACTTTATTGGTGTAAATAGGAACATTGCCCTTCTACATCTTTTAACTTGAGCCCAGGAGGTTACCCTTATTTCTTACAATGTCAGCTTTCTATTTAGGATCACCAGGAGCATGGCCCTTATTTCAGTGGTGTAACTACCAGGGGAGCAGGGGGTGCAATTGCACCAGGGTCCGCTCCCTCTCAGGGGCCCACTGGAGAGGCTAGGAGAACTCCAATGTGCAATTCATAGGGGGAGAGCCCGATAGTGGGGCCCGGGTGCCAGTCCTGCACCAGGACCCACCAATGAGTAGTTACGCCACTGCCTTATTTCCTAAAATGTTCTATTTGGGATTCCCAATGGAAGATTAGGTAGGGTCTAACACTTTCTTGGTTTAGGGCCCAACAATGGATAATATAAGCAAAGGTTGTTTAAATTTGAAATTTTCTCTGGATCTGCAGGGTTTGCGGGTGATCATCTACTGTGCAGTGTCACTATTAGTCTTAGTTGTTCATGCCCTGTGGGTTGTTTGTTTGGATTCTCTCAGTGAAATCTAGTGGGGTTTACAAAGTTGGTCTGTACCCACTGGAAAGTATGTGGCAAGGCAGGGAAATAGTTTGTCATCCTTAACAGCTCACAAGTGTGCAGAGAAACACATTTTTTCTGCTTTGATTTGAAAAATACTGAACAATTGTTTACACTTATATGTTTTAGTGTCTTTTGAATTTTCAACTGCATCTAATAATAAATAGACTGGCTCCTCCGTTGTGCTGGCAGATGAAAAAATAACAGCTTAGAATCTTTGATTTTTCTCTGCTCTCATCAACTGTGTGATAATGAAGGTCACACCCCATCTTGCTTCATTTCTTTACTATTTACACATTTGAAAAATAATTTAGGGTTTATTTTACTCCTCACTGAAATACTCTTTTCGATCTCTATGTAAGCTTGTATGATAGTTTTATTGGCCTTCTTGTACCTAATAAAAGTTTTAAGTCTCAGCTAACTTGAATGCCTTAAAGGGTTGTTCACCTTTAAGTTAACTTATAGTATATCGAAGTATGCAGAATATAGATATAGTTATAGAATTCTAAGCAACTTTTTATTTGGTCTTAATTTTTGATCTTTATTTTTCTTCTTTATAGTTTTTGAATTATTAGCCTTGTTCTTCTGAATCTTTCCATCTTTCAAATGGGGGGTCACTCACCCCATCTAAAGAAGAATGCTCTGTAAGGTTACAAATGTATTGTTATTGCTACTTTTTATTACTCGTCTTTCTATTCATTTCCTCTCATATTCATTTTCCAGTCTCTTATTCAAATTAATGCATGTTTGCTGGGTAATTTAGACCCTAGAAACCAGATTGCTGAAACTGAAAACTGGAAAGCTGATGAATAAAAAGCTAAATACAGTGGGGGTCATTTATCAACACTGGGCAAATTTGCCCATGGGCAGTAACCAGTAGCAACCAATCAAATTGCTGCTTTCATTGTTCTAGTTGCAGCTGGCTTTAAAAAGCTGTTCACTGATTGGTTGCTGTAGGTAACTGCCCATGGGAAAATTTGCCCAGTGTTGATAAATGAGCCCCAATAACTCAAAAACCAGATATAATAAAAAATTTAAACCAATAGCAAATTGTCTCAGAATATCAATCTCTACATCATACTAAAAGTTGATTTAAAGTTGAACAACCCCTTGAAAAGGACATTTTTTTCTATCAAGCCATAAAGGTTTGGCTGTGCAACATTGTTCCTTGCTTACAAAGGAGATATACTGACATGTATATTTATTAAGCAGCATTTTCAGCCAATTGTAGAGATGCCCATCAACTGCAAAAGTTTGCAATTCTAAAGTTTAGGTTTTTAGTTACTCCCTCATAGAGTTATCTCAGCAACATAATCTCAAAGGAGACCATGTTGTGATCACTATTCCTTATACTACCCATACAAATGTTCAACATGAATTAGGTATTGTGAGTTATAATTAGATCTAAAAAAGAGTTTTTTTTCCTAGTAGGTTCTAGAACTATCAGAAACAGAAAATGTAATTGAGCACATTTACAAAGCTTCTTAGTTTTAATTGAGTTGGCTGTCATCCCTGATAACAACTTGACTATTTTTAACTCCTCTGTCCCTCATAAAAAGGGTGTAACCATTTCAATCCACAGCCCCTCACAAGGTCTCAGTGATACCAATTACATCATAATTTTCAATTCATGCCATTGACTGCACCTCTACTATTAAACCTGACAATATGCCAGCAGAGAACAGAGGATACCTGATTTTTTTATTATGCAAAGTAGGCTTAGATCTAAGGTTAACGTTAGCTAGTTTTTCATGCAACAGTTGGAGCCTATTAGCTGGTATACTATGTGTCCCCTCACTCCTCCCCATGATTCCTTAATAAACCCACTGCCCAGTACACTAGCTTCCTTATAATTCTTTCTACCCCTCCCTTGCCTAGATTAAACCCTCCTCCAACCTCTTAGCCATTCCTGTCCCTAGCACAACAGACCTGTTTCATTGAAGTGCAATTCGTCATGGCTTTATAGATTGTACCCCAAGGAAAAATCAGCCCAGTGCTCTAGAATCCAAACCCTTCTTTCCTACAACAAAACTTTAGAAAGTAGCTAGTCTGTATTCTCTTCACTTATACTGGGTGGTTTGTAGCATACTGTACATCAATGTTAATTTTGCAGGTGGTAAGCCCAGAAGTGAAATTATCTGCACGGTCTATCTGTTTCTGAGTGTGATAATACTTAAAGTTTGTTAAGCACTGTGGCTTACTCAGTAGTTTTGTGAGTCTCCTAGAGTCTTCTTTATGTTACTTTGTTATTTAGGCAGTTCAAGCCCCACCATTTTGGATAACCACATGGTGAGTATAAGGCAGTTTAGAGCCAACAAATGTGCCCTTGTTTTGTAACATCTGCAATGGCCTTCTCAGTCAACATCCAGTATTGGATCTTTGTGCAGAAAAGAAGGAAAACTGCATAGTTGACTCTGCAGTTGACTCTGCAGTTACCAGTACAGTCCTCTCTTCTCTCTGCATGCAGGAGTTGGGAGTAGTGGTGGGCAAATTTACCTATTTTCCTTCACTAAAAATATGAGAAATTGCATTGAAGTCAATCTGCAACAATTTTTCAAGATGTGCAACTTTTTTTTTACTGTCTATGAATGTTTCTTTCACAGCAAAACAAAATATTTCCCTCAGCCCTAGTTGGGAGTCTGATTCTAAATGACATTTAGGTCTAATATAGCCTTTGGGGGTCTTCATTTTGCCTTGAAGATGCTTTAGAGCTCACTCTTTTAAAACCAGACAAACAATTTTAATTGCATGCAGGATTTGTGCTGGAATCAGTCATTTGAGTTGGCTCTAATACATCTTCTAGGAAACAGATGAAGAGATCTAATTGTCAGTCAAAATCAGACTCTTGACTACTGCATGAAGAAAAAATAAAGAGAGACGGATGCTGAAATGTTAAATGAATCAATTTAAATAATCAGAAGTTTTAATTAATTATATTCAGAAAATTTCTTGCTCCAGTATGATAAAGCTTATATTAAAGTAAACAGCTAAACTATTTCAAACAATGTTTATCTTCTTGTTTTTTTATCTACATATTCTGATAACTAAGCAGAGGTTTTTGTGTTATGTCATTAGCACATGTGTATCAAATGGTTTGTTCACCTTCCAGACATTTTTCAGTTCAGTTATTTTCAGATTGCTTTCCATCTTTTATTTTTCCAAATTTTATATTTAAAGTTTAATGTTTGTGCCTCTGGTAGTGATATGCGAGTCAAGAATTAGCCGACCCACACCTGACCCAACCCGCTCCTAACCTGCCTCACAGTGACATCACAAAAGGGGCGGGGTGGGGCAGGCAGAAGTCATTAAATTCCAGAGCGCAGAAGTCAGAAGTGCTAGGTTGCGGGCAGATCAGGAGAAGAGCTCGACCAAAAGATTTGGTGCAGGGGTCAGACCGATTCCGCCTGGGTGCCACGGGCCTCTGTTGGGCCCACACATCACTAGTCTCTGGTGTTTTAGTCTGGCAGCTCAGTGATCCAGGTGCACTACAGGCGACGTGCATCAATGCCACGGTGCGCATAATAGTCCGTCGTCACTGGGGCCTGGGGGACAGTACTTGGCACCTTAATTTGTTAAAGGAAAACTGTACCCCCTGAACAATGTAGCTCTCTATAAACAGATATTGCATAAAACAACTCATATGTAAAACCCTTAATAATACACTTTTTTAGTAGCATGTGCCATTGAGTAATCATAAAAAGAAAATAGCCATTTTAAAAAATAAGGACAGCCCCCTTGGATCCTAGGATTCAACGGTGCACACAAACATACCAAACAAACTATACGTTAGGTCACATGAGCCAATTAACAGACAGAGTTCTGTCTTTTGCTTCCACACTTCTTCCTGTAACAGTTAGAGTTGAAATATTTCTGGTGAGGTGATCTCTGAGGCAGCACACAGACCATCACGAAATGGTGGTCCAAGGCAAGAGATTTAAAAGAGCAATATTTACTTAAATATATATACCAGGTTGGTAAGATTCTTTACTATGTCACTTAGTTTGATATAAAATATCTGTTGCTCAAGTATTCATTTGGGGGTATAGTTTTCCTTTAAGAGCTTGCAGTTTTCAGACAGTCCTCTCTCTCCTCCTGTATTTTTTTGCCTTGCTGCCTAGCTAGGCTACTACACGACCAAAGGCTACCTAATTCTTTTTCTAGACTGTGTGTGCCCCTCTGTGCAGCAACAGTGTCAGTCAGTGTGTGGACTGGGACTGACTGTAAACACCTGCAACTGCTGTATAGGAGTTGGCAATTGTTCTGGTAAAATGTTCTTTTAACATTTTGAACACTACACCATTTATCTTGAGACAGGCCAGTTTGGATGTCTCAAATCAGCCTTAAGTTCCTCATGAAACATGAGAAAGACTAGGAACCAGGGAGCAGCTCAGCTGAAATAGTTGCATACAAAAACTTATATGTGTAGATAAAATTCAAAAATAAAAAAACTTTCCAAAGGGAATACTGGATTTCGTGCATCCAGTTTTCCAAATATTTGAGTCAATGAGTTTTCCAAATGTATTGGATTGGAAGGTATCAGCGTTTTTATGTGTTTTTTTTTTACAGTGCAGAAAAACAAAAAGCATGATAAAATAATAATGAATTTGAAGAGCTTTTGAAGAAAATCAACAGGTCATAGTGTAAGCAGGAATAATCGTATGTGTTTATCCCACATAGAGTCCTGTAGTGGGGCATTTCAAACACATTATTAGGTATACCACATTGTCCGATTTGCAGGTAAATGAACCTTCACTCCTATCAGTGTTTATTCCAAAATTCTAATGACATCTCTGTTTTTTTCTGCATTTTTTCATTATAATAAAACACATTTTTATCATCATCAAATTAAATGTGTTTTTGTTTTTTTTTTTTTTTTAACAGAGAAATAAAACACATGGTGGATTTGTAAAATTTTAGATGCTGCCGCAAAAATAAATTATGCTAAAAGTTTGCTCATCCCTAATTTTTAACTATAGCAACCAATCAGTGATTAGCATTTTAAAGCCAGCTGCAAGTAGAACAATGAATGCAGCAATCTGATTGGTTGCCATGGGTTACTGCCCATGGGCAAATTTGCCCAGTGTTGATAAATGACCCCCACTGTGCAGTGCAGTTGTTTATTGTTAAATACATATAACTGGTGGGGATTTAGGGGTTTGCTGATTTTTTCTTCAACAACTTTACTTACCTCATTCTAAACAGAGAAAGAGTTTCCTTAGCTATCATCTTTTTACTTGATATATTTACTAGAACACAGTTTTTAATTAATTTGTTATATGCATCTGCTTAATGGAATCTGGTAAATTTGATAGCTAGAAAGATATCTTAGAGTGACTAGTGATGGATGAATCTCCAGAGATTCGCTTTGCCGAAAAATTCGAAGAATCGGCGAAAAATTCGCGAAACGAGTCGCGGGACGCTTTTGAAAATACAAGTGAAATAAAGTGCTTATTTATAGCCCAACCCATCAGAAAACATGGCGCTAAAACATGACATCATGGTGAAATAATCATATGGAAATAAGGTATCCTACTAACCTAACTTAATAAAGTATTTGAATCAATATACATTCTCACCAGAAGGGGCCACTATTGAGTGGAGAAAGTGAAAGTTCAAAGAAAAAATGTATCCAATTGTAGAATTTCTTTCCAAGCATATCCTGCAAATCATAAAAAATGTTACAATGTCAGAAGCGACAGAAACACAATAAAAGACAATCCATGTAAAATCAATTTCATGTGTATAACATTTTGTGTTGATATTTCTGTCTACTTTATGCTACACATATGTTTCCATGTTCAATTTAGAAAGCAACTAAGAACCAACTGACCATTTAACCCCCTAGGGGCCACACAGTACAATTCATATGTCCAGTAGGCTTCTCTCTGAAGTAAAGCCTTTTCAAAGTCCCCACCTCGTGATCATACACCGAAATGACGCTGGGCTATGCTTAGCCTCTGCCCAGTGCTTTGCCACAAGCTGCTGTGAAATATCCTGCTTTCTGCCCTTTTCTTTTCTCTTACTCTCTCTGTCAGGGTCCAAAGCTGCCATTATACTGGACCTACTGTATGCATACCAATCCTTTCTTTCAATTGGCGTATCGTTTTGCCACAGTATAAGAGACCACATGGGCATTTTATAATATAAACAACCATTGTGGTGGTGCATGTCATACGTTGTTTAATCAAATATCTTTTACCGGTGTGGGGGTTTGTAAAGCTGGAACCTAACATAAGGCAATTACACATTACACAACCAATGCATTTAAACACACCCGGACGTGGCATCAGGAAATGCTGTTTTTGGGGCTCAGTGTATTTGCCCACGGGGTCTGACGGGTTTAAGTTATCTTTAAGGTTTCTACCTCTGGTGCAGCTGAACTTGGGCCTAACTGGCAACCCTTTAGTTAGTGCTAGGGATGTAGCGAACGTCGGAAAAAAAGTTCGCGAACATATTCGCGAACTTGCG
>CM044442.1:56752386-56770533 GCA_024363595.1 Xenopus borealis
ATATATATATATATATATATACAGATGAAGTCACTTTGGAGTGTGTGTTTGACACAGAATAACTAAACACAGATATCCCTTAGTAAATAACCCCCTACATGCCTCTTGCTTTAACCACTCTGTTAAGTGCAATAATATCCTTAATAAGGGCTGTGGCAAAACCTTAACTGCACAGTCAAGGTGATTTATACAGAGCCAAAATGATATTTTCATCCCTTGAGTTAATGACCTAGGAATTTGTTATCCACTAAAATCTCCAAATTCTTCTCCATTAAGAAGGCCCTCAAACTTCTTCAAGTTAGTTCATGTATAAGTAGCATTTCCAGTATTTCTACTGGTACATAATTATAAAAACATATCCTCTTCATGGAAGGCAAGGTCTACTGTACATAAAATTGTGTGATTTAAAATGTATTGCAGTATCTTTTACTTCCCAGTCAAACGTAATGTCAAACTAACAGGCAAAATGTAAATAATTACAGATTTATAATTAATGGAAACATGTTTACAGTCAGCAGCCCCAGAACTAGGATAGGCAGAAGAGTCATGTGGCTAGGTCACAACTTGCTACTTCTAAGTTGCAGTGGTGATCAGTGATCTCCAGCTTGCCTCCTCACCCACCACTCTTTTTGCTGCACTGCCACTGATGCCTTCTAAATTGATGCACATCTGCTGCTTCAGGGTGAATGACAGATTGCATAACCAATGGACTTGAGGGGTGAGTGGGAGTCTGACCATCCATCAGACAGCCTGAACCCTGACTGCCACCCTCTCAGGTATTGCAGAAACAGTTCATGCATGCAAGAAAAAAAATATTTTCGCCATCTACTGGTAAGCTTGACTGAGGCACTATTGCACAAAAAATGTAGTGAAATAGCAGTGTAATGTGGTGAAATAAAAATTTGGTGAGGGTGGTCAACTGACAGGTATCAAAGGATGGGGGAAAGCAGCCCATTCAAATGTTGGAAAATGCCATTTGTAAGGATATAATTTACAGTTTGTACCATAGAGATATATAATCCAACTGGTTGATCTATCTCATTTGGTGCTTTTTTTCTGTTTTACTGTGTTGTGTTCTTCTATTATTGGTTGTCCTCTTGTGTAGTGTCATAGTTTTCTTTTTCTTTCTGGGTTGTTTAGTCAGGAGCTAAAGGTAAACTTGTGAGAAGTATGGCTGTTTGTGAAGAACCCTCCCCCAATGTATTTGATGACAATTTCCCTGAGAATCAGGTATGGTCTTGGTTTCCTTTGGATAATTTCCTATATTTGCAGTTGAATCTTATGTTAAAAGATGTTACAAAACACATACAGAACAATTCAATTATTTACTTTTTAGCCATTAAAGCACATGATACACAGCAGATAACAGATTAGTTCTGAAAAATGCCATTGTATACTACAGAGATTATCTGTTGTATATCTTGTGCATTCTCTCCTTTCTCAGCTTGGCTTTGCTGGTTACACAGCATCTTATTTATATACAAGACATTAAGCCCGTTAAATTAACGTGCACTAGAGCATATGTAGTCAAAGATTTATAAAAACAGACTTGTTCCAGTCCAAAAAAAAGTGGACAACCATGGTGGACACCTAGAGTGCTTCTCAGTAGTTTTAAAAATACAACTGCTTCCTAAAGAGTTTGGGCAATGTTTGTTTATGGTATACTGTAGATCACACCAGTGTTTTTTTCCACAAAAATGTTTGTCCTACAGAATTTCAGAGGCGACTCTGCCTCAATGTTACTTTTAGAAAAAGAGCCGCCTGACTTTGCCAGCTCAGCATCCCTGCTGCCATAGCAACGTTGGGGACATGCGCTGAGTGAGCGGGTCTCGCTTCTAACAACGCGAGATTAAAGATAGGAACAGTTGGCACCGCCCCCGCCTCTTGATCATTCGCGCTTTACGTGTGCATGCCCATTTTCCGCCAATCATATTTTTTCCTTGGCGTCCTGTAGGCGGAGTTGAGTGAGTCAGAGAGTGGGAGGTACTTTCACAGCTATGGGAGGCCAGACAGTAGCTGCTCCTCTGTCACCCGCTGGCCAGCAACGCTCTATCCCTCTGCCACTGGGCAGCACAACAAAGAGGGGCTGGGCAGCGCACTGGGATTGGCTGCGGCTCTCCAATGAGGGCGGGGCTTTTAGGCAATAAATAAATAGGCAAGACGCTCTGTGAGGAGCTGGTGGAAGTCTCTCTCTACCCCGACCCCCCATTTGCCTTTACTGACTGTGCCGCAGACTCCCCGGGTCACACATCCCACAGCTCGAGCTGCTCCTCTGTCTCATGGTGCTTGGGCATGTGTACAGCTGGCGGTGTAGCGGTAAGCAGAGGAGCGGCACACCGTTATGTAGCGCTGGCTGTCCGTGGGGCACATGCGCAGTAGCGCAATTCCACGGACACAGGGACTGGACGAAGAGACACTTGAACTTTATTATATAGGATAGTGGGGGTTCTGAAGCAAACTCACAAGTTGTACAAGTGCAGCAAAACAGTACATTATATTTTCATTACCTCTAGACATTTTCATTTTTAACATAGAATAGAGGTACTTCCTTTGTACACCAAGAATTTAAATAGATAGATTCACATCCCAGATAAAGTTCACAATGGGTATTAGGGCCCTTACACAAGGCGTTTTTACCTGCGCTATCCTGCGTTCCGTTTAGCTGCGTTCAGCCGCAGGGGAGCGCAGGTATAGACGCACTCAATTATTTTCAATGGGGCTGTACTCACACGAACGCATGTAGGCGCCAAACGCAGGAAAAATGCAGCATGTTGCGTCTGAACCTGCGTTCGGCGCTTACACGCGTCTCGTGGGTACAACCTTACTGAAAAGAATGAGGTGCGTCTAGACCTGCGCTCCCCTGCAGCTGAACGCAGCCAAATGCAACGCAGGGGAGCGCAGGTCCAAAACACCCGTGTGTAAGGGCCCTTACTCATATCACAAGTGTTTGCTCCCAGTGTTTCACCTGGAGAACCACCTTGCACTAAGCTTCCTAGGTGAAGAACAAAGCTACTCTTATTAGCTCACAAAGTATATCTAACACACCTAGGGGCAGATTTAGAGTTTTGAAAAGAAGGAGGAGAGCATTAAAACGCAGCTTAACTGCTAGTGACTATTATTTATTAGACTGTTAGACACAACATGTTTCTGGTCTCTGACGCCCTTTATCAATTTTTTGGGGGGCCTATTTCAATTGAATAGGTCTGTTTTCAATCGAATTTGAATCGTTTGAATTGTATCATTCAATTAGAACGAATTTAAAAAAACATTTTTTGATTTCCAGGACTTTGAAAAATTTTCAGGAAAGCTTCTAGGAGGTCTCCCAAAGGCAACAATGGCAATTCGGCAGCTTTAAGGTGGTGAATAGTCAAATTAAAAAAAATTTTAAGAGACAGTACTTTGAAATTTGAATTTTTGAACTTTAAAATTTTTTTCAATTAAAATCGGAAATTCACTTCGACCCTTAGTAAATGTGCCCCCTAGAGTGTACTATAAAAGTAGCCATGTTATATGTTATAAGACTTGTCTCTTTCATGGGGTCCCTAATCCCCAACTTCACTAATGATCAAATTAGGGTCTAAAGGGTACCTGTCACCCACACATAAAAAGCTATATATAAGAAAAGGTAAAAAAAAACACAAAACCCAAATTTGTTTTTTACTGAAACATCCATATATTTATAAATCTGAGCTGTCGATCATACATTAAACAACAGAACAAAGTATTGTCAGCAGAAGGTATAATAATTGAAGTCATATAAGGAGTATACTGCCCCTTTAATATGCCAAGATGGGTGAACATGTAGTTATATCTTTATGTTGCAAATAGCCTTTTGTTCATCTGAAATTTATATACATGATTTATTGGCATGCATATCTGTACTTTTTTTAATATATGTGTAATAGCTGGTGGCACCCCTTCTCCCAGTGATTGTATTTACTTACCGTATAAACCAGGCCTATACTCCTATTAGAGAGAATTGCACCATGCCAGGGTTCTTTTCAGCGAGTACCACAGAGCAATCCTTTCCCTGCTACTTCTGCCTTTGCGTGGGCACACTGAGACTTTAGAATGAAAAGTCGAACTTTAACAAAAAAGACAACATTTTCACTTTACTGCCCATGAGTCAGTCTCGGTATTGAAGAAAGATAAAGTGGAAGAAGAGAATTGCTAACAGGAGTACCACCCCAGGCTATTGAGTGAATGCATTAAGTGAATACAATCATTGTGGTGATAACATTATATACACCCTGTGATTTCACCTTAACCTTGTTCTAAAAAAAGAGTTGTTCACCTTTGTGAGACTACACTTTTATTTTTACTTTTTATTCATTAGCTTCATAAACTTTCCCTTTCCTATTCATTTTCCAGTCTCTCATTCAAGCCACTGCATGGCTGCTAGGGTATATAGAACCCTAGCAACCAAACAGCTGCCAAAATAATAAAGTAGAGAGTTGCTAAACAAAAATCTGAATAACTGAAAAATCAAGACTAATAAAAGTTGTCTCAGAATATCAATATCCACATCATCCTAAAAGTTAATTTAAAAATACACCATCGCTTTAAGTTTGTATATTGAGTGTTCATTTTGAAGTTGGTTTTGGCACTTTTAAAACGCAGCAGGTAGTTTAATTTTAGGCTTAAATTAGGCTTAAATGAATTTATTTGATGAATTATAATGTATCTATATTTAACTACAATGTCTTTTTCTTTCACCATACTGAATGAGTTTTCACGAATTAGTTTGTACATTACAACAACATTATAAACTTCTATTCATGCATGCTTGTAACAACAAGCTTTGTTGCTCTGGTAAATGTTGTCTGCTGTATATCGGAACATAATGGTATGCTCACTCATAACTTGCTGATCATCTTTAGAAATTATGATTGTAAAAGAAAATATCATCTGCAAGATTATAGCACCAGCTAAAACAGTGCATAAAACAATTCATTTGTCATACAGCAACACTTAAGTGGGATTCACTCATAAGTCATTTGAACATATGACTAATAAGTATGAATTTTAGTAATATTTAGTAATATTAACAATTTCTATATCATGCTGTCATTGTTGTCTAATTAAGATACTGTGTATGTAATGTATATATATGGAATACAAGAGCATGAGCAAAATTATAAAAATAATGATTAATCTTGTTGGTTTATAACTGTGAAGCAATTGGTAAAAGCAAATGAAAGCATAAATAATTTTGTTTCCCTACAATTTCTTTAGTGAATTTTATACTCGTGAACGGTGTCAGATTGACAGCACTGGAAACTGCAGTTCTCCAATTATCCACAGAACAGGTACGCAGGAAGCAGCAGTGCAAGCTTTCCCCCACTTCCATTCCAGACTTCCCTAGCCCTGTGATGGACTGGAGGGGCAGCATCTAAGAGGGACATTCAGTTTCCATCCATGCAATTTTATTTGTTCATTAATTAAGGGGGTAGCACTCCAATGCTAAGTAAAGATGTATACAGTTGTGTTCAGAATACAAGCAGTATGTTTATTTCCATACATACAAATGCATTGGGAACCCTGCACATTCTATTCCAAATCAAAATATGAAGAAATATTTATCAAATTTGGAAATTTGGAAAAGGGAATAATAGGTTGTTCAAAAAATAGCAATGTCTGCATTCTTCTTTACAAACACAGATTTGCTGTATAAACTAAAAATTGTTTCAAGAATTGTTGCTTTGAATCACTGAATTTAGTTATTTAACCACTTTCTGAGAACTGTTTATGAAAACTGTTGCACATCTGTTTTGTCGACCAACTTCTGGTACCTGTTACATTCCATTATTTAAATTTTTTGCCTCAGAAACAGCATTTTTGATACCACCCCACATGTTTTCTAATGGATTAAGGTCTAGGGATTGGTCTGGTCACTCCATAATGTCAATCTTGTTGGTCTGGAACCAAGATATTGCTTGTTTACTGGTGTGTTTGGGGTGGTTATTGTATTGAAACATCCATTTCAAGGGCATTTTCTCTTTGGCATAAGGCAACATGACCTCTTCGAGTATTCAGTGTTTTGGGGTTGTCTGACAAACTGTTTCTGGCCTACAAAATTTTCTCTTTAGGCCAGTTAATGTGTTCTTTGGCAAATTGTAACTTCTTCAGCATGTCTTTTTTTCAACTATGGGACTTTGCAGGGGCTTCTTGTCGATAGCTTGGCTTTAATTAGGCATCTTCAAATTGTAACAGTACTCACAGGCAATGTTAGACCTTATTTGATCTTCCTGGAGCTGATTAATGGTCTTTCCCATTTTGGATATTCTTCTATCCATTTGAATAATAGTTTTTCATTTTCATCTTTCAGGGGTAAATAGATCGGCTGTGCAAAATATATTTTTTTAATATAGTTAGTCAAAAATGTAATATAGTATAAAGGCTGGAGTGAGTGGATGTCTCACATAATAGCCAGAACACTACTTCCTGCTTTGCACCTGTCTTGGTTTCCACCGATTGGTTACCAGGCAGTAACCAACAAGTGACTTGAGGGGGGCCACATGGGTCAGAACTGTTTGCTTTTGAATCTGAGCTGAATGCTGAAAATCAACTGCAAACTCAGTGAACAGTTATGTCCCATGTGCCCCCCCCCCTTTAAGTTGCTGAATAACTCAGAATTAGAGAGATGAAAAGTAGTGTTCTGGCTATTATGTTAGACATCCAGTCACTCCAGCCTTTATGCATTACATTTTTGGCTTCCTAACTATATCAGAAACATTTTTTTTATTTTGAACAGCCCGTCTATTTACCCAGTGTTTATTTTTACACTGAACTGTTCCTCTCCAATAAATGTTTAATCAAAGTATGCTGTTCTTCTGCAGAATATCTGGAATTTTACTCAGATTGTCAGAGAGAGAGATGCACTATAACTAGCATGCACAACATTTGCTGCATTCCTTCCTTAAATAAGGTCCATAATTGACACCTGTTTTTTCACTATACAAATGACCTCACTAATGGAACTCCAAACTGCTATTATTTGGAAAAAGTTATTATTATTTTGAACACTGCTTTTATTTTGAACAAGCCTCAATTAATGGTTTAATTACCCAGAATCAGCAGTATGCATGTCATAACTGTTGGCTTTATATTACTATTATATACTACACCTGCCGTTCTCCCCGCAGTCTCCCCACTGCGTGTATGTATCCAAACGAATGAAAATAAGATTTTCTTATATGGAGAACAGCGCCTGGGGCAATGGAAATTTTTAGAAAAAATAATATAGTGTAGTAAGCTGAAGGAATGTGATGAACACCCCGTGCCTCAAACAATGTGTGTAAACATATGAGTTACAGCATATATACAGACATGCACATATATATGCGCACCTATATATATTCTTTTTCCTCTTTCATCAAGAATATTGAGGAATATTCCCACTAATATGACGGTCTGTGGCAGATAGCTTTAGGCAGTTTAAATTAAATTCACAGGTGCATTTCCTCCTTCACCAGAGTGCTTAGCTGAAAAGCCGACTTACAAACCACTATAGTGGTCAATCGCATGTAAAGAATTCCTCCCGACACTCCTCTCCTTGGAGTTCAGGTATATCCGCAATCCCGATATATAAATAAAGTTAAAAAGCAAAAAATAGCATAATACTGTTTTAATAATTAGAAATCATTAAAAACAAATGGTGCACTCACAATTTCCCCATGGGGTACTTGCATGTAGTTTTAAATACTGCTGTTAAGTCCGCAGGTTACTTGCAACAGTTTTCCCCTCTGGGTCCTTGTGTAGGTCCAAGTGAGTGTCCTCCCTTCTCCTTCCTAACGCGTTTTGCTGAGTACTGTCAGCTTCATCAGAGGCTCAAAATCATAAGTCACTTGTTTGCTTTTTAAAACGAAGGTGTAAATTAAAACGAGGTTACTTCCTGTTTCTTTGCGTTCCAGCGCCTGTGTTCCAGTGCCTGTGTTTAGGCGCCTGTGCCAACGTCTGCGTTTTAGCGCCTGCGTTCCACTTCCAGCGCCTGCGTTGCAGCGCGTCACTGTTTCTCTTCTTTGTGCTTCTCAACAAAACATGCAATTCAGTTAAATTAACCATAGTTATCATCATTTATATATCTATTACAAAGTCTTACTATACTGTTATGGACATTTACATTCACAGTTCACAAAATTGACAATTTTGTTCTTCACATCCTTATCTTGATCCTATTAATTTAACCCTTCACAGTTATACCCTGTTCACTATGTTAGTTTGGCTTGTTGTGGGAGTTGTAGTTCATTGGGAGCAGATGGATTCTTGGTGTTATTCAAATAATGTGATAATTACACTTTCTTTGATTCTCCAAATTTATATTTCAGTGCATTGTGATTGCCTAAGGGGCTTTATTAAAAAGTGCATACAGTGCAATAGTGCAAAATACGTTTTCATTGTGTTTTTTGGTTTTCTTTAAATAAAGGCCCTTAGGTTTATATCTATATTTAAAGGAATTGTTCAGTATAAAAGTAAAAACTGGTTAAACAGATAGGCTGTGCAAAATAAAACATGTTTTCAATATAGTTAGTTAGGCAAAAATGTAATCTATATAGGCTGTGACTGTAAGTCTAACAGAACACTACTTCTTGCTTTTCAGCTCTCTTTTGTTTACACTGACTGGTTACCAGACAGTAACCAATCAACGACTTGAGGGAGGGCCACATGGGTCATAACTGTTGCTTTTGAATTTGAGCTGAATGCTGAGGATCAATTGCAAACTCACTGAACAGTTATGTCCCATGTGGCCCCCCCTCAAGTCGCTGACTTACTCAGATTTAGAGAGCTGAAAAGCAGGATGTTGTGTTGTATTCTGTTATGAGACATCCACTCACTCCAGCTTTTATATATTACATTTTTGGCTAACTAACTATATTAGAAACATTTTTTATTTTGCACAGCCTATCTATTTACCCAGTTTTTATTTTTACCCTGAACTGTTCCTTTAAACCATGTGGGGTGAAAGTTTTATGGATCTTATGGACCCATCTGCTCTCCCCCTGTAGGGTTTCTCTTGTTAAATCCCCCCTCTCCAATCCCGTTTTACTTCTGTTATCCCCCAAAATCTCAAACCTTTTGCTTTCTTTTCATGATGCTCCTTAAAATGTTTGGATACACTGTGATTAGTGATGCCTTTTTCTATGTTTCGAACGTGTTCATTTATTCTCTCCCTTAGTTTTCTATTAGTTTTTCCAATGTATTGGAGGCCACATGGGCATTCCAGACAGTATATTACGTTCTGTGTGGTGCATCTTATGCATTGTTTGATACTGTGTGTCTCATTTGTAATGTTTGATTTAAAATCCTTCTTTTTTATGGCATATTTGCATGCTTTACATAAAGCGCATGGAAAAAAGCCTTTTGGGGTTCCTTTCTCTTTTTTGTTGTTATTATTTATTCTTTCTGTAGGGATAAAATTCCGGACAAGTGACTGACCTAGATTGTTTGCTCTCTTGAAAATTACCTGGGGTCTTTTAGGGAGAATTTTTCTTAATTGCTCATCGTCCTCCAGGACATTCCAATGTCTATTTATTATACTTTTTATTTTATTTGCCCCTGGGGCAAATGTCGTAATGAAAGAGCATCCGTTGTTTTCAGTATCCTTGTCTTTAATCTTTTTTTCTTTCAATAAATCAGCTCTGTTTTTCAAATTTGCTCTCTTTCGTGATTGTTGAATGACTTCTGTCCCATATCCCCTTTGTTTGAATTTGTCGGAAAGTAGATCTAATTGTTCCTCTAGGACTGTGGGATTTGAGCAATTTTTCTTTATTCGACAAAATTGCCCAAACGGGATGTTATTTAACCAGGCTGGATTATGGTTGCTTGTATTTAAAACATAGTTACAGACATCAACTTGCTTGAAATATGTTTTAAATTCTAAGTTCCCCCCATTTTTCGTTACTTCTAGGTCTAGAAAATTTATTTTGTTTAAATTTTTTTTGGGCAGATGGGAACAAAGACAGATAACTCCAAAGCTGGAGGGCGGTCTTGTACTGTGGCGGCGCTACATAGATGATATCTTTTTATGGCAGGGTACAGAACCGAGCATGCTAGAATTTGTAAATGCTTTAAATCAGAATGATTTAAACCTGGAGTTTACATTCACATATGATTTAAACAAAATACATTTTCTAGACCTAGAAGTAACGAAAAATGGGGGGAACTTAGAATTTAAAACATATTTCAAGCAAGTTGATGTCTGTAACTATGTTTTAAATACAAGCAACCATAATCCAAACATTTTAAGGAGCATCATGAAAAGAAAGCAAAAGGTTTGAGATATTGGGGGATAACAGAAGTAAAACTGGATTGGAGAGGGGGGGATTTAACAAGAAAAACCCTACAGGAGGAGAGCAGATGGATCCATAAGAATAAGATGCAAACTTTCACCCCACATGGTTTAAATATAGATATAAACCTAAGGGCCTTTATTTAAAGAAAACCAAAAAACACAATGAAAACGTATTTTGCACTATTGCACTGTATGCACTTTTTAATAAAGCCCCTTAGGCAATCACAATGCACTGAAATATAAATTTGGAGAATCAAAGAAAGTGTAATTATCACATTATTTGAATAACACCAAGAATCCATCTGCTCCCAATGAACTACAACTCCCACAACAAGCCAAACTAACATAGTGAACAGGGTATAACTGTGAAGGGTTAAATTAATAGGATCAAGATAAGGATGTGAAGAACAAAATTGTCAATTTTGTGAACTGTGAATGTAAATGTCCATAACAGTATAGTAAGACTTTGTAATAGATATATATATATGATAACTATGGTTAATTTAACTGAATTGCATGTTTTGTTAATGAGAAGCACAAAGAAGAGAAAAAGTGATGCGCTGGAACGCAGGCGCTGGAACGCAGGAGCTAATGCGCAGGCGCTAATACTCAGACGGAACACAGGCGCCTAAACGCAGGCGCTGGAACGCAAAGAAACAGGAAGTAACTGCAAGTACCCCATGGGGAAATTGTGAGTGCACCATTTGTTTTTAATGATTTCTAATTATTAAAACAGTATTATGCTATTTTTTGCTTTTTAACTTTATTTATATATCGGGATTGCGGATATACCTGAACTCCAAGGAGAGAAGTGTCGGGATTGACCACCATAATGGTTTGTAAGTAGGCATTTCAGCTAAACACTCTGGTGAAGGAGGAAATGTACTTGTGAATTTAATTTAAACTGCCTAAATCTATATATGTCATATCAGTGGGAATATTCCTCAATATTCTTGAGGAAAGAGGAAAAAGAATATATATAGGTGTACATATATATGTGCATGTCTGTATATATGCTGTAACTCATATGTTTACACACATTGTTTGAAGCACGGAGTGTTCATCACATTCCTTCAGCTTACTATACTATATTATTTTTTCTAAAAATTTCCATTGCCCCAGGCGCTGTTCTCCATATAAGAAAATATTATACTACACCTACCAATAAATTATTTGCCATTACAACTGTAAATACAATGGGAGTGCTACTGACCTGGCCAAATTAGCTACAAACATACAAAAAACAAATAAAAACTAAGCCACCTATGATTTTATCTTTATCCTGTGGATAAATGTCCACTGAGAACAGTCTATATATTGTATGTTGCCGAGAACAAACAAACAATTTTGGAAATTGTTTACCTGATGGCAGTTTAACCATTTCTATTGGCAATGTGCCTGATTTACAAGTAGTATTGTTAGCCTTAAAATTGCAGTTGATTATCCATATGATATTATTACATTTTAGGTTAACAATACACAAGTTGATTTGTTGCCCACAGGAAAAATCACACTTGGTGCTGAAGACAAAAGGGTATATTTATCAAAGAGTGAAGTAAAGAGTGAAGTTCCACCACTAGAGGGAAATTCCGCAGCTCTCCATTAATTTCTATGGGATTTCTATGGGTGAACTTTCACATCACATCACACATCGATAAATAGGTCTTTCAAAATCCCATAGAAATGAATGGAGAGCTGCGGAATTTCACTCTAGTGGCGGAACTTCACTCTTTGCTTTGATAAATTTACCCAAAAGTGTGCAAAGATGCCATGTAGGCAGGCCCAGACCAAGCCCACCCAAGGCAACCCGGCCGGCCACTTCTCCCCCTTGTCTGCATGCCATCGAGTGCACACGTGTCCATGAGTGTGCACGCGAATACGCGCATGCACCCCTGCGAGATTGAATATGCATGCCCGATACAACATTTTGTGGAGGGGGTAGAGCAGAGCACACACAGAAGAGCGTGCACAGAGGTGAGCTGGCACCGAACAGGAGTCTGGACCAGGGGTAGGCAAAAGAAAAGGTACTTGCGCACTAGGCACTTGCCTCTTCTGACTACTCCTAGTTCCGGCCCTGCATGTAGGTAGAACTTTTAAATTGTGTTCTATGCAATGGCATTTGAACATTTGCACAATTACTCGATTCAAATCTTTTAGTTGTTGTGACTGAGGTTCTTGTTATGGACAGGCTATTTTCAGGAAGCTTGTCACCTACAGGAGCACAATTTCCACAGGGGCAAATAATTGCCTCCTGTGCTTATCCTAAAACATCAAATTCTAGATTACATTTCATATGGTGCACAAAATGCACAGTTATGTTGGATTAATAGTAAAGATGCTTTTTTTATTTTGCCCAGGAATATATCATCACATGTATCCAACTCTTCCAATTTCCAAGGAGATCTATATCTTAAAGATAGCTGTGAAAAACAACAAGATAAGCAGACATCTGGGAAAGTTAAGCCTGGGTAATTTTCAAAAGGTAAACTGAAATAAAAGCATTTTTGTTTTTAAAACAGACATATATAACTCAACACTTTGGGGCAGATTTACTAAGTGTCGAATTTTGAATGCAAAAAAAATTCAAAATTCGACCAGGGAATAGTGGGGAATTAAAAAAATTTTAATTTCGAATTTTTTAGCGCAATTCGATCGATCGAACGAACGAATGTTCGAATAGGGAACATTCGAAATAGAATATTCGAACGATTTTTAGCGATAGATCGAATTTTTCAAATTCGATTTTAGGGAATGATCCCCATTTCGGTAGGTTTAATCTGGCGAAGTAGGTGATCGAATTTAAATTTAAAGGGGAAGTATTCGACCATCAAATTTTCAATTATTCAAATAAAATTAAATTCGAATATTCAGATCATTCGAAATCGAATATTCAATGGTCGAATTTGCCTAATTTGCATATTCGAAATTCAAATTTCAATCTTTTTGAAAATTCGATCGAATATTCGAATCCCTCATGTGAATATATGTGAATTTAGTAAATCTGCCCCTTTTGCTCAATGTCCTCACTATTTTTAGCTTTACTGGCATCCTGTCATGTGAAAAAAAAATTTTTTCAAAATGCATCAGTTAATAGTGCTGCTCCAGTAGACTTCTGCACTGAAATCCATTTCTCAAAAGAGCACATAGATTTTTTTATATTCAGTTTTGAAATCTGACATGGGGCTAGCCATTTTGTCAATTTCCCAGCTGCACCTGGTCATGTGACTTGTGCCAGCACTTTAGGAGGGAACTGCTTTCTTGCAGGCTGTTGTTTTTCTTTCTCAATGTAACTGAATAGTATGCAGTGGGACATGGGTTTTACTATTGAGTGCTGTTCTTAGATCTACCAGTCAGCTGTTATCTTGAGTTAGGGAGCTGTTATCTGGTTACCTTCCCATTGTTCTTTTGTTAGGCTGCTAAGTGGGGGAAAGGGAGGGGGTGATATCACTCCAACTTGCAGTACACCAGTATAGAGTGATTGAAGTTTATCAGAGCACAAGTCACATGACATGGGGCAGCTGGGAAATTGTCAAAATGTCTAGCCCTATGATAGATTTCAAAATGAAATACAAAAAATCAGTTTGCTCTTTTGAGAAATGGATTTCAGTGTAGAATTATTCTGGAACAGCACTATTAACTGATGCAGTTTGAAAAATTTTTTTTTTCCACATGACAGGATGCCTTTAAAGCTAAAAATAGTGAGGACATTGAGCAAAAAATGCTAAACTGATTCTGGAATTACTTATTTATGAATCACTTCATATATCTTAGTTTCATTACAGGATAAAGAAAACAAATAAACAGATTATGGGGGTATCTAACACAAGTAATTCAAAACAACAGGACTTGCTAAGAAATTTTAATGAAGATGTTTCACTGCTCATCCAAGCAGCTTCTGCAGTTCAACTGACTGGTGTAGGGGAGTTGTGTATAGGAGTTGCATGACACATTGGTAATCCTATCATAGTAACTACACAGAATCAACACCTCTGTGAATTTCAGATGTCAACTCTATGAAGAGTTACAATGTGCTGTTGTGATTGGATTGCTGGAAGAGTCTATATGCTGAGAACTCCCCTACACCAGTCGGTTGAACTGAAGAAGCTGCTGGGATGAGCAGTGAAACATCTTCATTAAAATTTCTCAGCAAGTCCAGTTGTTTTGAGTTCCTTGTGTTAGATATACCATGACCTGGATGAATGAGAATCTTCATAATCAGATTCTGGGGTGGTGTATCTATGTCCCTTTTCAAACTCACATTCATACCCAGAGCACTGAACCTTTTCTGTATACTACAAAAAAATACAAAGCTGTAATGAAGGAATGTTTGAAACCTAATACTGATCCTGCAATATGCACTTGTAAAGCTTTGAGAGCCAAAGAGTTATTAACAAAGATTAATTGTGTGTTATTTACTAAGCTCCAGAAAGTTTCTGTTGAAGTACTTGTCAATGCCATAATGGAAATGTAGATGAAGTAGTTTATTCTTAGGGAAAAATTGAAGAAATCGGATCCGCACACACACTCTATTGCAGTTGGGGAGCTTCCCTTTTTATTTCACCAAAGGTTCAACGTTTCGGGGGGGGGGGGGGGGGGGGACAACCCTCCCTTCATCAGGGAGGGTTGTACCCCCCGAAACGTTGAACCTTTGGTGAAATAAAAGGGGAAGCTCCTCAACTGGGTTGTCCCCCCTGAAACGTTGAACCTTTGGTGAAATAAAAGGGGAAGCACCCAACGGCAATAGAGTGTGTGTGCGGATCCGATTTCTTCAATTTTGCTGTTGCTAGGGGACCTGGCCTGTTCTACGGAAATCCAGCACCACTACAAGCAGTGTAAGTAAACTGCGGGAGTGCGGTGGTTAAATTGTTTTATTCTTAGGGAAACCATATTATTTCATTTATCAGCAAAATATTATTGACTTTTTGCATCATGCCCAAAATGTCATTCTTCCACATAAAACAGCACGAAGGTCTATTAAAATTTCCATAGAAGTTTTATAAATATAGTCATATACAAAAGTTTGGGAACCCCTCTTAATTCTTTGGAGTTTTGTTTACCATTGGCTGAGCTTTCAAAGTAGCAACTTATTTTTACTATATGACATGTCTTATGGAAACAGTATTATTTCAGCAGTGACATAAAGTTTATTAGGTTATCAGAAAACAACAAAATTTGGGTACCCCAATAGAGATATTACATCAAAACTTAGTTGAGCCTCCTTCTGCAAATGTAACAACCTCTAGACGCCTCCTATAGCCTTTGATGAGTGTCTGGATTCTGAATGATTGTATTTTTTACCATTCGTCCATACAAAATCTCTCCAGTTCAGTTAAATTTGATGGCTGCTGAGCATGGACAACCTTTTTCAAATCATCCCATAGATTTTCTATGATATTCAAGTCGGGGGACTATGACTCCCATTCCAGAATATTGTACTTCTCCCTCTGCATAAATTCCTTTGTAGATTTCGAAGTATGTTTAGGGTCCTTGTCTTGTTGTAATATCCAACCCCTGCGTAACTTCAACTTTGTGACTGATGCTTGAACATATCCTGAAGAATATGTTGATATTGGGTTGAATATGTCACTTGATTTGATATAAACTATCTGTTGCTCAGAAATTCATATTCGGGGTATAGTTTTCCTTTAAGTGCGTCTATAACTGCACTCCCCTGCGGTTGAACACCGCAAAATGGAACGCAGGGGATCGCAGGTAAAAACGCTTGTGTGTAAGAGCCCCAATGTTACTTCAACAGTTTTTACAACAGTGATTTTCCACTGGCAGAAACAGCTGATTCAATCCTATATTATAAGTATTGGCAACAGTTGTAATTCACATGGCTGAGCACACAGGTAGGATTATTGTCTAAATATGCACTACAATCTGAAATCTGTCCCATACATGGTCTGACTTAAGAGCTACTAACTGATGGGCCCACAAGCTGCATATGAAGCCCAGACTATTTTAAAAATAATATGCATAGCACTCTCTTATTATCAAAATTATAGAAAAAGTTCAGTTCATCCACATTACTGGAAATCAGGGCTAATGATTGGGTTGTTTAACATTAAAGCATGTTTATTGGTGTAATTGTCATTTATGGGAGATTGTATACATACAAAGTATAATGCAGATGTATTTTGGTCCCCTCATATGCAGACATTGAACATTTACTAACATCAACATTATCAGCCTATCAAAAATAGGGTTTGAAATGTTCTGCATAAACAATAGTGATGGCGCGAACCGCGGCAAAAAAGTTTGCGGACGCGTTCGCGAACGTCGCGAACCCCATAGACTTCAATAGGAAGGCGAACTTTAAAAGCTAAAAAAGACATTTATGGCCAGAAAAATGATTTTAAAGTTGTTTAAAGGGTGCAACGACCTGGACAGTGGCATGCCAGAGGGGGATCAAGGGAAAAGAAAAATCCATTATTTTCGTATGTCAAAAGTGTTGCAAAGTATCTTACCTGCACCTGTTAGCTGTTCTGGACTCTCTGCCAAAAGCCAAGTTCAAATCTTTGCTTCTTTTTCTGGCTGTGCAGTGCAGAAAAAAAGAGGGTCTTTCCAGTACAAATGAGGGACAGAGGGTTGAGCTCGCAAAAGAGGGAGTGTCCCTCCAAAAAAGGGACAGTTGGGAGGTATGCACATTTTTTTTTTTTAGTCCAGGGGTGTGTGGGGGTGGTCCAGGGAGATCTTCCTGATTGGCTGCCATGTATCTGCTGGTCTGGGGTGAGAGGGCAAAAAAATGCGGCAAAAAAAATGCGCCAAATTGACGCGAACCCAAAATGCGAATGTCGCGCGACGTTCGCGAACTTCCGGCGAGCGCGAACAGCGGATGTTCGCGCAAACAAGTTCGCCGGCGAACAGTTCGCGCCATCCCTAATAAACAAATAGGGCCCCTCTCTTAAAAATCTTAGATACTGTGCATACTTCTTCATTTAGCATTTGTGTCTCCATGGCCCAGAGCAAATTCCAACAACAGCTCACAAAACCAGGGAGTGCTAATATAGTAATATAGGGTCATATACTATATAATGTTTACATTCTAGAACTGACATGGAAACAAAAGCTATTTCTTAATCCTTGTCACTATTTTCATTGTTCGCAGCATTGAGAACTCATAAAAACAAGGTCACGTATGTGACTGAACCAGGTTTAAATTATATATTTTACATACAGGTATGGGATCCATTTCCAGAAAGCTCTGAATTACAGAAAAACCATCTCCCAAAGACTCCATTTTATCCAAATAATCCAGTTTTGTAATACTTATTTCCTTTTCCTCTATAATAATAAAACAGTACCTTGTACTTTATCCAAACTAAGATATATTATTGGAATCAAAACCAGCCTGTTGGGTTTATTTAATGTTTATTTATTCTGCATAACATATCCCTTTCAATTGACAGGGTCTGTTTAACTCAACTAACTGGATAAATACTTTGCATTTGTTGTATACTATGAATTGTGCAATCATTAACTAGCTTGTCAACACTTAACTTGCTTAAATATTATATACTTAAATATTTATTATAATAAATATAAATAATATAACTGAAGTAAAGATATGCTTCGTTGGGTTTATTTGGGACCTTCCAATAAGGGGTAAGGGGCTTAGAAGGACTCATAAAATGCATTTTACCTCTCAGTTCCAAAATAAGATTTCTCATAATTTCAACCCAGTTTACTGCCAGATAATTTTCTGCTTTCATACTGAGTGTGAAGTGCATAGTTATTAGGAGTCCTAGATCGCAAAAAACACATTGACTCTTCCTTGACTTGTTTTTTTTTCTAGAAATCCAAAGAGAATTGCAGCACTCCCAGCTCATGATAAAACCGCCTTTATTGCACTT
>CM044442.1:56772465-56792573 GCA_024363595.1 Xenopus borealis
ATGGAGATAAATTGTATACAATGTATTGTTTAGCATAAACTACTTATGTACGTTGTAACCGCTAGAGGGCACTGTATTAATGGGTATTTAAGGAAGGTGTGATTCTGTGTATGTATATTTTGTCAGCTTGAAAAAGGACCAGGAGGTCCGAAACGTTGCTGTGCCAATGTAAAGTGCAATAAAGGCGGTTTTATCATGAGCTGGGAGTGCTGCAATTCTCTTTGGATTTCTCGCAACAAGATGTGAAGGTGAACACACTATTTTGCTTGCACCCCTTTAACAAGGATTAATACCTACCACTTAAGTGCTGGATATATACTTGCATGTTTTTTTTTTCTAACCTTGATATAGTTCTATATAAAGTTTTTGCTTCCTGTTCCGTTCCATTTTATTTTGGCACTGACCCTTCCAGTTCATCTTTCATCTTCTGGGTTAGCAATCACAATTCAGACTTCTTTCTTTGCTTATATTTTCAAACCAACTTCTAGAGCCAGCTGTGGTAATCCTCTTGGTATTGTATACTGACTTTCTCTGCTGTTTAGCTGCAAAGGGGAGACTTTTACAACTTTCATTTGTATTTGAAATTCTGTACTTGCTGCTTCTCTTGTTGTTGACCCTCCAGTTACTGGCTTCCTCTGTTTCATACTGTGGTGTTTATACAAATGGACTGTAGATGACACTGTGCACATCAGTTATGCTGTGCATACACATGACTGTCTATACTGCTTAAGAGTTTATGTTACTGCTGTGTAATGGCTGCATGAGCCTGCTAATAAAGACCTTTTATACTCTACTCATCCTCGGCTACCAAAACACAACAAGTTGGTGACAAGATGTCTCTTCTGCCTCTGCAGCAGCCTGCACCTTTTCTCCCAAACCCTGGTGAGCCTACCATACCTTTTACTGCTTGGATCTGTATGTTTGATAATTACATTATTGCTGTTGACCAAGGGGAGATCTCTGCTGCTAGAAAGCATGCTCTACTTATTCACTGCCTGGGAGCAGAGGGACAGTGTATATTCTATACATTACCATTACCTGATGAGACTTTTTCGTGTCAAGAGTAAATGTGGTTGCTGAACGCTTTTAAAGCATTTATTAGAGGAGAATTCACACACAATATTAAGGCCCTGACAAAGGGATACCTTGCCGACTTAGAGCAAAAAACAAAAAGAGTCCAGGAGGCAGGCCCGGACTGGCAATCTGTAGGTTAGGGCAAATGCCAGATGGGCTGCTATAAGTTGCCATAGAAAGTCACAATTTAGTGGGCTGGTGGAGGCTGTTTGGGCCTCTAAGTGGGATGATTGGGCCTCTGTGTACCTGAAATGCCAGGGCCTATTTTGATTCTCAGTCCAGCACTGCCAGGAGGCAGAAAAAATATATTTGGAAACACCACAGTTGGCAGGCCAAGCAGAGAGAACTTAATCTAGCCCAAGTAGAGCTCACAAAAAAACATATACTCTATCAAAGAGCAAATACATTTGAGTATTGGGACAAAAACAGGGAAACTACTAGCACTACTATCTAAGGAAGTATCTGCGGCCATCCCAGCAATAAAATTAGAAAATGGGGATATCATATCTGACCCGGAGGAAATCAATGAGAGGTTTAAAAACTTCTACTCAGAACTGTATAGCTCCAAATTGGCAAACACAACGGATGAAATTGATCAATACCTAAGTGACATAGACATACCAAAACTCGAGACAGGAAAAGCATCTCAGCTTGCAACAAATATCACGATAGAGGAGGTAGAGGCAGCGATACGAGCATTCCCAAGTGGAAAGACCCCAGGTCCAGATGGCCTACCAATAGAGTGGTACAAAAATCATTTAAAGAAATTAGCCCCCCTGTTAGTAAATCTGTACAATGGTGTGAGGGAGGGGGAATATCTTCCCGAATCTATGCGAGAAACGCTCATTATACTGATCCCAAAAGCTGGGAAGGACCTACTGGAATGCTAATCATACAGGCCAATATCGCTTATCATTGTAGATGCAAAAATACTAGCAAAGGTACTTGCGACAAGGCTGGCACCTCACTTAGACACAGTGATCTCCCCAGATCAAACAGGCTTCATGCCTGGCTGCACCACTGACATAAATATTAGAAGGCTGTTCACTAACATCTCAGTAACACATGACAACAAGGGAGAAAGGGTCCTGGCCTCACTGGACAATGAAAAATCCTTCGACTCAGTTGAGTGTAATTATCTATGGTCTACAATGAATAGGGTGGGAATACCCCAAAAATATATCAAGTGGGTGCAAGCCTTGTATCATACCCTGGTGGCTAGGATTAGAACAAACAATAAAGTCTCTGGGTTTGGTCACTAGGTAGAGGAACCAGACAAGGGTGCCCCCATCCCCCTTTTTGTTCGCGCTGGCCATGGAACCCATGGCCTGTTGGATAAAACTTTCAGAGGAGGTGCAAGGATTGAAGCTGGGCAATAGAAGTGAAATTATCTCGATGTACGCAGATGACACTCTTCTTAACTTGCCCAATCCACACAGGCATTAAAGGAAAACTATACCCCCAAAATAAATACTTGAGCAACAGATAGTTTATATCAAATTAAGTGACATATTAAAGAATCTTACCAAACTGGAATATATATTAAAGTAAATATTGCCCTATTACATCTCTTGCCTTGAACCACCATTTGGTGATGGTCTGTGTGCTGCCTCAGAGATCACCTGACCAGAAATATTTCAACTGTAACAGGAAGAAGTGTGGAAGCAAAAGACACAACTCTGTCTGTTAATTGGCTCATGTGACCTAACTTTATAGTTTGTTTGGTATGTTTGTGTGCACCGTTGGATCCTAGGATCCCAGGAGGCTGTCCTTATTTTTTAAAATGGCAATTTTCTATTTATAATTACCCAATGGCACATACTACTAAAAAAGTATATTATTATGAAAATGGTTTATTTACATGAAGCAAGGTTTTACATATAAGTTGTTTTAGGCTATATCTTTCTATAGAGACCTACATTGTTTGGGGGGTATAGTTTTCCTTTAACTAGGGCCCTCTCCATAATAAATAAGCACACACAATACTCTGGGCTGAAAATTAATTGGACTAAATCAGTAACTTTTCCCACTGATCCCCTCCCTCCAGTAGCACCTCCGAACATTCATGGCCTTCAGTGCGCTGAGACCTTCAAATACCTGGGGATATGGATATACCCAGACTTAAAAAAATTTGTTGAACTAAACATAAAACCCATATTGAAATTTATGATGAAAAAGCGAGAGGCATGGGCTCACCTCCCCCTCACTCTACTGGGCAGAATCAACCTAGTCAAGATGATTATCCTCCCCAAACTCACAAATGTATTTAGGCAGGCCCCAGTTGGAATCAACAAAGCTATCTTTTCCAAACTTAACAGTCTCATGCAGGACCTTTTTTGGAATGGAGCTTCCCCTAGAATAGCCCTTAAGACTCTACAACTTACTACCACTCAGGGTGGTCTGGCAGCTCCTAATCTATAACTGTACTATTTGGCATAACAACTGGTAGTTGCAAGGAACTGGGTTACTCCAGCCCACACAAATGTGGCTACACTCTTGGAAGCACAACTGGCAGGTTCATGGGAGGGACTGAGGAACCTTCTGTATAGAGGTACCACTCTTACAAATAAGGTCTCACCTCTAATGATAGCGATGGTCAGAGCATGACAAATGACACTAAGATTTTACCCCAAACCGCAGAAGCACTACTCTGAGTTTTCCCCATTATGGTGTAATCCAAATTTGCAACATCTTAGCTCCATTCCAGATCCACAAGTGTGGGCACAACAGGAAATAAAATACCTGGCAGATATTATGGTAGAGGGAAACATTAGGGCTTTTCAGGACAATTCTCTCTTCCTAATACAATGTTTTCCAGGTACCTGCAATTGAGACATGCCATAGAAGCCCAATTCAGTAACAGCCCAGTTGATACTACCCCCAGAAAAATAGAGCTGGATATAAGGGAATTAACATTTAAAAAGCCATTGTCCTACTTTTACGCCCAATTGACCAAAGCAGGGAGTGTTTTGTTAAACAAACTTCTAACTAAATGTCAGAGAGATATACCTGAACTCACTTCCAAAGAGTGGGAGGATGTCATTATGGGATAATTTGCAGCAAGGATAAAATGACTCAGTTGAACTATTTACGCAGGGTATACCTTACCCCAAGCAGTCTAAACAAAATTAATATAGTTTGGAATTGCACAGTCATACAAACTTTTTGGAAAGAGGTAATTCACATAATCCATATGAAAACGGGGATTCCACTTCAAAGGGATCCTAAAGTGTTAATTCTAAATCTAGTAGAGGAATTAGTCCCAAGGAGAGCTAAGCCAACAATATTAACTAGTCTTTGCATGCATGCCAAGAAAGCAATAGCAATAAAATGGAAGGCTGGAAACAGGCCAACGGTCCAAAGGAGGGAACAGATGGTTAATAACATGCTCCCAGTAATCAAGTTAGCTTATATGAAAAGGGGCTGTCCAGAGAAGTTTGACAGGGTCTGGGCAACTTGGATGGATGATGAATAAAACATAGGGGCCCTCCTCAGGGAGGTTTGGTAAAAACATCCAATTCAAATCACAGGTCAGCTAATGCTTCATAGTTAACAAGGCATATAAGAGAAGCATAATGTATATTTGTCTGATAAATGTAAACTTTGTAACTGAAAAATGTATTACTCCACAATCAATATCTCAATGTATAAAGACACCAAGTTGGTTAAGTTGTTAAGTTGGTTTATTGAAAAATGCAATTCAATAACTATATTCACAGCAACGCAATGTTTGTAAGATTACAGATGTGCAATAAAAAGAATTGTTAAAAAAAAAAAGTGGTAGCTGAAAGATATAAATTTCACCAATGTGGACAGCGTAATGGTCAATCCACAGAACAATTTGTAGCAGCTTTGAGAGAGCTCGTTGTTACCTGTGAGTTTGGGAATCTAACATATGAAATGCTAAGAGACCAAATAGTGGAAAAAATAAACTCACATTGCATTAGAGAGAGACTGCTCCTAGAGCAGGATTTAACCCTTGCAAAGGCTATTACAGTTCCTAGCCAAATTGAAACAGCTGTGGCAGAGGCTAAAACTCTCAGTCAGGGAACTGCTTGGAATGTACAGACTGTAAATCCAGTTCTGTGGCCCAATAATGCACAGAGACAGGAACAATACAGTGCTAAGGAAAGGGATTCACTGCAAAACTGTGCAGCAAATACAAATAAAAAATATATACTGCTTCCGCTGTGGTTCAACACAACACACTGCAAACTATGCTGCATGACCTGCAAAAGCTGTACAATGCCGCAGATGCTCAAAGGTAGGTCACTTTGCTGGGGTCTGCTGTAGTTCTGCTAAAGATATTCATGAACTAACTAGTACAAATGTTACAGTATTCAGTGTGGATAAAGCTGGTAAATGTATTCCAGATGAGTTTATATGCACTGTCAATGTCAATACTGCTTCTGCTGACAAGGGGCACTCCATTAACCTGATGCGTGATACAGGTTCTGCTGTTTCTATACTACCAAAGGATATTTTCTTGAAATACTTTGTAAAAGATACGCTTGTTGCACCTGTCCTGAGACTGGTTAGTTACTTAAAGGATCCAATCCCTGTTCTTGGTTGCTTGCCATTAACTGTACAATTTGAATCAAATACTGCAAAATGTGACTTTTATATTGTGAATAAGGGTACTGCTATACTTGAAAGGGATCTCTTTGCTGCATTAAACCTACAATTAGTGGATGGTCTCATTACTACAGCAACAGTGCCTGCCTCACAGCCTGCATCTAAAATTTCACCACAAAGCAACACTTCATTGGGCTGTGCAAAGAATATTGTGCACAAAGTTAAGCTGAGACCAGATGTAAAACCAGTAAGCCAGAAATTGAGGTGATTGCCCTACTCTATAAGTGAGACTGTCTCACAGGAACTACTTAACTACAAAGCAACGTGCCATGCAACAACCCAAGCATCTCCAGCTGAATTATTACATGGCCGATAGATGCGCACTAAGTTACATGTTGCAGACATCAAACTTCCACCAAAAACTGTGCCTACAAAATCATCTACTGCTGACATTGTCAAACATCAACAAGCCAAATGCAAGGCTTATACTGACAGAAAATGTGGTGCAGGGTGGTTCAGTCAGGATCTTTAGTGAGACTCCAGCGAGGACCATACACATTTGAATTGTCTTGCTCCTGTTAAATATGATTTGAAGAAGCTGCATTTGATGAAGGACATTTTTCTACTCCTGATGCCAACTGCAGTAGGCCTGATGAAAGTGAACCTATGAGGTGTACTGAGAGAATCAGAAAACTACCTGCATGGACCAAGGAATGTGTGATGTGAAGAATGCGTAATATTGCTTACTACTTGCATACCATTTCATTATTGCTGTTTATTATGTTTGTCCAAATGCTTTCCTACTATAGGGGGAATATGGTGTTTTTACAAATGGCCTGTAGATGGCACTGTGCAAATGAGTTATACTGTGCATACACATGACTGTCTATACTGCTTAAGAGTTTATGCTACTGTTGTTCAATGGCTGCATGAGCCTGCTAATAAAGCATTGTTATACTCTACTCATCCTCGGCTACCAAAACACAACACATACTTTCAAAGAGAAAAGGAACCTTGGATTATTAAATATGTACATTTGTGCCTTGGAAATCTTTTTCTACCTGCTTGCTGCTTTTCCAGTTTACTGGCTTTCTTTGCAGTATACCTGTAAAGAGAAAAATGCTTTGTTTATTATGCCTTTACATTTTTGGAACTCAGACAACAACTTTATCCATACTTCAGTCATTGTTCCTCCACTAGCTGGAATCTTTTGTTGTATACTTGGAGAGAAAGAAACAATTTTTTTTATTATAACGCACCAATACTCATGCCTTGGATGATCTATGCTTACATTCAGCTTACTACTGCTTGCTGTTCCTCAAGCCATTGCTTGACTTGCTGTATACCGGAAAAAAGGGAAAGAAATTTGACTGTTCAGCTTGTCTACCTCATGATCATCCATGGATATATTATCTGTTGATTTCCTTCTATTCTTCTTGCACAACTTCCAACTCTTACAGGAAGTAGGGGAAGAATACAATGGAGCTTCTGTTATACCAGGACCCTATAGATACCAAATGTGTTCTTAATGTTTTATGGCAGGGGGATTGAGAGGCAGGAATAGGCAAATGCTTTACTCCTATCCTAAATGCTTTACTCCTATCCTCACCTAGTTAATCAAAGAGGTTCAAAGATCCCTAGTTAGAATTATATAATATTTCTTAACATTTTAATTATCAGTACTTGATTAAACAGCTATAATATATAAATCAGCTATAATTTGATAATCAGGGAAGTGTTTTAAGCAATCTATCATTAAAAATAATGATTAATAAACCCCCCTCAATTTAATCTTAAAGGAATAGTAAGATCAAAAATTTTTACAAATACATTTGTTAGAATACAAGGAAATAAAAACATCAAATTAAAATTTCAAATAGAAAAGCCTTTATTAAGAAATAACTTACAAAAACTCCACTTCCTGTCCTCTTCAGAAAAGGCAACATAGCAACCATCCATCCTGCTGGGCTTGATTTCTTCTCCTGGCTATTCAATGACTTGGCGTTCCTTCCCAATAAGCAGACTGGCCCATAACTGCCCATCACGCTCTCCTTTACACAACTGCCTCTTCTGCTGCTGGACCTTACAACAGCGACTTCTCCTCGCAGCAGAGTTTCCTTCCCCGACACGTTACAGTCACACAAATAAATGGATCACACATACACCTCCCCCCGCCCCGGGCCTCCTCTTCAGGCGGGGGCTCCTCCTTTCCCTTCAAGCCACACATCCTACATAAGGCCCGCCAAGGAGACACAGCGTTACGCAAACTGCGCAGTTCCTGCGATCATCTGTGCACAATGTGCGTAAGTGACCGATTCACCAGAGAACTAAGCAGATAGAATAATGGGTGTCGGGAGGGAGTCATTGCTTATTGGTCAGAGCGCAACTTTGACGCTGGACTCGCTTCAGGACTTGGGCTGCACCGGAGAGTTGTGTCGGGGAAGGAAACTCTGCTGCGAGGAAAAGTCTCTGTTGTAAGATCCAGCAGAAGAAGAGGCAGTTGTGTGAAGGAGAGAGGGATGGGCAGGGTTGGGCCAGTCTGCTTATTGGGAAGGAACACCAAGGTGAATAGCCAGGAGGAGAAATCGAGCCCAGCAGGATGGATGGTCGCCATGTCGCCTTTTCTGAAGAGGACAGGAAGTGGAGTTTTTGTAAGTTATTTCTTAATTTTAATTTCTTAAAAGGCTTTTCTATTTGACATTTTGATTTGTCTTGGTGTTTTTATTTCATTGTATTCTAACTAATTGTTTTGTAAACATTTTTTATGTTACTGTTCCTTTAAGACTTTTTCATTAACTAACCTACAACTAAGGGTTATTTTCCTCAACTCTCCGCTGGTTTCAAAGGACAGTTTTGTCATTATTAATTTTTAGGTGGAGGCCTAGAAATCAGAGCATTTTGTATGAGAATCAATTTAAAATCTGTGCTGTATCACCAGCTTCAATAACACATGTAACCTCACACCTTATAATATTTGGTTTCCAACAGCCTCAAGACTTTTCTTTTGAAAAGCAGCCCAGACACCAATGTACATATGTGGTGTTACTCACTCAAAGCATGGCTTAAGATGCTACTTTGGACAACATTTTTGCATGAATCATTACTGTTACATGGCTGCTGAACCTTTGGGCTAGTCCTGTAAGTTTGCTGTATAAGCATACACATAAAGCAATACTTGCAATGTGCCTCTAAAAATTTCTATACCAGTTGCAGAATAATAAATAACAATAACTAGGTTTAGTCTATAAAACCATTTTCATGATGACTTTATCCCCTGGAAAATGTCCTGTGGGCTCCAAGAAAGCCCAAAGGCTGTGGCCAAAATCTGTGGCAAGGACCAATTTTATTTTACTACCAATCTTATTGATATGCAACTGCTAAAAGCAACAAAAATTATACCATTGACCCTTCCCTACGCTAATGGTGCTTTGGCTGTAGCACAAATGCACAAAAGCTCTAAAATTACCTTATACTGTAAGTACCAAATTAGATTATTAATTTTTAATTTATTAAAAAAATCTACTTAAAAATAAAGGTCCTGGAGGTATATTTTTGAGTTAACCACATGTTTGATCTTGAATTCTGCAGTAACCTCAGTTCAGGAGCAGTGCTTTTATAATTCCCTTTTAATTTTGCTCTCCATAAAACTTTACATATTTGGCATCTTTGATGGGAATGCAGCTTTGTTTGCATGACATTAATAAAATATTATTGCATATGATTAAATATGTTAAATATCCAGCGTCGGACTGGCCCATAGGGATACCAGGAAAACTCCCGGTGGGCCAAGGTGTCCGTGGGTCCTCATACTGCTAAACTTTTGGCTATTTGACTATTTCATGGGCATTCCCTATTTCTATGAAAACAAAGATGCTAAATAGATGGAATAATTGATTGTAGTATGTAAAGAAAACAAACTAGGAGAAGAGAGGTTGATTGAGGAGATGAAAAATATTAGTACTGAGAGTGGGCCCCTGGTCTAAGGTTTTATGGTGGGCCCCTGGTCCCAGTCCGACACTGCAAATATAATTTTTTTATGCTTTTTTTTATATTTAAGCAGTGAACAATTGGAATTGCAATACACACTAATTCAGATATTTTTAGAAAAAGTATGTTACCCTTATCAAGGTAAAATAAAATCCTCCTCAAGAAATAAGCATAAAAAGTGTAAGAACACAAAAGATATTTGTTTGCATTCAGGGTACACTTTTTGGTTGGTATTAAAAAGGTTAATAATAACAATCAAAAAGAAGCTTAAAGCTAAAAGGATGCAATGTTCACTTTAATAAGGAGGTGAATTATATACTGCAACCACATTACGCTTTATAATAATACATTAAAATGCATAAATAGCAGATGTTGCTCACCGGAACTGACTGGTCATCTGAATGGCATATGAAGAATGCAAACGATCATCCAGCAATTTAATGATAGGAGCTTACTCCAGTAACATCAAATTTTTTTAAAATAAAATTCATTTGTATGCAATGAAAAATAAACACCAACACAATTTAAAGTTTTAAATAGCAAAGTCTTTAATAAAAAATTAATAACTGAAACTCCACTTCCGCTCTATTGAGAAAAGGCGACATGGCGACCATCAATCCTGCTGCAGTTGATTTCTTCTCCCTGGCTGCCCCATGTCCGGCGTGCTCTTCTCTGCCAGCAAGATTGGGGCAGTGAAAACTGTCACCTCTCCAGCCTGAACCACCTGATTCTAAGCCCTGCTCCCCCTTGTCTCTCCTGCATCCGGGGTGATGGAGGTCCCGGGTGACTGGGGGGCGACGGAAAGCATTTCACACACAATCTCCTCCTGGTTGGAAAAGATATGGAGCCCCTGATTGTGGAACACAGGTATGCAGGGGGAAGCGAGCCTGCAGGCTACCGGCTACTGTTCTCTGCCCTCGGGATGTCCTGCTAAAACTGCTGCGCGGCAAACAAGAAATAAATGATATGAACATTGTTTGGAGTGCTGTCTAGAATCCAGTGACGTGAACTTTGAGGGACATACATCCAGTGGAAAATAAAGGTATTTGGTGTAGTGCTGACTACTACTCTTGACAAAGTGATTTTTGTAATGAAACGGCTGTTGGAGAGTCCAGCACAGGAATGGACAAGGGCCCTTGTATGCAGATACAGCTGTGTTAAGAAATCAGAAGGTGAATGGACATAGACTGAGCCTGGTGTTACAATGCTTGGGATATGTAAAAGGGAACGTATCAGGCCTTGAGGTGGATTTACCCTTTGATGGAATTCAAATATGTAACATCAAACTGTGACATTTTTGTGCCTAAAAAACTGGTTTGGGACATGGATACTTGGACTTGGACTACTTAATTATATGCTACACAGATTGACTGTAATGCCTGTTTTTGCAGTACTCATGGGAACTCTCCCTTAAAGGCGTATTATGATTTTAAGTGATATGAAACCCAATGCCAATTAAAGGAAAACTATACCCCCAAACTGAATACTTGAGCAAAAGTTAGTTTATATCATATTAAATAATCTTACCAAACTGGAATAAATATTTAAATAAATATTGCCCTTTTACATCTCTTGTCTTGAACCACCATTTTGTGATGGTCTGTGTGCTGCCTCAGAAATCACCTGACCAGAAATATTTCAACTCTAGCTGTAACAGGAAGAAGTGTGGAAGCAAAAGACACAACTCTGTCTGTTAATTGGATTGAGTGACCTAACTTTATAGTGTTATGTTTGTGTGCACCGTTGAATCCTACGATACCAGGAGGCTGTCCTTATTTTTTAAAATGGCTATTTTCTATTTAGGATGACCCAATGGCACATGCTACTAAAAAAGTATATTATTATGAAAATGGTTTATTTACATGAAGCAGGGTTTTACATATGAGTTGTCTTATGCAATATCTTTTTATGGAGACCTACATTGTCCGGGGGGTATAGTTTTCCTTTAATAACTTCACAATACCAGCTACAACTATTAAAACAAAGATTTGGTAATTTTCCCAGGCCTTTTGAAATGGACATACTGTATATGGCCATATGATAAATGAATGAACATGAGGGGCCCCTTCAATAACTGTGCTTTGTTTTTGTGGGATAGGATATATTTTTTTTTTTTAATTCTTTATTTTTGATTTTATATATCAAAGAATAACAACAAGAAAAGAGACAAAAAAAGGAAAAAAAAGGAACGGTCACATGGGCAACGTGTAACAATACACTCCAGATTCATTTCATTTCGTTTTCTGCCTATTTCCATGTGCTCCACACAAAAGTAATAATAAAAAAAAAAAAAAAAAAAAAAGGAAGGGGGAGGAAATAGAGAGAGAAAAAGAGAGGAAAGGGAGAGGGGGGGGGGGCCGGGGCTCGACGGGGCTGATAGTGTGTCTTTTTTTTTTTTTTAGGACTCTTACTTTAAGGATGCCTCTTTAAGGTGAATTCGCTATAAACTTAGCGTTAAATCTTTGTATTCTCTTAATGCGGTATAAGAAATCCATTGAGCCCATTTGTTAGTAAACTGTAGCTGTTGATTTTGTTCAATTTTGCTCTGCTTCAGTGATTCAAACAGGAAAATTTCCTGAACTTTGAGTAACCAGTCTTTTATTGTTGGGGTGTTGGCCGTTTTCCAGAATTTTGGTATAAGGAGCTTGGCAGCGCTAATGAGATTGGAAGCCAGTGATTTTTTATATTGCGATGTGGACAGATTGTTTGCGTGTAAAAGATAACAGGCTGGCGAATCTTCCAGTTCTATCCCTGTAATCTTTTTTATTAATCTTTGTATCTCCAACCAGTAAGGCCTAATTTTATTACATTGCCAGAAAATGTGACTCAAATTGGCCTCGTGTTGGTTACATCTCCAACATGTATCTGGGATATTCGCCTTTATTTTTGCCAACGCTGTCGGGACTCTGTACCAGTGTGAGAGAATCTTATAATTATTTTCCTGTATTTTACAGCAATTAGAAACTCTAAAGGTACGTTCTATTATGCACTTCCACTCTCCATCTGTGAATCTAATATTTAATTCTTGCTCCCATTTCTGGCGGAACCTCTCAGAGGGATGATCAGGAGAACTCAATAGAATCTTGTATATTTTGGATATCGACTGTGTTGGCCTCTGGCTATTAGTAAACAGGCTTTCAAAAGCTGTATCCATTGGGCAATTTCTCTCCAACAGACCTGTTCTGGACAAGAAATGTTGTATTTGCATCCATCGGAACTTATTTATCGGGACCCTTAAATCTTCAGTTAAAATATCTTGCATTGGTTTGATGTCTCTTCCATTCATCAATTGGAATGCGAAAAGGGATTCTCCCTTAGACCATCCTTTGAAATTTGACGCTTTAAGTCCGGGAACAAAGTCAACATTATATAAGATAGGGTGGAGCCTAGATTTAAAACGCCGTAGATCTTTTTTATGTTTAACTGAATCCCAGATTTCAGTAATCCCTGTCATAACTGGACCCAGGCTAATCTCTCGTGGGCGTTTCCCTTTGGCCAACCATAGGAATGTATCTAAAGGGATAGAACAGCTCTCTTGTTCAACTGTAACCCACAATTTAATATCTGTAGAATATGTAATGTCCAACATCCTCTGCAATACCACAGCGACAGAATACGAGAAGAGGTCTGGTAATCCTAGACCCCCTTTCTCCTTGGGCTGTGTCAAGTGATTTCTTTTCAGCCGGGCTGATCTGTTGCCCCATATGAAGCTTGAAATAGCAGAGCGAATGGTATGGAAAAAAGCCTTAGGAAAAGGGAAGGGAATAGTTTGGAACAGATACAAGAACCGTGGGAGAATGTCCATTTTTATTATATTAATTCTTCCAAACCAGGAGAATCCTGGCTTATCCCAGTCCTTTAAGTCTTTCAGAACTTCCTTTAGAACTGGGTTTAAGTTGTTTTTAACCCAGTCGCTTGATTTTGCTGAGACTTTGATGCCCAGATAAGTAATACATTTGTTTTCAATTGCAAAAGGAAAATGGCTGCTTATTTGCTCCATCTGTGCTCCCGAAAGAGAGATATTGAGTATACTTGATTTCTGATAGTTTATTTTCAAATTGCTGAGCCTATTAAAGTCTTCAAATTCTTTCATTAGACTGGAAAGAGAAGAGGTTGGATTCGTAATGAAGAAAAGCATGTCATCAGCATATGCTGCGACTTTGTGTTGTTGATTCTTGATGTCGAGTCCTGTAATATTAGTGTTAATCCTTACTTTTTGTAGAAACGGTTCAAGTGATATAATAAACAATAATGGGGATAATGGACATCCCTGTCTTGTGCCATTTCTCACTCGGAATGGTTCCGATAGGCCGCCGTTGATCTGCACTCGTGCTTGAGGATCCCTGTACAAATTCTTAATAAAAAGCATGAAGTTCGGACCTATTCCCATCCATGATAGACAATAGAACAGGAACTCCCAATCCACTCTGTCGAAGGCCTTCTCGGCATCTGTGGTTAGTAACGCCATAGGTTGGCCCAGTTGTTTGCTATGATGAATTAAGCTATATAACCGCAAGGTGTTATCTCGTGCCTCCCTCTTTGGTATAAAACCCGCTTGATCAGGGTGAATCCCTTGCGTTACAACAGGCTTCAACCGATTGGCCAATACTTTTGCAAGTATTTTTATGTCAACATTGAGCAGAGATATTGGTCTGTATCCCTTGACATCCAAAGGGTCTTTCCCTTTTTTATGAATAAAGATAATATGTGCCATGGAGGCTTCGGACGGTAAACAGTCACCACTTAGTAAGCTATTCAAAGCTATTAAAAATTGAGGCAGTAAAGTTGGAGAAATTTTTTTATAATACGAACTTGTAAACCCGTCGGGTCCCGGAGCTTTATTCGAGGGTGTTGTCCTCAATGCCAGCTCAATCTCATGTGCCGAGATGGGGACTTCCAGGGACTCTAAACACTCATGGGAGATTTCTGGCCTCTCTAAATTCCGAAAATACTGGCTCAGTGCTTCTTTATATTGCAATGATGAAGCCGATCTATCCCCCAAGTTGTACAGGGACTGGTAACACTCTCTAAATACTGTGGATATTTTGTTTGTATTAAGGACTGTATTGCCCTTTCTATCTCTAATGCTGGCTATTAGGTTTCTTCTTTGTTTACGTCTCAGGGATGCTGCCAACATCCGTCCGCATTTATTTCCGTGTTCATAATATCTCTGACGTTGGTACCAGATGGCTTTTTCTGTATATATATTCAGAAGGTCTTTAATTTTATTTCTAATCACCCCTAACTGGTGAAAGCTTGCTTCAGAGAGAGTGGATTTATGGTCCTGTTCCACTGCTTTTAGTTCTGCATAAAGTTTATCATACTTTTGTTTTCGTTCCCTCTTCTTAAGTGATGCCACTTTTATAATTTCTCCTCTCACTACACATTTATGAGCCTCCCAGACCGTCATGGCGCTTGGACCCTTTCCTATATTTTCCTTAAAGTACTAATACTTGCTGGATCTTATTGGTGACTTCCGGCTCTTCCAGCAGGGATTCGTTCAATTTCCATTGCCACGGTCTAGCCATTCTTTTTAATATATCCAGTGAGCATAGATCTGGGGCATGATCAGACCATGTTATAGGCCCGATAGAGGCTTGTTTAACTATGTGTAAATGATCATATGAAATCAACAGATAGTCAATCCGCGAGTAAAGATTATGGACCGATGAATAATAAGAATATTCTCTCACGTTAGGGTTAAGGGTACGCCAAATGTCGATCAGCCTGTGGGTATGTATTAAGTTTTTCACCGATGTCAGATATGCCTGTGTAATACTTGATTTCTCCCTTGAACAGTCCACTCTAGGTTCCAGTGAAAGATTTAAATCTCCTCCCAGGATTAAAATCCCTTCTGTGAAGCCATCTAGTGCATGTAATATATCTTTCATTGTTTGCAATTGGCGAGTATTTGGGAGATAGACTGATGCAAACATATACATCTTGTCCCCGATATTGCCTTTAGCTGCAACGAAATGGCCGTATTTGTCTGAGAGATGTTCTTTGTGTATCCAATTTATTGAGTCTGCGATCAGGACCGCTGTCCCCCGAACTTTCCTCTCTTGCGGTTTACTGGTTTATACTGTATTGAAGCCTCCAAAATGTAACTTAGGCATTCCCTTGTTCTTGAAATGGGTCTCCTGGATAAGCGCGATTCCGATATTATTATTTTTCAGTTCCAGTTTCAAACTGTTGCGTTTTACATAAGAATGAAGTCCCCTAACATTAAGGGATAATACATTCACACAGTTATTCCTCATTTAATTTAAAATCTAGAAACCGCAGACATATGCCCCTCGAGCCCCGGACCCCAATCCTCCAACCTGAAGTGCGAAATGAAATCTTTCTCAATTCTACCGATCGGTCCATTAGGGAAAAATGAAAAGGGGAAAGCAAATAAACTCAAAGAAAGAGGAAAAAAAAAAAAAAAAAGGGGGGGGAAGATGAGAAAAAAAGAAGGGGGAAAGAGTGGAGAAAAGGGAAAAAAAAAAAGGTTAACTAGGGAAACAGTACTCCGTGCCACTCTACCCTCAAATGGGAGAGTAAATCCCAAAGAGAGAAGAAGAGGAGAAGAGATCTATTAACACGGTAACAAATCCTGGGGGGCCTCCCGCCTGAAATTTCTCCTCAGAATCGAGAAGGTGTGACAAGCGGGGGGATTAATAGGTATGTGTCCCATCTCCAATTAAGCACACAAAAAGAAAAAATTTAACTAAGAAAAATGTTACCTGCCGCCTAGAATAATTAACCAGATTTGCCCTCTGAACAATATTGTCCCGCCTTGAATCCTATCTCCCATATTCCTAGTGGTTTCCAACCTGAAACCTCTTGCTTTATATTATCAAAAGAGAAAAAAAAAAAAAAAATTTTATTTAAAAATTTATAACAGCTGGCTATCATCCCTCCACTTCTGTGCTCCCCATTTAGTGTAAATGTTGTACTCGACGGGGAGATATTATGTGAGTATATTGACCTGTCTATTGTATAACAGCGAGTCTGAAATAATGTGTACAGTTGGAGAGTTATATGCCTGCCAATGATATGGCTAGTGAAATAAAAATATCTATAAAGAATAAGTGTTTACTCTAGTCAGTGAGGTGCGCCCCCTTTCAAGTGGATGTAATATCAATATTCCAAAATTAGTGAAATATTCAGTGAATATGGTGACCTGACAATTATATAACAACCGATCTAAAATAATGTGTGTGCTTGTGAAATTACATACCTCCAGTATTATAACAGGTGAAGTGAGAGTATACATAAGAGGTTTGTGCTTACTCTAGTCAGCAAAATGTGACAAATACGTAGAAAAGAAAAAAAAAAGATAAAAAAAAGGGAGGAGGGAAGGGAAAGAGATAATAATGTGCCAAAGTAATACTCAAAATCCACCACCACTCTTATGGATAACTGTGGTTATAAAATAAAAAAAGGTTTACTAAATAAAACCTAATATTTCTACTTGTGCCACCAGCCTTGAGGAGGAGAAAGAGGAGAAAAAAAATATATATATACATATATATATATATATATATATAAAAATAAAAAAAAATAAAATCCAGAGCCGTATAAATATACAACGCTTAGTATCCCCATTTACTTTAAGCCCCCCATATCCAACCCTTTTATGGGACCCCCGTGAAAACACTCCAGAAACCTCCCTATGTTAAAACATAAGGAAGGTACACGCAAATAGCAAACAGGGAGATGAAGTTTGTGGAGAAAAAAAAAAAAGGGGGAGAAGAATTTCCATAAATTTAAGGCATATTCCTAAATAAAGCCAACCTAGGCATATTATCTTATACTCAGTAAACTACGCAGTTCCTTCATTACTTCCTCTGTACTCTAGACCAAGTGGGGATGCTGGCTTCTGAAATGTCCTCGCCATAATACACGAGCTGCCTCCAATCATTAAGTGCAAAGCATGGCAAGTTCAGTCCCTGGCAAAATGATTCCAGTTCCTCTGGTTCTCTCAGGGTGTAAGTTTTACCACTCCACTGGACCCCCAGGGAGAAGGGGAAGCTCCATTTATATTTAATGCCTTTTTCCCGCAGTATAGAGGTCACAAGGCGCAGAAGCCTTCGCTGCTGCAAGGTCAGCCAGGATAGGTCCTGGAAAATCTCGATAGGGGAGTCTTTATACATTTTTTTATCAGTTATCCTTGCCTTTGCCCTTATCTGATCCTTAATTTTATAGTCTCTAAAGCGGCAAATTACATCCCGGGGTCGCTCCGTACGAACACTAGGGCCTGTTGTTCTGTGTACCCGTTCAAATTCAATTACCGACTCTATAGGGACTTCTAATAGGGTGTTAAAAATGCTTCTCACCGCTTCTTCAAGGTCCTCTGGTTTCACTGACTCTGGGAGGCCTTTCACTCGCAGGTTGTTTCGGCGGCCCCGATTATCCAAATCCTCTAGATGACGCCTAATGAGGAACAGTTGCTTATGGTGCTCGTTTATGCGCTGGATATTAACCCTGATTGCCTGACGATTCGCCGATATCTGCATTTCCATTTCCTCCATTTGTGTACCAATACCCTTTAGCGATTCTTTAATCTCACCCATGTCTTCTTTTTGGCTTTTCTGGATCGTGTCGGCCAATTCCTGGAGATCCATCCGGGTGGGCAATGAAGTCAGCAGCTCCCTTAACTCCAGGCTCGTAATCTCTTCCCCACTCACTGTTTGCCCTGTACTCGGGCTGCAGATCCTGCTTGCCGCCATCTTATCTGCTCCGGATTGCCGACTGCGTTCTGGCTTTTCAAAGTAGCGCGTTACGGAGGAGGATTTAGACATCTCGGCAGGCGAAGGAGTGGACGGTTGTTGTTTCCTCCTTCCGTCTTTCCCCATCCTCAGGTGCGGGCTTAGCTTGCTATGCGGCCGGGAGATCGGTCGGAGACGGGAGCACCGCTAAGACACGTCTGCTCAGAACCACATCCGGTCACGCCCCCCGGGATAGGATATTTTAACATGAGTGGTGCTGAAATTAAATCTGTATTACATCTTATGGTTCTGGTGCGTATACTCAGATACTATGCTAAGATCTTTTAAGAGGAAAGTTGTAGTTCATCTAACCATAGCCTTTGCGCTAAGCCTGTGAAATCACAGAGGCATTAATCCAGAGGCGCCAGGATAGGGAACTGCAAACCTGTTGAACCAACTTATCACCCTCCCTACTAACCTGTCTATGCAAACTATGTACATAGTTCATAATGTTTATGTTTATTACGTATTGTGCTTATGTAACACTGTTTTATTTTCCTTCTTTCCCTTCTATTGGAGCCTGGCGCTTATTGCCATGTTAATCTATACACAAAACCAATGGGATCCTGCCAGCAGCCCGTACAACCATTTCAGTAAGACAAAATGGTACTTTAATGCGAAGGGCTTAAACACCCCCAAAAAAACTATTAGCTTTAGCGGAATGCAAAAAGCATGGGTACAAGAGACTAATTTCCGTAATAAAGATCAAATGAGTATAAAAAACAAATATTACAAAATGATAGCAGCAGCTACTGCCTCTACCAAGAAAAGAGGTTTAGCTATACTAATAAAACACAGCTTTAGTATACAATGTACAATGCAACTGTAATAAGTACTATAAATCAACAGCAGTATACACTGGTTAACCTCTATGCCCCGAACAGTAACCAAGTCCAATTCCTCAGGCAAGTATTAGAGAAGCTAACATCCATACACCAGGGCATACTAGTAATAGGGGGGAGACCTTAACACTATACTTAACCCCCGAAATGGACAGAACCCCCCAAGCTTCCATCCTACCCATAACATATAGTCGCAAAGTCCCCAAAGGGGCTAAGAATCTTATAAAATTGCTGACCCAATACAACTTATATGGCACCAGGAGAGTCTTAAATCCCATGGCAAAAGTCTATACTTACTACTCCCCTCATCATAAGTCCTACACAAGAATTAACCTCTTCCAACCACAGACACTTAACCACATTACACACAGCTCTATCACATCCATAACCTGGACAGACCACTCAGCAGTAATCATTACCCTACAGGAAAAATACCAATTCTCAACCAGGCCCCCATGGAGGGTAAACAATTCTCTCTTACAAGACCCTACGTTAACAGAAAAAATAGCCAAAGAAATTGACCAGTTCTTCCTGAACAATTACAGTACAACCATGATGTAGGGGATACCTCCCTGTGGTGCGCCCATAATGCGACAATCGCGACGGATTGCACCTCAATGGAAGGGGGTCCACTGTGCTAGGAGAAAGAATGGCCAAGAGGTTGGAGGAGTGTTTAAACTAGGCGAGTGGGGGGTGGGTGAGAGAAAGAATTATGGGGAAGCTAGGGTAGATGGGGTATAATTGGTATCATTGAGACCTGGTAGGATGAAACTTGTGACTGGACTGTGAATTTAAATTGTTACACCCTTTTTTTGAGGGACAGAGGTATTAAAAAGGGGGGAGGAGTGTGTTTGTATGTAAAGCCTGAATTAAA
>CM044442.1:56827521-56852324 GCA_024363595.1 Xenopus borealis
GGGGGGGGGGGGGGGTGAATGGGCCAGGGTCCGCACCCCCACCCCTGCATGTCAAGACTGTGCCATGTAGACATACAATTTCTACCAAAAACAGGATAGTGATGTCAGACAACTATTTTTCTGAACACAACTGTAGATAAGAGAAAGGTTGAAAAGTATATGATACAGAAATATAAACTCCATGAAAACCCATATGGGAAAATTTACAAGAGTGATATTTAGAGAAAATAAAATTGGAGATAGATTTGTCAGATTTTGCACCATATTCACAAATCTCCACTGTGAATTTTTCTTTTAAACAGTTTCCAGATGTCTGTTACGCAACATTTTACAGACATTTTTCCTGAATTTGTCTTTAGCTCTTCTTAAACCTGTCAGTCTGCCATCAGGTGACTCTCAGCTGTACTTGTGCCTTGTACTAATGTGTTGTACTCATTAATAATGAGATTCTGGGGTTTGCAACAGCAACTTATTTATTAAAATACAGTGCAGGAAAGAAGCATGGCTCTCTAACTGTATATCTCAGTCTCTACTTCTGGAGCTGGCGCTGCCTATGTGCTTCTTTTTTCTATAACAAACATTATTAACACCAACAACTATCAACACATCTTTCCCTTTTTAACATTTTAACATAAACAAACCATTAATAGTTGTAACTTAGTACAGGTAATTTGCTATAATTATATTACTGTAACAATTGACCATGTCACTTTTAACACTGTTCAACTAGTTTTTATGGTTTTTTGATAATTCAGCCATAATGTGTTTGCACACCATGAGTAAGTGTTTGTGCTTGGTTATTGTCAGTTGTATCTTGTGTATTAACTGTGGCATGATCTGAGTTTCTTGTTCCTTGGATGGGTGCAGCATCTCTCAGAAAAGATTTAAAGTGTCCATTTGGTTTTACTCACTGTTATCTACTGACACCTGCCTATTTCCAGTGGCATCTTTTCCTTGATTGTGCTCTGGCTCTGGACTTGAAGTGACGTGCTTGAATCCAAACTCGTCTGTGAATCTTACAAAGTCTTCTCCTATAAACTGAGAACCATTACCTGTTCTTACTTCTCTTGGTATTCCATATCTGCAGAAGTATGTTTTAAGTATTTCGCATACCTCAAATGATGTGCTATTTTTTAATATTTGAACTTCTGGATAATTGGAGTATGCTTCTAATATTGCCAAATGCCCCTTTCCATTCAACATGAATATATTAACTCCAATTGTTGTGTAATGTGTAATGCTTCACATCCAAAAGCAATACAAATAGTCTCTTTTTCTATTAGTTCATATTTGTGCTCAGTGTGTGCGCGCGTGTGTGAATGGGCTGGATGCATATGCAACTGGCTTACATTCCTTACCATATTGTTGTAGTAGAACTGCCCCTATTCCATCTTTTGATGCATCTGTTGATATTTTTGAAGGCCTATGTATGTCAAAATATTGCAGAGTCTGAGCACAACAAAGAATTTCTTTTAGTGATTTGAACCTCATTTTCCTGCTTCTCCATCCAGTTCCACTCAATATGCTTTACCAACAAGCTCTTCATATTTGGAGTCTTGTCTGCCAGATTGGGAATGTACTTGCCAAGGTAGTTTAACATACCCATGAATCTATGTAGTTCTTTTTTTATCACTGAGACTGGCCATTCTTTCAGTTGCTAGAACTTTTGCAGGATCTGGTATCACTCCTTTGTGAGAAATGATTTCACCAAGATACAACATTTCTGGATTCTTAAACTGACATTTAGCATGATTCAGTTTAAGTCAATTTTCTTTTGCTATCTGTAAGACTCACTGTAATATTTTGTCATGCTCTGCTTTTGTGGTGCCCCAGATTAAAATATCATTCTACATTATGTAGACTTTAACACCTTCAACCCCTTCCAAGAGTTGCTGCATTGTTCTGTGAAAAATCTTTGGTGCTGAATCCAAAATCCAAAAGGCAGATGCTTGAACTGATACCTTCCAGAAGGTATATTATAAGTATGCAATTTTCTGCTTTTCTTAGTGAGTGGAATCTGTCAAAACCCATTTGAGGCATCTAAGATAGTAAATAATTTGGCATTTGTCATTACACCCAGGATTTCATTCTGAACGGGTATATGAATATGTTCTCTCCTTATGTTTTCATTTAACTGTTTGGGATCCAAGCACAATCTCAGGGATCCTTCTTTTTTCTCTACAATGACTAATGCATGTACCCAACTTGAAGGTTTGTTGATAGGCTCAATTACATATAAAGGTGGCAATGTCGCCAAATGAGCAGATCCCTCCTTGATATGCCCACCTTGAGGTGGGCGATATCGGGCTGATCGGATCGTGCATTTTCCTACTGATGCTATTGCAGACTCATTGTATGCCTTAAGCACTGATGTTTTACTTTTTAATGTTGCTTTGTAGGTTTCTCCATATTTTTATGTGATAATGTTTGTTTCTACCCCTGTGTCCCCTTTATACTGTGAGGAATCGCATCTTACTGGTGCGGCAGGGAAGCCCGCCACGCCGCCACACTGTTCCTCTTCTATGCCGGCTTCTCTTAGAGTGCGCACGGTGTGCTATTTAAAGGCGCATGCGCGCTGGCGCCAAATTCAAATAATTAAAGGGGTTTTGGAAATTGATTGTTGCCCGTGATAGGTTTATTCCTGGTGCCTGTACCTGTGCTTATTAGCGTCTGTTTGTTCCTGATACCTGTTTTGACCCTGCCTGGCTTTGACTATTCTGTTATCTGTATCCTGACCTGTGCCTGTTATACGACCACCGAATCTGCCTCATACTTATCTCATTGATTCCCGGTTTTGACCCTTGCCTGCCTGACGACCCTAGCTATCTGCCTGCCTTGACCCAGCCTGCCTGACTTCACTGTTGCCATATCCTACTGTACCGTGACCTTCGGCCTAACTGACTCTAACAACAGTCGTGCCCCTTTGCTTGCCAGAACTCTTCGCCTTGCTCCTCTCGTTAAGTCCAGGTAGCATCCGAGTAAGCTGAGGGCTCCTCCCGAAGCCAAAGGCGGTCACACTACTGGTGAAGCCGAGCTGAGACCAGGGAACTTGGCATCTGTTCTGGTTTAGGGTGCCGACCGTGACATATACTCAATCAGGGAACCATATATATCAATGTCTATAGTCAATTTTTTTCACTTCCATTCCTTTTACTGACAACACTCCTCCTGACTCTCCTTACTGCTACTGTGCATCACTGTATTTAGTTTGCTTTTACTATAACACTGCTTGGCAAAGTGAATATATTTGCCACATGCCTTGCATTGTTTACCAAAAGCCGGGCAGTCATTAAATGAATGGGTATTGCCACAATTATTACAGACTTTGTATTTGGTAAATGTTGCATCCATTTTTCCTTTGCCTTTCTTAAAATGAGATTTACTTGCGTGAGTCCTTGGTGTGACTGAGGATGTGGCCACTCTGCTCACTTGAGAAAACTTTTCTTCACATATTCCTGTTAGCACTGTTAGCTGCTGTTTTCTGAGTTCAGCTGCTTTGACAAATTCTTATAGCTTTTTCTAATGTAAGATCCTGTTCTCTTAACAATCTTTATTGCACTTTTTGATCATTATATCCAATCACAACTCTGTCTCTGATTGATGAATCTCTCAGCTGACCAAAGTTATATGTTCTGCTTTTCAGTTTGAGGTCTGTTGTATTTTCTGCTATGCTTTCAATATGGGGCTGCACTGCATTAAAGATAAATCTCTCATATGTCTCATTCACCTTAGGGGTGCAGTAATCTTTAAATGTTCCCATACCACCTTCAAAATTATCACTGTCATTTTCATCAATTTGAAATAACATAGTAACATAGTAAGTTAGGCTGAAAAAAGACTCGCGTCCATCAAGTTCAACCTTTTTTTTTTTTTTTTTTTAATTTTAACTGCCTAACTGCTAGTTGATCCAGAGGAAGGCAAAAAACCCCATCCTAATCCATTTCTGGAACCATGTGTTGTACTCCTTAATAATGAGATTCTGGGTTTTGCAACAGCAATTTATTTATTAATACAGTGCAGGAAAGAAGAATTGCTCTCTGTCTGTACAGCTCAGTCTCTGTTTCTGGAGCTGGCCCCACCTATTGGCTTCTTTTTTCTCTGACAAACGTTATTAAAATCAACAGCTATCAACACAACTAAGGATTGTGCCTTCAGAGAAAAGATCCCCTGCGTTTTGTGAAGGCTAATTTGGGGAACAAATGGGTTTGCACCTAACAGTTTTGTTAATTTATCTCAGTTGATGAATGCAGAACTACATGAGCTATAGCCATTAGGTGCTGTCTCCTGTTAAAGGGGGACTAAAACCTCCTATCAGTTTTTTAGTTTTAGCTCCAGTGCACAGATCACCCATCCCCCTCCCAAAAACATCTGTTACACTTGAACCAACTTAACTGAAGCCCTTTACACATCTTGTACTTTAGAGCCACATTGCCATCTTAGGCCAAGCGACTTCCATTCCCATCGTGGGCCTCATCTAAGAACATGTATAGTAACCCAAGATCCCAGTTTAGCTTCTGGTGTGTATAGATCACCAAGGTGACTGCTGCAAACAAAAGTGACAAATCAAAAAAGGGGAGAGGCACTGCTGGCCAGCTCTGTAGTTCTGAGCATAGGAGTTTGCATTGTACTAAAATGTGCATGGTGACATTACTTCCCCTTTAAATAAAAATCTATATACTTTTTTCTGTGTAATAAACCTATTGTTACTCAGGTCTGGTTATACAAAATTAAAATCCATATGCCCTCAGGTTAGAAAATCAAAACTGGATAATAGTAGCAGGAAACACCAAATTCAAAATGTATACCTTTGAGTAGTTTTATCATAAAGGAGGAACTATAGCATAAATGAAAATTTTATATAAGCTTCATCATACTGAAATACAAAACTTTCTAAATTTTAAAGTCTGTAACATTTCTGAAAGTATCAAGCTTATCTTCACTATTCCTCTCTCAGCATCTGTTTCACTTTATTCTGTCTTCATTCAGGAGTTGGGTGACATTCTTTGACAGTTAGATCCAATAAATGAAGTACAAACAAAATCTAACAAAATAACTGTATTTTTTCACAAATCCTGCATGTAGAGGCACATGGTGTCTGGGGATTTTAATATAGTGAGCTCTAATACATATTCACACGACACATACCATCCCTCCACTTTTTTTAAATCCCAATTCAAGAACTGCCCCTAATCAGTTTAGTTGGACGCTCTTTTTTATCCCTCTTAAAGGAGAACTCAACCCCTCCGGTGCTAAAATCCCTTCTACTCCCCTGTGTTGGCCTTCCATCCAAAGAGTGTACTATACTATAGCCAAGATATAGAAAGTTGCTGATCTCTCCAAGATCCTGAGTAAATTATTTTATTTTGTTGTATATTCTTTATTAGTTTATTAAGAGTAATTTCCATTTGTAGAAATGAAGACCAGTTTCCCCACAAATTTTATTAATTAATTAATTTAATTCTACAAGATAAAAGCAATTGAGAATTTGATCTAATTTAAATTAGAGTCTTCAAACAAACTTAGTAGAAATTCATAAAAGTGATGATTCTGTAGAAAACCTTCCAGGATAACTTCTAAGCAACTGATTCACTTACTTTTTCCAAACATGTTATTAGATTTTTTTCAATAAATGCATGACCAGATATAATCATTTGTGTTTAATTTGTTTAACTAGGTTTTCTTCATCTTCTATTCTTCATCTACTATTAAGTCATATATATATATATAGAGAGAGAGAGAGAGACATTGGGTCTCTATCTAAACAAAATTAACTGACTAGGCAGAAAAATGAAATATGCAGTATTTAGCAGGTTTTCATAATATAATTATACTGTATATGGTAATAAGGACATGTAATTGCAAGTATAAAAATGAATGCTGCAGGATTTGGATATTAACACTTGAGTTCTAATGCATTGGAACAGCATGACTAACATAAACTGAAGCAGACCTCCAGCAATCATTAATTGTCAGCAATACAGGTTAGCTGTTACCCAAACAACATTATTGACAGAAAAAACACTGCTCACTGAGTCATAGATTCTATTCTGTGAGTCTTTGACCATTTAGAATGCTATCATCTTTTTTTATTATTTAAATTTTTCTGTTTAGGACAGTTATACAACTTCAAGACAGTTATTGCTCAAGATGCTTTTCAAAGTGAGGCCTAACCAGGGACTATTAATAAAGCAAAATGATGACTTGTAATTGATTGTGTTTTTCGGGGGGGTTGCTTTACAACATTTTATAAATGTTAAGAAAAAATTTTGTTAAAAACATTGTTCTCCATTTTTGTCATTTTAAAAAACATTTTCACAGAAGTGTCTGTAAACTTTTTTAAACTAGAAAGTGCTAAGTGTTAAGTCTGTATTTTGGCACACTTTTGTTTGTAGCTATGGAGATTGTATTATCATCAATTTTACTCTAAAAATGTTATCCTCAATCATAGAATACTTCCCTTTATATAAAAGGGTCCAGCTATTGAAACCAGGTTCATTTTACAAAAAAAATCACTTTACACTCTTGAGATACAGAACTTTAGGTTCAGCTCACCCAGAACAAACTTTTAGCTTTAGAAGTAGACTGATTGGTTGTGAATAAATTTGCACTTGTGCACTCAATCAACTTTTTGTTAGCCAAATAGGATAGTTTTGTTACAAACAGGTACTATTTTATTATTATAGAGGAAAAGGAAATCATTTAATTTGCATTGGTTTCTATGGCCTACTAGATGTGGGAAAACAGTGACCTCATACATTACATTTACAAATAACCTTAAATACTTTAACATTGAATCTCATCTGCCACATAGTTACCCAGGTTGCCATTTTGTCAAGATCCTGCTGCAAGGATACAACTTCCTGGATCAAATAAATTGGGCTGCATAGTTTTGCGTAATCTGCAAACTCTCATACATTATTTACAATACTCTCTGTCATTAACTGACAAATTAAATAAAGGTGGACCCATTACAGAACCTTTTGGGACTCCACTAAGAAAAAAACTGTAGATGGCACATAATTTTGTATGTACCATGGGTCACAAACACTAGCACCCCAACAGGGGGAGCAGACACGCCCCCCAATGACCATGGGGTCTGCTTCCCCTGTAGTTATACAACTGGTATGATTGACAACCGCCCTCTGTACACAATCTGTTGTGTTTGGTAGCCGAGGATGAGGAGAGTATAACAGTGCTTTATTAGCATGTCATGCAGCCATTACATAACAGCAGTAAGTCTTACTTTCACTTTCAAGTTGTACAGAAAGTCCTATGTATGCACAGTGCCACCTGCAGGCCATTTGTATAAACACCACATATTCCCCCTATAGCAGGAAAGCATTTGGACAAATATATAAACAGTAACAATTAAACCGTATGTATCTTAAAGCAATATATACATTCTTTACTTGACATAGTCCTTGGTCCATGCAGGTAGTTTCCTGGTTCTCTCAGTATGCTTTATAGGTTCACTTTCCTCTGCCCTATTGCAGTGGGCATCAGGAGTAGGGAAATGTCCTTCATCAAATGGAACATCTCCAAAGTCATATCTAGCAGGAGCAAGACGACTTGCATTCCACATGCGTCCATCAGACAGTTCATATGTGTATGGTCCTCGCTGGCGTCTCATGTCAAGTGGTGTAGTAAATTTAGATCCTTGTTTCAGTATTCCTGGTTTCTTAATTCTGACTAAAGATCCAGGCTGAAAGTGCACTTCTCTTGCACCACGTTTTCTGTCAGTATAAGCCTTGCATTTGGCTTGGTGATGTTTCACAATATCAGCAGTAGATGATTTTGTAGGAATAGTCTTTGGTGGAAGTTTGACGTCTGCAACATGTAACTTAGTGCGCATCAGTCTGCCATGTAATAATTCAGCTGGAGATGATTGGGTTGTTGCATTGCATGTTGCTCTGTAGTTATGCAGGAACTCTGTTGTAAATACTTTGCAAGATTTCCCAGTAAAATTTGCTGTCTGTAGTGCTTCTTTCAGACTTCTGTTGAATCGCTCGATTTCTCCATTTGCTTGTGGGTAATACACTTAAGATTTCCTATGCACAATATTCCTCTCTCTCAGAAAGGATTCAAACTCATATGAGACAAACTGTGGTCCGTTGTCTGATATTAACTCTGATATTGTCTGATATTAGTCTCTGCTGAAGACTGTAGACAGAAATGTTATTACTGTAGCTGATGTTACATGAGAAACAAATGCAATTTCTGGCCATTTACTGTAATAGTCTATCAAGGTTATAGCAAATCTACAGTCTATAGGAGCGTCTGCAAAAGGACCCACAATACCAATAGCAAGTTTTTCCCATGCTGTATCAGGAAATGGTACTGGCTGAAGTGGTGGTGTATGTGTGATAGCTGTTTTGCCGTGATTCTGACAAGTAACACAAGAATGAATGGCAGTTACCACATCAGCATCCATTGCTGGCCACCAGTACAGTTCTCGCAGTCTTTGTTTTGTACGTACAATTCCTTGATGACTCTCATGTGCAAGTTGTATGAGCTTTTCTCTCAAGGTTTCTGGTACCAATAAACGATAAGCTCTGCGGACAACATAGTCATCTACTAAGGACAGCTCGTGTCTAATCCTGTAGTAAGGTTGAAGATCAGGACTGAGTTTCTTCTCAGCATTTGGCCATTTGTTTTGTAAGATATCCCGTAGTTTTACTTGAATTGGACATGTGAGGCAAGCTTGCTTAAAATCAGTAGCTGTAACTGTAGATGATAATATATCAGTCAGTGCTACAATTTCCATGTCCTCATCCAGCGTATGAGAAGCTGCAGGTTAAGGTAAACGTGACAAACAATCGGCAGTAACATTTTTCAATCCTGGTTTGTATTGCATTTTGTAGTTGAAATTCAATAGCCTTGCTGACCATCTAGCTATATGCATTCCAGCTCTTCCTAGTCCCTTTGTTGTAAGTAGTGTAGTTAAAGGGCTATGATCAGTGCATATAAACTTGTCTGGAATAAATGTACCAGCTTTATCCACACTTAATACTGTAACATTTGTATTAGTAAGTTCATGAACATATTTAGTAGAACTACGGCAGACCGTAGCAAAGTGACCTGGCTTTAAACATTTGCGGCACTGTATAGCTTTGGCAGGACATTTAGTATAGTTTGCAAGGTGTTGTGTTGAACCACAGCGAAAGCAGTATTTTTTATTTGTATTTGCTGCATGGTTTTGCAGTGAATCCCTTTGCTTAGCACTGTATTTTTCCTGTGACTGCGTATTATTAGGCCACAGTTTTGAATTCACAATCTGTACATTCCCAGCAGTTCCCTGACTGAGAGTTTTAGCCTCTGCCACAGCTGTTTCAATTTGGCTAGCAATTGTAATAGCCTTTGCAAGGGTTAAATCTTGCTCTAGGAGCAGTCTCTCTCTAATGCGTGGTGAGTTTGTTTTTTCCACTATTTGGTCTCTTAGCATTTCATCTGTTAGAATCCCAAACTCACAGGTAACAACCAGCTCTCTTAAAGCTGCTACAAAATGTTCTGTGGATTCACCATTACACTGTCCACGTTGGCGGAATTTATATCTTTCAGCAACCACATTTACTTTTGGCACTAAAAAGTTCTTTACAGCAGTAAGAGCAGTTTCATAAGACTCATCAGGTAATGGTTATGTAAGGACTATACGCTGTCCCTCTGCTCCCAGGCAGTGAATAAGTAAAGCACGCTTTCTAGCTGCAGAAATCTCCCCTTGGTCAGCAGCAATAATGTCATTATCAAACATACGGATCCAAGCAGTAAAAGGTATGGTAGGCTCACCAGGGTTTGGTAGAAAAGGTGCAGGCTGCTGCAGAGGTAGAAAAGACATCCTTGTCGCCATTTGTTGTGTTTGGTAGCCGAGGATGAGGAGAGTATAACAGTGCTTTATTAGCAGGTCATGCAGCCATTACATAACAGCAGTAAGTCTTACTTTCACTTTCAAGTTGTACAGAAAGTCCTATGTATGCACAGTGCCACCTGCAGGCCATTTGTATAAACACCACACAATCCTTTAGCGTAGCCAGTTTCCTATAAATGTAAAAATGACATTACTAACACCAGGCTTTCCACAATATCCAAATTGATCACATCTACTGCAACTCCACTATACACGTTTTTAGTAAAAATAAAAAGCAATTAAATATGTGATATGACCTATCCTTCATAGAACTATGTTGATAACTACTTGCAATGATGGTCTCCAGAACCTAATCTTGAATGTGATACAGGGATATTAAACTTATAGGTCTGTAATTGCAAGACTGAGATTGCAATTCCTTTTTAACTATTGGAATTCCAGAATTTCTCCAATCCATATGTAAATGAGTCAGAAAAATGCCAAAACAAGAGAAAACAGCATCTGAATCAGTGACATAACTACAATGCGCCATCCCCCCACCAGCACTAAAAATTCTTTGGAGGGGCCTGGTGTGCACAGCAACTGCATATGCCTTCCACAGTTAAATCATACACTGTGCATCAATTACTCACATTTTTATCTCTTCTTTAGGCCACCATAAAAGGTTTCTGTTGGTGGAAAAGCATCACCTATTAGACTGGCTACGAAAAGGACAATTGCATATTGAAGAATTCACAAACACATCTTTTTATATTCTTCTCCTACAAAGGACACTGAATTATCCACCACAGAGACTGCTCATGTCTCAGAGGATTATGACAACAATTCTTCCACCAAAAGCACTTCAGTCTTCATCACAGGAAACCATTAGCACTCCAAAGGAGTACCAGTCTGGATGAAAAGTATTTCTGTGTTCATTCTAATACAGCTTATTCTGAGGGTGTATGAGTTTAGGGGCTTATACATGCCCTATGCCCTTGAATGGGTCTATCATGAGCTATACCATCTAGAGGAATAGAGCTAAGGGTCGTTGTGTAAAAAGCACAACAATAGAATTGGAGGCTTGTTTCATACAAAGAGAGATGAGATCTCACCTTTCCTTTTACACACTGTTAGAGAGTTGTGGTTTGGTCACACCATCCTCAAGAACTCTGTTAAGAGCTGTGGTACAGTATACTCTCTGAAAAGAACCACTGTAGCCCCATTGTGCCATTTCCTAATGGGGGAAGATAGACAAACTTCACACCACGACTCTTTCATGGATGATATTTTCAGGAACCTATTACATGAGATTAAGAACTGGACTTGAATTGGGCTGCCTAGAGGACAGTTGTGTCTAGAACCCTGCCTTAGTGCTAGATTCCTTTGAGGATGTTGCATACAATACCACTTAGCTTGTTGTTTTGGGCTCCCTTGAGGACATTGTGCCTAATACACACTTTTTCAACCCTGCAGAGTAGTTCTCTTTATTCCTTATCCTCCTTCAAGTGCATGCCATCCACGAACATTGGGATTTGGTTGTATAAGATTAACTGAAATCCAAGATAGCTTAATACCACCATCTTCATCCAGATATATTGCATTTTTAAAGTAATGTTGCATGTATAACAATATGCTTAATATGTCTAAAGAACCCAACGTTTCCTTTTAAGCAAAACAGTGTGCCTGGGTAATTTTAGAAGAGACATCCAAGATTCTTTCTCAGCATGTGCATGGGTGATGTACAGTAGTTGAAAACAGATTGCAAGCAACTGTTTGTCCTCCTTAAGCTCTAAGGATGCTTGAAAATATACACTGGGAACTGTTTATTAGTTGTTTTTCAACAAGAGAGAATACCAGAAGAGGATATGAATGACACTGTTTGTAATATTTTTGCACTATTTCTTATTCAGATATGGCCCCCCTTTTACTATTATAAAACCATTGTCAGGACAAAACTGTCTGATGGATCTGCTCTATTTTTAGGTTGCCATGCTAATGACTTGAGACAGCCTGATATTTAAATAAGTTTTATTTATTTACAAGGATTTAAAAGGTATAACATAAAAAGGGAACTAACTAAGATGGAGGAAGGAGGAAAGGAATAGGGAAAGGTGCAATGGAGGGGAGTGGAAAGTATCTAACTAACAGTAAGTATAAAAGTATATACAATGCTCTTTATATACATATACAGAAAACCATTCAAACAAGCAAACTACCCTTTTCTCAGGGCAGTCACACCTAAAAGACAGTCCCAGCTAATCAAGTTGATGTCACATGATGAGCCATGGAAACCTCCAAGTTAGTAGTGTCCTGTAGATGGCAGTTTAGACCAACTAATGGTGTTTAAGGTTTTCTGTAGGCTGCAGTGTTGCACGGACAGGGACTTCCATACCTGACCTTAAGTCATAGGGTCTTAAACCTGTTCTGACACCCTGAGGGTGTAAACAACATATCCTTTCATCCTTTGTTGTTGGGATCCTCCCATGCCATTCATTGCCTGGACATTGCCTTTGTTGTCCCCTCACCAGATGCCAGTCTGTGGACTCCTCTGTTGTCCATGATACCTGTTCCTCAGGGTTAGTAGATAAAACATGAAAGCAATTACATTTTATGACAGGATAGCATTTGTTCAGTTGTTGCACTGTATTTATATTGTACACTGCCCTGAGCCCAGATTCATAGTTAATTCTTTAACTCCCTCAGTTATGGGATATGAGATATTACACCGTCTAACAGGAAAGAATGTATAGTTTAAGTCTGCTAGAAAATAATGTAAATAATAAATAAACCCAGTAGTCTGGTTTTGCTTCCAATAAGGATTAATTATATCCTGGTTGGGATGAAGTACAAGCTACTGTTTTACTATTACAGAGAAAAAGGAAATCATTTTTAATATTTTGGATAATTTTGATAAAATCTAAAGGGAGATGACCTTTCCGTAATTCAGAGCTTTCTGGATAACAGGTTTCTGGGGGGGGCAAAGACTCTCTTTTTATCTCAATGTCAATTAAAATGTATTAATCTGTATTCAATCAATAATCAAGGTAATTGGAGTTCCTCTCATCTCAAATTTAAGATTTCAAGATGGCATGAAACAAATGAACTAGGAAATGGGAATGATAGGGCCAGGAATATGGACTGGACAGTTTGGATAGAGATTATGGGGACTGTAGATTAAAGGGATCCCATGATGCTGGGTGGGGGAAAGGGAGGGGATGATATCACTCCAACTTGCAGTACAGCAGAAAAGGGTGATTGAAGTTTATCAGAGCACAAGTCACATGACTGGGGCAGTTGGGAAATTGACAAAATGGCTAGCCCCATGTCAGATTTCAAAACTGAATATTAAAAAAATCTGTTTGCTCTTTTGAGAAATGTATTTCAGTGCAGAAGTCTACTGCAGCAGCACTATTAACTGATGCGTTTAAAAAAAAATGTTTTCCCTTTAAAGGCGCTGGAAGGAAGGGAGGAATTATAACTTTGGAGGCCACTTTTACCTTGAAAACACAAGATAGTTAGCAGGTGAGAAGGGATACAAAGTTTGGGGTGTGAAAAGGTAGGTTGGGGCCTGGTTAAATGAGCATGAGTGATAGGGGAGAGTCAGGTCTAGGGGGTATATTTATCAAAGAGTGAAGTTAAGAGTAAATTTCCGCCACTTGAGTGACATTACGCCACTCTCCATTCATTTCTATGGGAATTTTATAGGCATATTTATCAAACAGTGAACTTTCACTTTCACCCATTGATAAATACACCTTTCAAAATCCCATAGAAATTCATTGAGAGCTGCGGAATTTCACTCTTTGATAAATTTACCCCTAGTAGTGACTGCAGGCCGTCACTCACTTTACAGCTTAATAGTTAACTGAAGTCAGTCTTACCAGTAAGATGTAAGATGTACTTGGGTATTAAACTTTTCTACACGTTTGATGATAAAATGTTTGCTATTAATGCACTGTATGTCATTTTAGAAATAAACAAGCCACTGCACTCCATTTAAAAGATTCAAATAGTTCAGTGTGTTGTTTAATAAATGGGTATGATTGGGTTGGTATGCAAGTAGAACTCTGTCCACCTACACTGCCTCTGTAATGGAAAAACCCTTGAAAAGACAAAATTACAACACAATAAAGTTTTACCAGAAACAATTTCTTCACAAGCTTTAATCTACTGAAGACCCAGTTAAAGGAAAACTATACCCCTAAATGAATTCTAAAGCAATAGTTAGTTTATATAAAATGAAGTGGCATATTAAAGAGTCTTACCAAACTGGTATGTATATATATATATATATATATATATATATATATATATATATATATATATATATATATTTAAGTAAATATTGCCCTTTTACATTTCTTGCCTTGAACCACAAATTTGTGATTGTCTGTGTGTTCCTCAGAGATCCCCTGACCAGAAATACTGCAGCTCTAACTGTAACAGAAAGCCATGTGGAAGCAAAAAACACAACTGTCTGTTAATTGGCTCATGTGACCTAACATGTATGATTTGTTTTGTTGGTTTTTGTGCGCCGTGAATCGTAGGACTCAAGGAGCAGCCCATTTTTTTAATATGGCAATTTTCTATTTAGTATTACCCAATGCACATACTACTAAAAAAGTATATTATTATGAAAATTATTCATCTACATGAAGTAGGGTTTTACATATGACCTGTTTTATGCAATATATTTTTTATAGAGACCTACGTTGTTCGGGAGGGGTATAGTTTTCCTTTAAGTCAGTGGTCCTTTCAATATTTCAAACGTTCAAGGTTTAAATTGTTCTTTTTAAACTAGAATATTCTGAATAGTCATTGAAACAACAATTTTCTTTTTTCTAGAATGGGTGGAAACTGCATTAATGTTGGGACACTGCTGGAATAAGCATATAAGCAGATAAATAGATGTACTGTAATTTTAGTGTAATTGCTCGCTCGCTCTCTCTCTCTCTCTCTCAGCATGGGTTTAGGAGTTCCTGATCTCTTAGAATACAGGGCTGCCATTTGCTTGCATTTGGTCACCTTCATCTTTAGATTTCATACACCAAAACTTATCCAGCCTTATGTCTTCGAGAGAGAAAAGCTCTCCCTTGATGACTATACTGCCACAGTCCAACTCTATGCCCTACACAGGCAGGAGTTGGAACATGTGATGGCAGGCATTTCCCAGGATGGGCATATTGTTTGAAGTTCTGCACATCCTGGGTAATGCAACCATTAATTAGGTCTCTTTATGACCATGAGGTAGCCCACCTTCAGCAGGATTCACACTAGTGGTAAGGGTTTTTTTCCCATAAGCCAAGGCAGAGTGCTGTAGATTCTGGACAATGCAACCTTTCAATATGGCTCGTTATACCACATCGCCATGAACTAGCCCACCGTCATCAGGATTCAAACTGGTGGTAAGGGTTCTTTTCTTTCACATCAGCCAAGGCAGAGTGGATAAATGTAAAGCATGATTTTTAACACATTTGCCATTTTTCACATTGCCTGCAGACGTAAACTCATGTTCAGCTGACACTACCAACTGCCATTTTTGCCTTTTGTAAGTGCATGCACTTCATCAGTGTCCAGGTGGAGTATCCAAGGTTCTAGATTTCCCATAAATATCCACAAAGCCACTATGCAGTGCATGTCAGTTCTCCACAGCCTCTTCACCTGGGGAGAGTTGCTAGATAGTTTGCTTGTGGGTAAGCAAATGCACTTTTTTTTCAAACTCTAGCAAATATGAATACTTAAAGCAACATTCACATAGAATTATGTTTGTTACCCATTGCCCAATATAGTCAAAAGTCCTTCCCCTGTTTTTCTGTCTGTGACATCATCTAGCCCAGTTACAGCACTGAAGTGTTTGATTTGCCATCTGAAAAGAGTCAAGTAAAGAGATGTTCATCCTGTAAGAGTGAGGTCTCCAAGGAGAGTTGGCATAGCTCTGGTGGCTGGTTGGATACCCCAGAAATTGTGAGCGTGCTGGGACAACTGACCGACCAACTGACATAGCTGGCCTGGAATGGTAATTTTAAGACTTAAAGGGAAGCTGTCATGGGAAAACATGTATTTTAAAAAAAAAAAAAACACATCAGTTAATAGTGCTGCTCCAGTAGACTTCTGCACTTGAAATCCATTTCTCAAGAGAGCAAACAGTTTTTTTTATATTTCATTTTTGAAATCTGACATGGGGCTAGACATTTTGTCAATTTCCCAGCTGCCCCGGTCATGTGACTAGTGCCAGCACTTTAGGAGGGAACTGCTTTCTGGCAGGCTGTTGTTTTTCCTTCTCAATGTAACTGAATAGTACGCAGTGGGACATGGGTTTTACTATTGAGTGCTGTTCTTAGATCTACCAGGCAGCTGTTATCTTGTGTTAGGGAGCTGTTATCTGGTTACCTTCTCATTGTTCTTTTGTTAGGCTGCTGGGTGGGGGAAAGGGATATCACTCCAACTTGCAGTACAGCAGTAAAGAGTGATTGAAGTTTATCAGAGTACAAGTCACATGACTTGGGGCAGCTGGGAAATTGACAATATGTCTAGCCCCATGTCAGATTTCAAAATGAAATATAAAAAAATCTGTTTGCTCTTTTGAGAAATGGATTTCAATGCAGAATTCTTCTGGAACAGCACTATTAACTGATGCATGTTGAAAAAACATTTTCCCATGACAGGATCCCTTTAAAGGGGATTTAAAGGCAAAAAAATTAAATCCCATTTTTACTTTCTTTATTGAAAAAAAAATTATATTCAATATACTTTAATAAAAAAAAATGCCTAATGTTTATATAATAAATCTGACTGTATGAAATTCCCCCTTTGTTTTAACAGTGGATTGGAAACTTCAGGTTCCTAACTGCTCCGCAGGGAAACAACCATACTTTCAAATGGCAGGGGGGAGCACCCACTTTACTTTCAAGAACTTTGTTTGTTTCTCTGTGTAGCAGCCGCAACTGTGTAGAGATTTGTATCCACAGACCTATTACAGACTGTATATCTGATTATTATTCAGTCTTGCTGTATTAGCTTCTATGGCAGATATTGTTTGACTATTTTTATTGTGCTTTTTTGATAATTTATGAAGATCCCGAAGCTTAACCTCCCAACTGAAGCCCAGGCCTCCCTGAGCATGTGCGTAGTCTTGGTATTGCAAAGATGTTTAACAAAGTTACAAGATGACAGCCTCCTGCGCCAACTCTGAAAGCATAATTCATTTGTCTTATTAGGCTTCTGGTGCAGTAAGTTTATGTTTATATTTAGTATACAAAATACAGCATTTCTAACATTATTCTATTTTAGACTTTAGTTGCCCTTTAAAGTGGTACCAATCCTGCACCTGTGGGTGAAGAGTCCTGAGATAGAAACTCCCCTGTTGTGTCTGTGAGAGAAAGGACTGGGCTAAGACAACTATGAAAAGGAAGATCCTTGAGAGTCTTTGCAGTCCTGCGGTCGATGGTGTTAAATGCTCTGTGATTAGTCACCCCAACACTACTTCAAGTGATCTGATTGAAGTCCTGGATGTGATGTTTGGCCCTGTGGAGAGTGCTACAGAGATGCTCTATTGCTTCTACTCTATATTACAGAAAGAGGAGGAAGATTTGGTTGTTTATCTTGTTCTGCTAGAACAAGGCTTGAGACTGCTGGTGAACTGTGGTGCAATTACAGAAGATGAAATTGATTCTCTGAGAATTCACCAATAGAAAATAGGGACCCTGTATAGTGACCCTGTTGCCATGACAATTAGAGCTTACTACCAGGATAAGCTACATCCAGCCAAATTGTCCAGTTCCTGATGGGGATGAGACCCAATCTGCACCGTGCAAAGTACGCTGCAGGCGTAGAAGATTTTATGTCAGATGCTGCAAGTGCCAAGTGGTGGGTTTTCAGGCCCGGAGTTGTAATACTTACAAATGTTCTACAGTATAGAAGTCTTATTATGAGCCTTCCATTTGTGAGAGTGATTCCCCTCAAGAGGATAAGGTATTGAGACGAGAGAAGACTACTGTGGAGAACCGTGTTGGCATGAAAGTGGCCCCTGAAACCTCTGACACCAACAATAGATCTAAGAGACTGGGTCTGGGTAAGTGCAGGCCTCCAGGTTAGGCCAGTTTTAGGGTCTCAGGTAACAATAGTGATACAGACATTATTGACGGTTTTGCTGTTCAGGCATGACAGTGCATTTGGCAAGCAAGTCCTTCCAAACAAAACAAAAAATATGCTCTGCAAAACATTTTATGATTGTCGGTTTATATTACTTAGCTTTATATTTATCATTTCTGTCTCACAGACCTGCTTGGATGGTAGGATACATTTGGCCTTAGCAACTAGATAGCTGCAAATATTCAAAACTGGAGACTGTTGACCTAGAAAATAAATTAGTAAACTACTACAAAGAATAATTAGACACATTGCAAATTGCCCCTGAATATCACTGTCAACATTAAACATTAGGGGGGCACTTAATCCTGGATTCAGTCAAATCTGAGCCTTAAATTGTTTGAATTCAGATTAGGCTGAGAAAAACCTAATTTTTTCCCATGCATGATTTTGCTAATTTTCACATGCACTTGATTTGGATTTGTTTTAGGTCTAAGAATTGACTCCAGAAGAGTTGTGTTTTGTGCATTTCTATATAAAAAAAAACACTTTTCAAGACAAAGTTTTAAAATCTGTATTACAGGGGAGAAAAATTATTTTACATGCTATTAAAGGTATAACATCCATTTTTTTCTGTTCCTTCTATGCGGCAGTGGGCAAAAAATAGGTTAATCCCCCTGCAACATGGTTGGACAGGAAATACCCAATAAAGGCCTTTTTTTACTCCTGTCGCTGCCTCCCTGACATCCAGCAGGCTCTCTCTCTGCTGAAACTCCTAAGCCTAGGCTGGGACCTTATATGAGCTCATGGAGAAGCCAATGGGCTTATGCCAAAGTGTGCCTCAAGCGTAGCTAGTCACAATGCTGTAATGCGGCACATGTGCAATAAGATGTCGATGTTTTGCTCTGTTCTTGGACCCCGGAGACCAGTTCATGAAATTAGACTTGAAAGATGCCTACCTTCATATTTTGGAATGGAGATCACACAGAAGTACATCCAATTGTTGCACCTCGGCAGCGCCGGGCCAAGCTAAACGAGCGCCCGAGGCAACCCAGCCGGCCTCCGCGCTCATACACTCTGTGTGCGCACTGTGCAGGCCCCCCCATCACATTGTACTTACTCAATGCACCTGAAAGGAGGCAGACAGGTTAGAGCGCCGGGAGGGAGAGCGTCAGAGGAAGGGGAGGGGAAGAGAGAGCGTCAGAGGGGAGGGGGCAGACAGGGAGCACCAGAGGGGAGGGGGCAGACTGGAGAGTGCCAGATGGGAGGGGTCAGACAGGGGAGCGCAAGAGGGGAGAGCAGCGACATGGACTAGGGGTAGGCAGAAATCAGGTACCTGCCCTGCGCCCCCTCTCCATTGCGCCCTAGGCAGTTGCCTCTTCTGCCTTCTCCTAGTTCCGGCCCTGCACCTCGGTGGCCAAGAAGGTCCTGGTTTTCTAAGATACTTTGGCTGTAGGGCAGTAACTCAAGCTTCTGATCCTGCTAGACCTTCTGAGTCAAGGAGAAATGCTCCATCCTCATCCAGAGAGATGGTATTGAATGGCCTGGCTCTTGAAAAGTTGAATTTAGAATCAATAGTTCTTTCGACAAACTCAATTTCGACTTTGTCAGGGGCCAGTAAGCTATCTAATTTTCAGAACTTTTTTTTTAACCTGCCTAACTGCTAGTTGATCTGGAGCAAGGCAAAGAACCCCATCTGAAGCCTCTCTAATTTGCCTCAGAGGGGGGAAAAATTCCTTCCTGACTTTACAATGACGATCGGACTAGTCACTGGATCAACTTGTACTATGAGCTACTGTATCTTCCATAACCCTTTATTACCTCACTTGCTAAAAAGCCATCCAATCCCTTCTTAAAGCTATCCAATGTATCAGCCTGTAAATAATGTATCAGTGTTTGCAGATGACACAAACTATCCAGCCCAATTAATTCCATCTAGGATGTGGCATCCTTGCAAAAGGATCTTGACAAACTGCCAATCTGGGCAGCTAAGTGGTAAATGAGATTCAATGTTGATAAATGTAAAGTCATGCACCTGGGATGTAAAAATATCCAAGCCACTTATACCCTTATACTGCACTAGGCAAATACATTATGGAAAAGAAGGACCTTGGAATCCTTGTAGATGATAAACGTCACTGTAGTAAGCAATGTCAGACAGCAACATCAAGGGCAAATAAGGTTTTGAGCTGTATTAAAAGGGGCACTGATTCACAGCAGGAAGGTGGTCATTCTTCCACGTTATAGAGCACTGGTAAGGCCCATCTAGAATATACCATACAGTTTTGTTCTCCATCACTCAAACAGGACATTATTATATTAGAGAGGGTACAGAAAGGGCAAATAAGCTGTTAAAAGGTATAAGGGAAATCTTAAATATGAGACTGGCCAAATTGGAGATGTTCATGTTGGAGAAGAGGCACTTAAGGAGTGATATTGTAACTATGAATATATAAGGGGATCAAATAATAATCAAAAATTTTTTTAACTTGATGGACATGTGTCCATGTGTCTTTTTTTTACTATGTTACTATGTTACCACACTCCTTCTTAGAAGTCAGCGCTTTGGTCTGAAATAAAGGAAAAAACAGATACAAAGTTAGATTTCTCCCTAAATTTCCATGGCTATTATCAAATATCTTCTAACTATAAATCTGCAAATTCCCCTGAATAAAAAATACCCCATGTATGTATGGGTACACACAGAGACATGGCCCCCAAACACTGCAAAATAGGAGAAATGCATAAGGACTAATGAATCTGTCCTGTTTAAAAAATGATGAAAAAGCGAAATTTTACAAAACACATTGAAGTCAATTGGAATTTTTACGCACAACAATTTCTCTCTCTCCAAATGCATTAAAGTCAATAGGCATTTTTTCTTATGGCACTTTTTGTCCTAATGCATCAAAGTCAATGGGCGTTTTTTTCTTATGGTGACTTTTTTACTCCAAGTGCATAAAAGTCAATGGACATTTTTTTCTCATGGCAACATTTTTTCCCTAATGCATTAAAGTCAGTGGGCATTTTTTCTCAGTTCATTTTAGTGCTGTTAATTTTCACCACAATTTCAAGAAAAAATTTCCACTCTATGTGTATTATGTGTACAACTTGCAGTCTAAACAACCCCTGCCTGTGAAATTCAAAAATAAAATATCTGCTAAATATGAATCTGCAAGTTCCCCTGAATAAAATGATACCCCATATTTCTTGAAAATTCACACCTACCTCTATTTAGACACACCATTCTTTTCTACATGGGGAAATATTGCAGTAGTCCCTTGAAGAAATCAGCACATTGGTCTGAAATCACAGGAAAAAAAGATACAAAGTTAAATCTCTGGATTTGGTTAATTAAAAAGAAGTACTGTAACCCCCAAACACTTACTTTAATAAAAATACTGGCAATAAACCTCAATTTAACTCAATGGTATAAGAATTCATTTACCAATTCATTGAAAATAAGAAAATTAATCAGCTACAAAATCACCAATTCATTATAAATAACTATCCCCAGGTAACCCTATCTCAAGTAATAATTAATCTTGAGGTATTAGTGCATGATATCACAATCTGTTTACAAAATTATTAGTTAACCCCTTCAGTAGTAACGGAGGTTACACAATAATTTAAAACATCTATTATTCATCAATTAAAACAGTTCATCAAGGTGATTAGGTTGGTTGAATAAATAATGAAGTGAATGTGTAATCTATTGATTAAATAACTAAGTAATAAGTTAATTTAAGTAAATTAGGAACCGTGATTAATTAATTATTTATTTATTAAACAACAAATGAATTCATATTAAAATCCATTCATATTGATAGAACCAAATTTAAAACGTCTATATACAGCGTGAGGTAGATGTGTGTTAATTTAAAATTAATTCAGCTATATTCAATGAAAAAACTTTTTGTAGGTTTATTACCAATAAGAACAATAATTGATTAGGTGTCGCTCTTAAAAAATAATAATCTCAACCTGCATTGAAAAACAGTAGGAAAAGGAAAAAGGCAAAGGTGGAGAAGTCCCGAAGGGAACTACTACCTAAAATATTTCTAGGCCCTGGGACCCCACAGTGGGAGCACGGCCGGCAGTGTGGACTGTGGTCTCAGGACTCAAACTGGCTGTCTCATTTAAGAGCTACGCTTACCTGTAAAACCACAAATCTCACAATGCCATGTAAAAGAGAAGGATTCTAGATGAGAAATGCGGTTGAGTTTCCAAACAATAATAAGCAATATCAAGTTTAAAAGGTGAAAAGAGATTTAAAAAATCCAAATACTGAATATCAAACCATAAATACTCGCCAACGCGTTTCGCCACGGCTTTATCAAGGCAGAGAAATATATTAAAAAGTTAAATCTCTCCCAAAGAATTATCCTGGAGAATTCTGGTACTGCCCTCTGGATCTGCAAAGTGTTTCTAGGTATCATTACCCCAAATTACCGTTTTTTGTTTAGTTAAGAGTCTTTTGACTTTTGATTTACGAAACCAATTTTTAAAATTTCTTCCTACACTTTTCAGCCATGACAAAATCTGCACAACTTTACAAAGATATTTGCCTACAAAATCCTTAGTAAATTTGGCCCATAAATTATGCATCCTAAGAATTTAGGAATTTAAGTGGCAAAAATATAGATTGGGACATCAGCTTACTTTTACAGCTCTAAGAAATATGTTGGTGCTATAGAAATTCATGTTAATAATCAGCAACAGAGATTAAAAAAACCAAAAAAAAGGACAACCACAACTTTTCAGAAAAAAGTGAAAGCAGAATGCCTACACCAAGAACAAACCTGAGCAGAATGTTTTGCCACCCTGTGCTCAAAAACCTAGTGTGCAAAAAAATGGAAGACCTTCAGTAGCCACAAAAGAACTAATGCAAATGTTGGCCAGAAATCACACATACTGTATTAATCTACAGATAACTGCTCTGATAGATGAGGTGCCAGTAAAAAAAAGACTTGTTAGTGTATCTATAACCAAAGTGGAGCCTGCCAGAATATTTGATCTCAAAGGGGGGCTTATGTCCAGAGCAGGGCCAAGGTGGCTAAGCACCCTAGGCAACCTGGCTGGCCACAGCACCCACTGGGAGTGTGCATATCACATAGCGCATGCACATAAAGAAGCTGGTGTGCATGCGCGTATAGGAGAGGAACCACTTACATCAATAGGAGAGGAAGAGCAAGTGCAAACAGATGCACAGGCAAGCCTTACAGAGAGGAGACCGGACCAGAGGTAGGTGCCAGAGAAGGTACGTGCCTGGCACCCCTCCAGCTTTGCGCCCTAGGCACATGCCTACTCTGCCTACCCCTTGGCCGGATCTGCTTGTGCCTGAAAAAACAAATGGCATCATTTTACCAACACACCTAACCAGTAACCTTGTGCATAAAAACCTAGGGCATGCCCAAGTCCTCTTTACAGATATACTAAATCCTTATACCACACAGAATTCCAATCCTCTCATGTGTACTACAGTATGGTACACCTCAAAACATGGTTGGAAACAAAAAGCAGGACACTTACTAGGACACTTGGGACAATAATGTTTCAAATCTAACAATGTTGGAATGGCAAACCTTATAAGCTCTCTGGGCATATCTTTTATTAGGAGCTGGTAGAATTTGGGCAATGATATGCTTACCCACCATTTGGGCAACATTGTCAGGCATGTCTGGAACCTCCTCTACATCTCCAAATAATAGGGCAGGGAGCAACTGCAGCAGATAATTATAATAAGACAATTTGGGGCCTGATACTGCCACCTTGGAAACAACATAAGAATTAAAAAGGGCCATTTGGATCATATTAAATGCCGCTTTTTTGTACAAGGCCCTGGCTTCTCTGGTGGCATCATAATAAGTTTGGATTTGGTCTTTTTATAAACACCACCCATATACTTACTATATTCTTTACAACAGAGGGGCTTTGTTTTTGTGGGACTACCGCTCCTTCTGTGTTGGACAATTATACTCTCCTTGTGGATAATAGTAAGCATAAAAAAGTTTTTCGTGGCTGAAAATTTTAAAACCATCATGTAGATAGCATGTACTTCTTCCCGTTTTAGTTTCTATTGCAGAAATTCCCTGGGCTGCAGTTACAGTTAATGGTGCCACAGGCTGGGGTGTTCAAAGAATATAGGGTTCTGAATAAGGGAATGTTTGAGTAAACGTTATGCATGTATAAGTAACCTTGGCCCAACAATGGCCCTATGAGTCGCATTTCCAATGTGAGGGCCAGGAATCTTTTTATTTAATTTACATTAGTGGGATACCATGCCTGGTAAATGGTTGCTGAATACCCTAAAAAAAGGATTGCAGGCAAGATACTACTAAGGGTATAACCTAGTATAGTGGATCATGTTCTGTAGGATGGCTGCTCTAATAAATAGATTGAAAAAAGCTATAATTTCAAATTTGGTGCTGTTCACCTTGAGGCCAGGGACTACAGTGAATAAAGACACAATTACAGGGAGGCCCCCCTTACTGCCTCTTTGGCAGTAAGCATGCTACCAGTACTAGCCTCTGCGCTAATAATGCTACTATCACCAAGAACTGATTCCACAGTAGAGGCATCAAATGGGACATACTCAGAAGCAAAACCTGGCAGCTTCCTCAGAGCTATAAAACCATTTGTCTATTGCGTAAGAAATATACAGAAAACTGCAAAGCTAGCAATCAATAGACAAAATCAAGCAAATGTAATCTGAAATATGAGAAGCTAGAAAAAAAACTCACTATAACCTTTTGATAAACCAAAACCAGCAAGAGGTGACCAAGAGCTAACACCCAAAAGAAAAACTTGAACTCCTGCATCCTTTCTGGAACTCTATGGAATTATATATATATATATATATATATATATA
>CM044442.1:56882887-56902848 GCA_024363595.1 Xenopus borealis
ATGGACGTGAGTCTTTTTTCAGCCTAACTTACTATGTTACTATGTTACTATGTTACTTTGTTGCTATTATTACACAGAAAGAAAACTGAAATATTTGCTTATGCAAATAACACACTATAGCATTCAAATAGTACAAAAGACATACACCCCATAGCTGTAATTATACATATTTTCACATAGTTGTGTATATATACTGTATATATGCATACGTGATTAAATAACCAAAGCACTAGTAACACAGTTATAATTTTTTGCCTTTGTACCCAAGAATAAGTAGGGGATATGGTACAATAAAGTACCCCACAGTTGGTAAAGTGCATCTAAAAACATCATATCCTCATTGGCAACAAACAAAGAAAGGTTATGAGTTGCTTGTATGACATTATCACCTTACGAACCAATAGAAAAAGCTAACGTGACAAAATGTGCTGTTTTGGTATTCAACTACAGATACCAGAGGCCCTATTGCTTCTGAGCACAGTCACTTTGGTGTTGAGAGTTCTCCTATAACAACCTACTGTACTGCTGCCTGCCTAAAACGGTCGTATTGCCCTTGCTTTTCCGTAAGTCAGGGACGGGCACAGGTCAAGAACAGGAAAACCAAACAATAAGCATGCCCAGGAACTATCTGACACTAGACTTGTGTTGATCGATGGGAATTAGGACGTGCCACATTTGAATTTAATACCATGCGTGATGATGTCATGCAGTGCACAAAACCCAAAAGAATGCATGCCTACCACTTCAAGGAAGATACAGGCATCCACTCATGGAGCGTGGTGGGCACACCTGCCTCCCAACTAGACCACCAGTTATTCTTACAGGTAAGAATAAGGTAAGATAACCATCACAGCAGCATTTGTCAGGCACAAAGGGTTCCTAAGAACTTTTTTTGAGAAGCAGTTTTTTTTTTGTCACTTGGTCTACCCAGTGGAAAGTTAATGGGATTATTTCAGTATTCATTTCTAAATTACACTGTTTACATTTCAAATAATTCACACAACTACATAAAATTCTGAGTCAGAAGAAGAATGCAAATAATTCTCAATCTATAAAAAATAAATAGTGAAAACCAATTTAAATATTGCTTAGAATTGGCCATTCTGTTGGTCATTCATTTAGACTGTATACTCTATGGGGCAGTGACCTCCATCTTTTTGTCTCCTTGACAATACGCACTTATGTAATATGTTCAGTAACTATACTTTATATTTGTGTATTGTATTTTTTATACTTATTATTGTAATGACCCCCTGATTCTTATACTAATTAATTGTTCTGCTATACAGTGATTTGCCCACAAGGAGCGCTTTACAAATAAAAATATAAAAACATATTATAACAAACTAAAAGTTTACTTAAAGGTGAACCACCCTATAAGAATACAAAACAATCATAATCACCAAAGAGGTGAAAATATGATTTAGCATGTAAAAAAGTGTTAGTAACATGGAGTAGAAATCAGTAGAAGCTGATTTTGTAGTTTAATGTGAAAAAAACATTTGATCCACGTGATTTTTATGGCACACCCACATATGATTATTTAAGAAAAACACAAGAATGCTAGCATTTTTCTGCATTTTTTTTATTTATTATACAGCTTATTTATCCACATTAATTAATCACTATACTAAGGGGAAGATTTACTAAGGGTCGAAATGAAAATTCTAACTAAAAAAAAATTTGAATTTGGAAGTAATTTTTTAGTACTATAGTACTATAGTATCGAATAGGCCAAAATTTGACTTGAAACAAAAATAATTTATTTGAATTGAAAAATTCGACCATTCAAAAATCGAAGTTCTGTCTCTTTAAAAAATTCAAATTCGACCATTAGCCACCTTAAACTTGCTGAATTGCTGTTTTAGCCTATGGTTGAACATTGAAAATGCAGAAGCTGATTTTGGAGCTTATAGTGAAAAAACATTTGATCCACGTGATTTTTCTTGCACACCCACATATGCTTATTTAAGGAAAACACAAGAATGCTTGCATTTTTTGGAGAAGGAAAAATCACATTGTTTCATTTATTTTCAATCAGTTTCAGCTTTTACTTCCAGAGTTTTTGTACTCTCCTCCTCATGGTAAATAACGACAACTCAAAGGTTTTAAAAAAAGATTTGCATATATTAACTTTATTATGTTTACACCAATTCTAGGAAGTTATTCTTTTGTGACCTACAATAAAACAGGATGGAGAGCGAGAACTGGCTGAAGGATAGTTTACAAAGAGTTGTGGTAAATGGAAGATTTTCTAATTGGACCATTGTTGTTAATGGAGTACTGCAGGGCTCTGTACTTAGTCCTTTGCTTTTCATGATGTTTATTAATGACCTGGAGGAGGGCATTGAAAGAACTGTATCTATTTTTGCTGATGATACAAAAGTGTGCATAGCTATATGTTCCATGCAGGATGTTGTTACTTTGCAGAATGATTTGACTAAATTGGAAAACTGGGCAGCAAATTGGAAAATGAGGTTTAGTGTTGATAAAAGCAAGTTTATGCACTTTGGCAAAAATAATATAAATGCAAGCTATATAATAAATGGCAGTGTGTTGGGGGTCTCCTTAATTGAGAAGGATATAGGGTTTAAGATAACAAGTTGTAATTCCAGGCATTGTCATTTTGTTTTAAAAAGGGCTTTAACTCAAGGGATGAAACAAAATCTTCTCTTTTTATAGGTTCCTGGCAAGGCCTTGCCTGAAGTATGCAGTGCAGTTTTGAGCCCTAGTTCTTAAGAGGGATATAAATAAGCTGTAGAGAGTGCAGAGACGCGCAGCTAACTTTGTTAGAGGGATGGAACACTGTAAAGGTTGGGGTTGTTCTCTCCGGAAAAAAAGATGCTTGAGAGGGGACATGATTACTCTTTACAAGTACATTGTGAGGACATTATAGACAGCGGGAGATTCTTTTTTTCCATAAAAGGGATCACCGCACCAGAGGCCACTCCTTTACACTAGAGGAAAATAACTTATTTGATGGTATATGGTTCTTCACAGTGAGGGCAGTGAGGTTATGGAATGCTCTGTCAGATGATGTTGTGATGGCTGATTCTGTTAATGCCTTTAAGAGTGGCTTGGATGATTTCTTGACCAAGCATAATATTTATAAAGCTATTGTGATACTAAAATGTACAATTACAACATATTGGTATGTGCAGTTTATGTAAGTGTATTGAGGAGGGTGTGTGGGTGTTTGTGGGTATAGACCCTAGGTTCATTTGGAGGGGTTAATCTTGATGGATGTTGATCTTTTTTCAAACCAACTTAACTAATATATATTATAGTATGAAACTATAATGTTAAAATATGGTTTACCATCAGGTATGCTGAGCTTCACTTTCAATCTCAACCCTTACCTCTAATACAAATGTCATTCTTATATTTGTAAATAAGAAGTATGGTTAAAGTTTTTTGATATCTAGATTTAAGACAGCACTCAACAAAACAAAAACCATTTTCATTTACCCCTCAAATATGCATAATGAAGTGAATATATGCACCAAAGTTCCACCAAAAGGGCATGTAAAATATTGACTAATTGCTGTTTTCTGACATACAAACATCAACTTACAGTTAATGTTGTTCTCATTCTCAGTGGATACCCAGATAAACTCAAATGCTGAAATGCAGAGTTTCACATTCTTGTAATTTTGAGCATCAGCTCACACAGTTCATGGTCTGCTCTTGTATTTTATTGAAAATGCAGCTTGGAATCAGAACGAAGCATACCAGTAAATGTATGAAATCTAGTGGAATTTATGTTCTATTCCCTGGGTTTCTAGCCAGGTCAGGAGATCCTTTAAACATTTTTCAAAACTAGGAAAGGTATAATGGAATACAGAGCAAACAAATCAAAATACTCACAGTGAAAAACAAACTACAATTTGGGGTCAACCATAAGTCCAATCTCTTATTTTCACTTAGTTTCATCTGACAAAAGTGCAAGCAATAACTTCTACAAGAGCAATTCTAAAGTGGAACTTGAACGGCAAGGGCACAGTGTACTAAATGTTTTGTGGTAGAATTATGTGACACTGTATTGTCACTATAAAAGACAGTAAGTGCCATGTAGTAGCTGCAACTTTTGCTTGTTAGTTTAAGAAATATTTGTTACAATACTGCACTGCAGAAAATACTTTCCCATCTATTGTTTAAAGTAATGGTAAACTGAAAATAAATATTTATATTAAACAGTGAAACACATGTTGATGAAGTAATTAAAGAAATAAACGTTTGTGTTTATCTAAGTGCACTTACAATAATCTGGTTACTGTAGTGTCCTTTAAGACTATAATTCCATAAGTGAATGTTGAAGTCTTTCATCTGGAGTTTAAAGCAGTGTTTGGTATGTTGCATGATTCAAGTAAATACCTTCTGATTTAAGAAGGCTTTAAACTCCATTGGGGTTATGTAATAAAAGGCACTAAGTTTGGTCAGCAGTAACCCATAACAACGAATCAGCGGGTAGAATTTACTGGTCAAGTGTTTAAAAGCAAACACCTTATTGGTTGCTCTGGATTACTGCTCCTGGGCAAAAGTAGTGCCTTTTATTACATATGGGGGTATGTCTTGTTTGTGAAGGCCCTTTGATTCCTTTGACTCACGAAGAGTCTTTTATTTTGGAAATAAAGGCATTGCTATCGGGTTATGTATTAAAGTCTGATTTTATCTGGTCGGACTTTTAAAGTTAAAAACACAATTTTTCCATAATTTTACGAGATTTAGTAAACCAAGATGGTGTTAAAAATAAGAAAGTACTCCATCTTAAAACTGGCAAGTTCATGTAGTCAATGACAAATGTCCTGTTGACATTGTGAAATTATCTTGATCTGCACTGGTTTGTATTGCTGTAAACAATAGCAATGGTTGAATAAATTTGCCAGAAAATTGGCAGGGGTAAAGATTTGTGTTTCATAAAATTTTTCAACGTTCCGTGAATTTTCGCAGGAAATTTGCAACTTCTTCGCGAAGCGAAAGGGGACAAATTCACCCATCACTAGTAAACACTGCTGGAGTTCCTGTTCCTTTTTTTGTATTTTTCTGTGTTTTTCCCCACTGAACTGATTCTCAAAAACTGTGGTGTTTTGAGCTGATTTATTGAACATTTCTGCAAAAACTCTACCAGTTCCATCCATCTGTTCCACTTGCTGCTGTATCCTTTCCTAGACTGCACTGGAGCCAGCTGCACCCAGCACACAGCACTGTAGGATAGGAACTATTGTGTTTCTGTCAGGGACCATTAGGACATGCCCACCCCTCTTTGAAACATTGACAGGGACAGTAGCAGATCTAAAGAGCGATCTGTACATTTTTAGTCGCAGGTAAAGTTGCTGTACCGTGTTAGCCAGTAAAAATGTAAATATTTCTGACCTGGTGCAGTCCTTTGTTAGTCCACATAATTATTCATAAATCCAAGTCCCAGGGATAGTCCCTTCTCCAGAGAATTGAAAGTTTCCCTTAATTTGTATTCCCATACTTTTCGATCATTATCTGATTTAAAATTGCCCTTAAGAACCAAAATTCTTAAATCCTTTATGGAGTGATGAGGACCATTGAAATGTTTTCCTATTGGTGTGTCCAGTTTTTTATTGGTTACAGAGAATCGGTGGTGTGTATTTCTCTTTCTCAGGCTTTGTCCAGTCTCTCCTATATACAGTCCCCCTGTTTGCATTTGGTGGTGTATTAAAGGAACAGTTCAGGGTAAAAATAAAAACTGGGTAAAAAGATAGGCTGTGCAAAATAAAAAATGTTTCTAATATAGTTACTTAGCCAAAAATGTAATGTATAAAAGCTAGAGTGACTGGATGTCTAACATAACAGAATATAACACAACATCCTGCTTTTCAGCTCTCTAAATCTGAGTAAGTCAGCAACTTGAAGGGGGGCCACATGGGACATAATTGGTCAGAGAGTTTGCAATTGATCCTCTGCATTCAGCTCAGATTCAAAAGCAATAGTTATGACCAACGTGACCCTCCCTCAATTCACTGATTGGTTACTGCCTGGTAACCAGGGTAACCAGTCAGTGTAAACAAAAGAGAGCTGAAAAGCAAGAAGTAGTGTTCTGTTCTGTTATGTTAGACTTACAGTCACTCCAGCCTTTATACATTACATTTTTGCCTAACTAACTATATTGAAAACATTTTTTATTTTGCACATCTATTTACCCAGTTTTTACTTTTATACTGAACAATTCCTTTAAGTACACCACATTGGAAGAAGAACAGTTGTAGTGGCCATGGATGCTGTATTCCTCTAATATGTCCGGAATTGGAATTTTGTCAGAAGTCAGGATGTGTGGGCAGGTTTTGCATTGTTTTTTGCCACAGGGGTATGTTCCATTTTTGGTGGGATGCAATAAGGCACTTCTTGTTATCAGTGACTTTAGGTTGGTAGGCTGTCTGAATTCTAGGAGTGGTGGGTCTGGGAATATACTTTTGAGCCTCTCGTCCTTATGAAGTGTACCTTGTAGATCTCTGGCTATTTTTCTGAGGGTCCTTAGTTGTGGATTGTATGTGACCACTAGGGGAACCCGATTTATTTCAGGTTTTTGTTTATACTATAGAAGGTGACTTCTGGGAATCCTGGTGGCTGCATGAATGTATTGATCTACAATCATGGGACTGTAGCCCCTGCTGATGAAGTCTGTTTTGAGTGGTGTACTTAATACACCGCCAAATGCAAACAGGGGGACTGTATATAGGAGAGACTGGACAAAGCCTGAGAAAGAGAAATACACACCACTGATTCACTGCAACCAATAAAAAACTGGACACACCAACAGGAAAACATTTCAATGGTCCTCATCACTCCATAAAGGATTTAAGAATTTTGGTTCTTAAGGGCAATTTTAAATCAGATAATGATCGAAAAGTATGGGAATACAAATTAAGGGAAACTTTCAATTCTCTGGAGAAGGGACTATCCCTGGGACTTGGATTTATGAATAATTATGTGGACTAACAAAGGACTGCACCAGGTCAGAAATATTTACATTTTTACTGGCTAACACGGTACAGCAACTTTACCTGCGACTAAAAATGTACAGATCTCTCTTTAGATCTGCTACTGTCCCTGTCAATGTTTCAAAGAGGGGTGGGCATGTCCTAATGGTCCCTGACAGAAACACAATAGTTCCTACAGTGCTGTGTGCTGGGTGCAGCTGGCTCCAGTGCAGTCTAGGAAAGGATACAGCAGCAAGTGGAACAGATGGAACTGGTAGAGTTTTTGCAGAAATGTTCAATAAATCAGCTCAAAACACCACAGTTTTTGAGAATCAGTTCAGTGGGGAAAAACACAGAAAAATAAAAAAAAAAGGAACAGGAACTCCAGCAGTGTTTACTAGTGATGGGCGAATTTGTCCCCTTTCGCTTCGCGAAGAATTTGCAAATTTCCTGCGATAATTCACGGAACGTCAAAAGATTTTATGAAACACAAATCTTTACCCCTGCCAATTTTCTGGCAAATTTATTCAACCATTGCTAGTGTTTACAGCAAAACTTTTATTCCAAGTGGTGGCATCACAACATGTGTCTATTTAAGGCTCATGTGAACTTTGACCTGTACAGCTCAATGCATTCTAGGTAATCAATTAAAAGGCTAAGCATGGGCTGCAGTGGCCTTTCTAAAGTGGGACTCTAATTGATTTTTTTTACAAAATTTGGACTTGCACATGAAATTGACTTTTGTTCTGATTTTTCCTAGTTTTTTTAACTTTCTCAATTTGTATATTGGATTTTACCCTCACTGTTTGAGTACGGCTCCTGCACCAACATATGTGTTATTACAATGTTTATAATGTCATGGGCATATTGTAATGTCTTGCCATTATATTAACATGTTTGCGTAATAAAGGTGTTTCCTTTTAAATTGATTACCCAGAATGCATTGAGCTATACAGGTCAAAGTTCACATGAGCTTTAAATAGGTACACTTGGTAAAGGTCTTTTATTCACTTGATAAAGGATATTGTACCCAATACATGTTGTGTTGTCACCACTCAGAATAAAAGTTTTGCAGTAAACACTGCTGGAGTTCCTGTTCCTTTTTTTTCACTAAGTAGTTGCATCACAGAGCAACCTTAAGGAATTGGACATAATCTCTCTGATTTTTTCAACTGACTACCACCTCTTCTTCTATTTGGAGTTCAGTGTGGGAAAAGGTTTCTCAGGTGAAAACTCATAGACAAGATTCAATTCAAGGAGAAATGAGAATGTATGAATGAATAAGAAATGGGAGGATGTATCTCCCAATTCAGTTCCATTTTTTTCGCCATTGACTTCAATAGAGTTAGGTTTTTCTGAATTGAATTGCACCGCAACCTAGGTGGGTTTTCATTAAGGCTTTGGGAGGCTAAGCCTTCCCAAATCTGTTTAGCTAAAAAAAATAATGAAAAATTAAAAGAAAAAAAATTTAAACTTAAAAATCTTCCAATGTATCTTTTTGAGTTTGTCTGGGGGAGAGGCAAATAATGCGGCTGACTAGTGTCTTTAGAAAAAAAAACCCTACCTGGTGACTAGTGATGTCATCATGAGATTTTGCACTGAAAAGCCTGTGGATTGGACATTTTATGAGCTGATCTAAGTGCCAAGCAGAGTTAACGAATAGGTAAGACTGAGTTTTACCCAGGATGGTTGTTTGTTCTGGGGATCAGGGGTAAGAGGCAAAGAAAGTAGCTGCTAATCCTCCACCTGCTTGTCTGGTATGTGGGGATTATTTCATACTTACATTGCACAAAAAATAAATACCATTAATGGAAGTTCCATTAATCTATTCAGGTTGGTATTAGCTGAAACTGTGAAATGTGATGCAGTTGTAATGGTGCCATTATGACCAGATGACACTTTCGCACTTGTGTGAGTTTCAGCCAGCACCTAACTGAAACGTTCATTTTGAGCCACTGTGATTGGATATTGGTAACCATTTCCAAACACTTCTTTCAGTTGTGATATTTTCAGATTGTTCACCATAAACAAATACTTTTTCAATTGTTTTCCATTCCTTTTACTTTTTACTGTTTTGCCAAAACTGAAGTTTAAAGTGTTATGTTCCTCCCTCTACTGTTTCAGTCTGGCAGCTTAGTGATCCAGGAGTGGCTGAACTGTTACAATTTGCTACATTTAATGGATACAATTAGTTCATACATTTGGGGAATATAGGTGCAACTATTGTATCAGTTCAATTAAATGGATCAGCTTAAATTAAATTAATGGATCAGCTAACAGATCACTTTGGCAACTTTCACTTTTAAATCTCATATACTATTATATCGTAGTTCTTTGAAACTACATTAAAAAAACAGCTATTGTTTTTTGCAAGGGGACCAAAATATATCTACATTATACGTGTAAGATGTATATGTATAAGATTTCCCATGAATGACAGTTAGTATATTCCTTGTGTCTTGTGGGAAAGCCGACCAATATACATATATCTTAATGTTAAACAAGCCAATTTTAACCCATGATTTCCAGTAATGTGGATGAACTGAACTTGTTCTATCATTTTGATAAGAAATATTATTTTCAAAATAGTCTGGGCTCAATCCATGGCAAGTGAAAAATTATTTCTTTACATGCAGACTGTATCTTTTTTAGGTGTACATACTGTAGTTCATTATGTTATTGTGGTGGTCATTTGACATTGATGCCTGTGTGTGTGGAAATAGGTCCAAATAGGCATTAATGCAGGATTCGTGAACATACAGGGGAGAAGAGGGGTGGTGTCAATGGGGCAACCTGTGTGCTTGGTGCTTTTGCTTCACACATAGGTCGCTCTATGGCCCTTTTACTTTACTCTTGGATCATCCTGGAGCAAAGTGATTGGACTCGCTGTAATTTTGTTCACTTGTAACTTGTAATACTGTTGCGCTAGGCCTACATCCACAAATTTTTGTCAGATGACCGAAAATGTTTACGTTTTTATGATTGTGTTGTCATTAGTATTCTTATTATACTGTATTATGCGTATGCATATGCAAAAAGTTCAATTACCTTGTCATGTTTTCATGTTTTATGTTCAGAATATAATTTTAGAAAGTTCATTATTGTCGCTAAGAATGAAATTACATATAGAGGGTTTCTTATTTAGGTTTCTAAAATGCTTTCTGATTGTATTCCCCTTAGTTTTTTTTTATTTTACTGTATTATGCATATTTTTTCGCAAAAATGTCATTTGGTTTGTTATGTTTTCATATTGTGTGTGAAAATGGTTGCAGAAATTATAGTTATTGACGCTAAGAATAAATTTACCTGTAGAGTATCTCTCATTTAAGTTTCTAAAATTTCTAAAGTTCTTGATGATAGCGTTACCCTTAGTTTTTTTATTTTACTATGTTATGTGTATTTTATTGAAATTTTTTTATATGATTTGTCATGTTTTCATATTCTGTGTTTAGAATATAATTTAAGAAAGTTAGAGCTATTGTCGCTAAGAGTGCTTCATGATTGTGTTAACGTTAGTTTACTGATATTACTTTATAATGCGTATTTTATTGTTTCATATTGTGTGTTAAGAATATCGTTTAAGAAAGTTACAGATTTCTAGTTGCTAAGAATAAGTTTACATATAGAGTATGTCTTATTTAGGTTTCCAAAGTGTTTGATGATTGTGTTACCCTTAGTTTTTTTTTTTTTTCACTATATTATGCGTATTTTATTGCAAACATTTTGATTGATTTGTCATGTTTTCATATTCTGTGTTTAGAATATCATTAAAGAAAGTTAGAGCTATTGTCACTAAGAATAAGTTTACATGTAGAGGGTGTCTTATTTACATTCTTCATGATTGTTTTAACCTTAGTTTTTTACATTACTGTAATATGCTTATATTATTCTTTCATATTGTGTGTTAAGAATATCATTTAATTAAATTACATTAAGTTTTAGTTGCTAAGAATGAGTTTACATACAGAGTGTATCTTATTTAGTAGTTCATAGTTCTTTATGATGTTGTGGTGGTCATTTGACATTGATGCCTGTGTGGAAATAGGTTCAAATAGGCATTAATGCAGGATTCGTGAACATACAGGGTAGGAGAGGGGTAGCGTCAGTGGTAGTGATGGGCGAATTTATTCGCCAGGGGCGAATTCGCGGCGAACTCCCGCGATTCGCCGCTGGCGAATAAATTTGCGAAACGCCAGCAAAAATTCACCACCGAAAAATTCGCCCAAAAAACGAGTCGCGCGTCGTTTTTGTCATTTTTTGCCGAAAATGACGTGACGTGATTGACGCGCTGCGCGTCGGAAACGACGCGATGCGCGTCAAACACGACGCACGACTCGTTTCGCGATTTTTTTCGCCAATTTATCGGCGAAGCGAACCGCGTGAGATTAGCCCATCACTAGTCAGTGGGGCTACCTGTGTGCTTGGTTTTTACGTTATGCGTATTTTATTGTAAATATTTTAATTGATTTGTCATGTTTCATATCCTGTGTTTAGAATATCGTTTAATAAAGTTACAGCTATTGTCGCTAAGAATGAGTTTACATATAGAGGGTGTTTTATTTTCATTTCTTTTTTTTTCCAACTTAGTTTTTATTGTTTTTGTTTATCCGTTAATTCAAAACAATAACAGAAGAAAGGTTACACAATAAATATCAGATGACATTTCTTTGTGATAAATGCAGAACAAATTGATCTTTTTATCAGTCTAAATGATTGTTTAAACATGTATCTTAAATCAGAAAAGTGGAAGGGCTGATTACATCAATCCAGTGATTTCTTATTTTCCCCAGCCTCTCCAGTCAATGGGGCCTGGTGTTTGGAAGAGAGGTCGGCACCACTTCTGTGACTGCAAAGCAAAGAAATCACCCAAACACTCAAGGCCAGTGAAGCGGGGCGAACCCCTGCGCGCCCACTCCAAAGTCAGTGATGCACTGACTTTGGAGTGGGCGCGCAGGGGTTCGGGTGATTTCTTTGCTGATTACATCAATGTCAGCTGAATTATACAATCAACCAATAAACTGTTTTCCCAATAATCATACCTGCTGTTGTTTTCCTTGGGGGAAGTTAGGGAGAGGTGTGGCCAGGTCTGGATGAAGGATAAGGATTAATTATTGTATTTATTCGTTCTGAATCAACAGTATTGGGAGGTGTTCAGACAACCATGGGGTCCAAACTTTCTCGAATTTGTTTGGGCAACCTCGGCCAATGTAAATTAGCCAATACTGAGTTATTTACTAATTTGATCCATCTCCTTTTTGTTAGTGGTTGTTCAGATTTCCATTGAAGGGCTATGAGTCGTGTTGCCTGGATAAGCAGGAAACATATTAATGTTCTTTCTGCTATAGTTGGGGCTGTGTCTTCAGTTTGGTTTAGGAGAAAAAGGGTTAAATCCATTGGTATAATAAGAGCTAGGAGGAAACTAGGAGGGAACTAATTTCCTGTGTGATTTTTCCCCAGAATCTTTGTATTGGTGCACATTTCCATACCATATGTATAAAACCAGCTGGGGAATATTTACATTTGGGGCAAATATCAGGAATAGAAGGTTTAATGAAATGTAATCTGTGTGGGGTCAATTAGGTTCTGTGGAGGAATCTAAACTGGATAATTTTATCCTTTGAGTTAATCAATGCTGAATTATAGATTTCCAGAATTTCCTTCCACTTTTCTGAGGTTAGATGAGGGATATCTGATTCCCATTTCTTGTAAAGTTTATTTAAGTAAGGTTCCCTTGGTTTATTCAGAAGAGAGTAGAATTGGGAAACTGTTTTTGCTAGGCTTGGTTCAAAAATTAGGTCTTCTAGTCTCTTGGGAGTATTATCTATTTTTCCTCTGCCTAGTTGAATTTGGAGTGCATGTCGTAACTGGAGAAATCTAAACAACATTTTGTTAGGTAAATTGAATTTTTGCTTAACCTTGTTCTATAACTTGGCCAATGTACTTTATATCATATTCAGCCCAGGCTATGGCATCTGGCACTGTTAGGAGTTGAGGGAGATTAGGGTTATCTTCCAGTTGGAAAGTTGGGAAGATTAAAGATTTCCCCCAGTTTACAGTTAAGCCAGAGACAAAATGGCTTCCCTTAGTTCTAGTTCTATAATGGGTTCATCTAATAGAAGGCCATCTTGGGGGTCTAGAGTTGGAAGGGGGATAGCTATTAGGTATGAGGCCAATTGGTCTCGGGTATATTTTGTTCTTGAGGTATATAGCTTTTTGTAATAATTTGCAAAGACCTGATTAATTTCTATAGGGTTAGTAACAATAGATCCAGATGTGTCCCTAATTGCTAAAAATGTTAGTTAGAGGGGAGGCGTCTTTAGACAATATAGCCAGCAGTTTGCCATTTTTACCCCCAGCAGCAAAGATATTTGTCTTGTAGTGCAGTTGCGTTTTTTCACCTGCTTAATTTGTGCTGCTAGCAGTGGATTTTGTGCAGCTTGAAATTTCTGTCTAGTTTTGGGTGAGGGTGTCTGGCAAAATTTCTTTTCTGCCTGGGACGCTATGGATTCTAAGTTGGCAATTTCTCTCTGCGTATTACTATTAAAGGTTTTGATTTGTTGGATAAAGAGGTTGCTTGTGTTCGCCTTCAATGCATCCCACATAATCTGGGGGCTAGTACTAGAGTTTAGGTTGATATCTAAGTGGGAATCAAGTTCTTCCTCTACTTTTTTGGTTATGCTATCTTGCTGTAACCAGAAGCTGTTTAGTCTCCAGATCCTATCAGAGGACCTGGGGCCTACTTCTATTGTTAATAAAAGGGGGGAGTGGTCAGAGATTCCTCCTGGAAGAATTTCTATTTTTGTCATTTGGGTAAGTATTTCTGGGAAACCCAGGGCTAGGTCTATGTGTGACATGGTGTTATGAGAAGAGGAGAAGCATGTATAACTCTTGACCCCTGGGTGTTTTTCCCTCCACAGGTCAAGGAGACCAAAAGTGGAGGTCCAGTTTGGGAGTACTGTGGAGAAGTTAGCTTTAGGATATAACCTGTCATCTTGCTCTGACATTACAGCATTAAAGTCACCTAGTAATATAATCGGATTGAGGGGTAGAGTTAAATTTTTTTCCATAACCTGTGACAGTAAAACCCCTGTATGGGGGGAGGGTATATACATATTTACTATGATATAATGTTTACCATGTAAGGAACATAACACTATCACAAATCTGCCTTCAGGTTCTGTAATAGTCTTGATGAGGGTGAATGCAAATTGTTTAGAAACTACAATAGATACCCCCCTGGCGTAAGTAGAGTATGTGGAGTGGTAGTATGCTCCCAGCCATGGTTTTTGTAGTGCACAAAGTTTATTTCCATCCAAGTGTGTTTCCTGGAGTAAAATCAAGTGTAGTTTAATCCTCTTTATGAGCTTAAATACTAGCCCTCATTTTATGGAGCTACCCAAACCTTTTATGTTCCAGGATAGCCATGGTCTTCTGGTGGGCTGATAGATGTGAAGGATGTCATAGTGGTGGTTGAATCTTTAAAGTGTTCCTGTAGATCAGAACTTATAGTTTGGCTCACTGCGTAAATAAAACTTGTTATGGGAAGGGAGGGGAAAAATCAGCATAATATATACATTTTCAGTAAGTATTCTGTGACCCAGTCCACCCCTCCTGCTCCTCCCCAACTTGGGCAGGTTTGTTTCCCATAACAGCCAAACATGGTTAAAACTTGTGGGGGGTGAGAATCAAGGAACAAGGGTTTCCAGTCCTTGACTCCAAGGCTTCGATCTGGAAGCTTGTCTTGTTGTATTTTAAGCTAGCTGTCCTCCGGTTAGGTTTGTTTGGACCTGTGAAGGGTGAGAGTAAATTGTTTGCCACTTCAGGTTTCTTGGATTATTTGTCTGAGGAATTTGGGCCCTCTTGGTGACCGTGGCAGTAAATCCAGTGCCTCCAACCATTTTAATGTCTCATCCAGTGAGGTGAAGAAATGAGCTTTACGTCTTTTACCATTCGCAGGCGTGCTGGGAAAAACATAGAGTATGGGAGTTGAAGTTTCCTGAGTTTTTCCTTTATTCCCGTGAATTTAAGTCTTTGGTTATGGACTTCCATGGAAAAGTCTGGGAAAATTGACACCTTCTGGTTTTCAAATTGTATAGATGCCAGGTTTCTGTCTGTTTGCAGGATTTTGTCGCGGCCTCTGTAGTTAAGTAGATGCCTGTGTGCACATTCCACCACAAAGCTTTGTGAGAAAGAGTCTTTCCCAAATGTTTGCATCAGCCAGGAATAATTCCACTTGCCTTCCTTCTGCTCTTTCAGGAATGCCCACAACTCTTATATTATTCTGTCGCAGAAGATTTTCTAAATAGTCTGTTTTGGCCTTTAGGGTTGTAATACTGCGTGACTGCTCCTTTATTGTGTTCTGCAGCGGTTGTGATCTATTTTCTAGATCAGAGATGTACTTTTCTGTTTCTTGTGTGCGCTCCCTAAATTTTTGCATATCCTGCTTCATAATATTAAAATCCACTCTGATCTCATCCAGTCTGCTAAGGACTGTGGCATGGTTTGTGCTAAGCAGCTGAATTATTTCCCCCAGTGTTGGTTCCGAGCTGTCTGTTGTGGAGGGAGGGGGTTCGTCCTCTAGAGAGTCTAAGGGCCAAGAGACAAAGCAGCTGCTAATCCTCCATCTGCTTGTTTGGTATGTGGGGATTATTTCATACTTACATTACACAAAAAAATACCATCAATGGTCAATGGTAGTTCCAATGATCTGTTCAGATAGATGTTATCTGAAACCGGAAAAGGTATGAAGGTGTGATGCAGCCATTTATTCACCATTGTGACCAGATCTCACCTTCACACCTCTTTGAATTTTATCCAACACCTATTTGAATAGTTCAGTGGAACCATTGTGATTGGATATTGGTTACTGTTTCCTTAGAGGGTATGTTCACCTTCCAGATTGTTCAACAGAAATCAAGACTTTTTTTCAATTGCTTTCCTTCTTTTATTTTTTACTGTTTTCCCAAAACTGAAGTTTAAAATGTAATGTTCCTGTATCTGGGGTTTCAGTCTGGCAGCTCAGTAATCCAGGAGCATCGGAACTAACTATTTGCTACAATTAGTTGATACAATAAGTTAAAATATTTATTAGCAGTATATGAGGAATATTAGCAACTATTGTATCAATTCAATTAACTTTTTTCTGGATCAGCTAACAGATCAGTTTGGCTACTTTCAATTACACTAAAATGTTGTGTTGATGGTTGAATGCAAATTTTTTTCTCAACCGCATCTACTATTACATTGTGTTACTTTGAAACTGCAGTAAAAGAGCAGCTACTGTTTTTTGTGAGGGGAGCAAAATACATCTGCATTATACTTTGTATGTATACAATCTCCCATAAATGACAAATGACACATCCCTTCTGTTTTATGTGAAAGTAGACCAATAAACATGCTTTAATGTTAAATAACCCACTAATTAGCCCTGATTTCCAGTAATGTGGACAAACTGAACTTTTTCTATAATTTTGATATAAAGAGAGTACTATGTGTATTATTTTCAAAATAGTCTGGGCTTCATATGCAGTGTGTGGGCCCACCAGTTAGTATCTGTTAAGTCAGACCATGTATGGGACAGATTGCAGTACATTTTTTAGACAAAAATTCTCCCAGTGTGCTCAGACATGTGAATTACAACTGTTGCCAATGCTTATAATATAGGATTGAATCAGCTGTTTCTGCCAGCGTAAAATCACTGTTGCAAAAACTGTTGAAGTAACATTAGACTTAGCCTACCCAAACAAAAAAATCACCCTCCGCCTATGGCAGTGTGGCTCATAGTATCTGTGTGTATATCCCTTCCCTGCTCAATATTATGCAGTGCGTATCTAGCAAACTTTCTCAAGGCTTGTGCTGCATTAGCGTTCACCTTAGTGTTGTATGAGCTGTTGGTTTCTCCTTCCACGTCTCTCTATATTGCTGCAGCGTCGGAGCCACCTTTTTTTCCCCTCATCTTTAGGTTCTGGATGGTGCAGTGCTGGTTCTCACGCATATGAGAGGTGAAGGAGAGTCGGTCCTGTGTTGTTAACAGGGTATAGTACAGGGTAATGGTCTGGAGCTCTGAGCTTTGCTTCCTATGCCATGCACAGCTAGCCACGCCCCCCTTATTTACATTTTTAAAGTACTTCATGATTGTGATAACCTTTTTTATATGACTTTATTATGTGTATTTTATTGTTTCATATTGTTTATGGTTGCTAAGAATGAGTTTACATGTAGAGTATGTCTTATTTAGGTTTCTAAAGTGTTCGATGATTGTGTTACCCTTAGTTTTTTTATTTCACTATATTATGCTTATTTTATTGCAAAAATGTTTATTGATTTTCCTTGTTTTCATATTCTATTGCCAATTCAAATCAATTTTATTTTAATCAATTTAATTTATTAAATTCAAATCAATTTTAATTGATTTGTCATGTTTTCATATTCATATTTCATATTCTATGTTTTCATATTCGAATGCTATTCATAGCATTATGTGCTCGTTGCACTAGCGATGCAGGCCGTCTTGACCCACTCCTCAGACGGCAGCAGCCCACAGAATGCCCCTGCAAATGTTATTATTAATTTCCATGTCATTGTAGTAATGTTTTTATATTGTGTGTTGAGAAAATCTTTTAAGAAAGTTATAGTTATTCTCGCTAAGAATGAAATTACATGCAGATGGTTTCTTATTTTCTTTTTCTAAAGTGCTTGATGACTGTGTTACCCTTATTTTTTTTAGTACATTATGTGTATTTTATTGCAAACAGTTTTTTTGGTTTTGTTTCATATTGTGTGTTAAAATTATCATTTAAGAAAGTTTCAGAATTCTATTTGCTAAGAATGAGTTTACATGCAGAGTGTATCTTATGTGATTTATGTTGTTGTGGTGGTCATTAGACATTGATTAAGTTTTGAAATAGGTCCAAATGGGCATTATTACAAATTTCGTGAACTTACAGGGCAGGAGAGGGGTGGTGTTAATGGGGCAACATGTGTACTTGGGGCTTTAGCTTCATATAGGTTGCTCCATTGCACTTTTTCTTTTCTATTGTGTAATCCTGGGCCCGGTGAAAATTGTTTTCATATTGTGTGTTTAGAATATCATTTAAGAAATGTATAGGGGTATATTTATCAAAGAGGGAAATTAAGAGGGAAGTTCTGTCACTAGAGTGAAATTCTGCCACTCTCCATTCATTTCTATGGTATTTCACTTTCACCCATTGATAAATACGAATTTCAAAATCCCATAGAAATTAACTGAGAGCTGCGGAATTTCACTCTAGTGGTGGAACGCTGATAAATTTACCCCAGCAGACTCACTAAAGGGTGAAATGACTAACACTAGCGAAAATTCACCAGCTTGACATAATTTCGCTAATTCACCGATTTACTAACCCACTGCACAGGTGCCCCTTCGCTAGTGAAGGAGATGTATGTTAGTGTTGCTTCTCACTTTAATGCCAGGTAAATTTTTGCTCTGGCGAATGGACGTAACTTCACAAATTCGCAAAAGATTCTGATTTTATTGAACGTTACCTCTTTTGCCAGATTTGCCTTTGCCAGCTCTGACCTGGTGAAGTGTATTGGGGTGCATAGAACACCCACAATCTTCTGTTACTTACATTATCATTTTTATGTGTAATATCTTCAAAATACAAAAAACACTGGCGTCTTTTCAATTTTTCAGGGAGTTATGCTGAAAAAATAAAAAATGTTTTTTTTCAGGCACCCAGTTTCCCCCCATACAATTTCTTTCATATAGCACATTATTTAACTGTGGGCTGATGTGTAGGGCATTAAAACAACTCTATTGCCTTTATTAAGGTTTTCTTGGCATGTCTATTTATCAGTGCAAATTTAATGTATTAGATGCACCATGTAACATAAATAGCTCCATTCCACTTTAAATTGTATGCAAATTAGCGAAAAGAGCGAAGGAACTCTAGTGAAGTTTCACTAGGCCAAATTCAACACTAGCTCAGCTTTGCTTTGATTCGTTTGCTCTGCCGAAGTAACACCAGAGAAAATTCGCAAGCGTTTGGCTTGCATTGTCTGAGCGAAGCCGTCACTGGCGAAATTGCACTCTTTCGTGAATTTGCCCCATAGAGTCATAGTCGCTAAGAATGAGTTTAAAGGGGTGGTTCACCTTCAAGTTAACTTTTAGTATATTGTAGAAGGGTGAATTCTAAGAAACTTTTCAATTGGTCTTCATTATTTATTTTTCATAGTTTTTTTCATTATTTGCAATTTTCTTCTGTTTCTTTGCAGCTTTCAAATGGGAGTCACTGACACCATCTAAAAACAAATGCTCTGTAAGACTACAAATGTATTGTTATTGCGACTTTTAATTAATTACTTATCATTCTATTCAGCCCATCTCCTATTTGAGTCTCTTATTCAAATCAATGCATGGTTGCTAGGGTAATTTGTACCCTAGAAACCAAATTTCTGACACTGCAAACTAGAGAGCTGCTGAATAAAAAGCTAAATAACTATAAAACCAAAAACAATAAAAAATGAGAACTCAGAATATCACTCTCTACATTATACTAAAAGTTAACTCAAAGGTGAACAACCCCTTTAAATGCAGAGGGTGTCTTATTTATGTTTATATAGTGCTTTATTCTGTTGTGGTGGTCATTTGACATTGACACAGTGTGGAAATAGGTCCAAACAGGCATTATCAAGCCCAGATTTAGGGAGAGGCCCCCTAGGCCCAGGCCTAGGGCGGCAAGATGTTTAGGGGCGGCAAGCATGCGCTCCTAACATCTATATAACTATCAGTATAAAGCCCCAGACTTTCATCGCCATGATTGCCATCGCCCCCTGAGAGCTGAGAAGAGTAGACACTGAAGAGAGAGAAGAGGGAACCACCGGGCCAGCACGTATATCTTCTTCCTCGTTGTGCGCAAGGACGTCATCACGTGCCATGTGTGTGCACACAATGTTGTGACGTCACGCTGCGCGCTGCTCTTTAGGGAATTTAGAGCTTTGTCCTGCTCTGGCCCCCATTGCCACACGATGTCT
>CM044442.1:56911615-56927773 GCA_024363595.1 Xenopus borealis
GCAAAAGAATAAGAAATCAGGAAGGGGGCAAATAGTTTTTCACACCACTGTATATTGGTCCACTAGCTGAAAAATACTTTTAGAGTTGACAACACTGTCTAGCAGTTTATGCCCTGCTGATCAATGACTGTTTTTTTGTATTCTTGTATTATCACTGTTCTGTGCTCCTTTGGTAAATATTGGGTATTCAGGGTTGTTGAACTTAGGAATGAAAAGAAAATGTGGAGGGGAGACTGTATATGGAAAACTACCATTCAAATGGATAAAAAGTAGCCAAAATGGCAAAGCCAATGAGCAGCTCCAGGAAGATCAAAGAAGGTCTAAAGTTACCTGTGAGTACAATTGGAAGATGCCTAAATGAAGTGAAGCTATTGGCAAGAAGCCCCTCAGTTTCAATAAAAGAAAATACATGAAGAGGTCATGTTACCTTATGCTGAAGAGGAAATGCCCTTGAAATGGGTGTTTCAACAAGACAACAACCCCAAACACATCAGTTCCAGACCAACATGATTGGCATTATGGAGTGGCCAGCCCAATCCCGTACCTTAATCCAATAGAAAACTCGTAGGGTAACATCAAAAATGCTGTTTCTGAGGCAAAACCAAGAAATGCATAAGCATTGTGAAATGTAACTGGTTCCAGAAGTTGGTCAACTTCATGCAACACAGATGTGCAGCAGGTCTTAGAAACAGTGCTTATACAACTAAATATTAGTTTAGTGATTCAAAGGAAAGCAACAGCCTGAAACTTTTTTTAGCTTATACAGTGAAGATTTGAGCTTGGGATGAAGAATTCAGACATTGCTATTTTTTAGAGCAGCCTAATATCACCTTTTTTCCACTTATTGTAAAGTAACACATTTCATTTTTTCTTCATACTTTGATTTGGAATAAAAGGTGCAGTGTTCCCAATGCATTTGCATGTATGGAAATAAAAGCTATGATAAGGAGTTTGAGCTTTATTCGCTTTTTCTTTTTTTAAACACACTGCTATTATTCTGAAACTGTAAATAAAAAATATGCAAGGTGTGTGGACAGCAAAATACTTTTTAGTTTTACTCCAGTTTGGTCTTGATGAATATGGTCAACACACTTAGCCCACTGTGCAGACTAAAACAATTGGATCTGTAATCATATACTTTAGCTAACTTTACTTTGCTGACCCTCTTTTAGCTTCCTTTACATACAGGCTTGATGACAGTTGTCTCAATTTTGTGTAGAATATAAAATATTTTAATGTACAAGAACAGAGTGTTACATAGTAACATCCTTGCTGCTGAAGCAAACTGTCCTTCACAATGGACCCACAGCCCCACTTGGCAAGTTATTCCAATAAGCTAATGAACATTTCACTCTCAGTCCTTTGAAGTTCCCAGTTCTTTATCTCTGACAGCTGCCTATCACTCCCAAGTCTTTAGGGTAGGGGTGACCAAAAAGGTAGATTGGGATCTACCAGTAGACCCTTAGCTGGTGATCAGTAGATTCAAGACACTGTCAACAAACAGCTTTTATACATCTCCCTCCTGTTTCATGCTTTTCATTCAGATATTTATCATATTAAGGTTACATAATAAATTGTTGTTCATAATAAATTGTTGTTGCTTACAATGCTTTTATAGATGTAGATCACAATGGGACAACATTACTAATTTACATTAGTAAAGTATGAGCACTCCTGCGCTACGAAACAAGTTGGCGCTATAGAAATACATGTTAATAATAATAAAAATAGTTGGAAGCCAATCCTTGCTACCAGGAAACTTGCCTCCTTGAGAATTAATTTCCTCAATGGTCCAGCAACAACCCTTGTGCCAAACAACACCTTGTTACTTGCAGTGTGAGTTCCCCAACACAGCTTCACTTGCTCTCCTTTCTCCGAGAATAGTGCAGAGAGCACTCTTCATACCTTTTTACTATAGGTGAAGCTAATCAGACCTCACATCTGAACAGACCCTCATTTTTTATTATTGCTAGAAAAGGCTTAGAAGGCTCTGAAGTGCAAAAAAAGAAGACCAACAAAGAATACCTACAGCATTTTAAAATTTTATATAAACAGGCCTGCATTCTGTATAAATTTTCTTTAACCATCTGCTTTTCCATTGTGTTCCTTTAACTTTTAAAAACTTAGACCAGTAAAATATAACAGTTAACCTCCATGCAACAAAAATCCCACACAACAGATGGACTTTTTGAATATATACATAATCATTAGGCCACACCATTTTTTTAAAAGTTTTTATTTATCATTTTCAATGGCCACACCATTTATATCAATCCCCCCACTACCCTGATTCAAAGATTGACTTCTTTAAACTTAGCTAATTCATTTTAAATTAGTAGAGTAAAACAAGCACCAAATTGCAATGCTACCATTTTTCAGAGAATATGAATGATAACACAAAAACTTTTTCACTCATGGTGAGTGGTTGGTCAAACAACTGTTTACTCTTTAAATCATAATCACTACACAAACTACCCAAATGACCCGGATCAAAAGTTTACATACCCGGGCGATTTGGCCCGATACCATTAACATAGCCTGACGCAAAAGGGTTAGAATGGCTATCTTTTTCAAAGTTCAACCATCTTCACCTCTGATCTGTTTGCTTGTAATTAGTAGGCATGTATAAAAGGTCAGTGACTTTCTGGACTCCTGACAGGCCCTTGCAGCTTTCATCCAGTGCTGCACTGATGTTTTTTGGATTCTAAAGTCATGGGGAAAGCAAAAGAATTGTCAAAGGATGTGTGGGAAAAGGTAGTTGAACTCTATTAAACAGGAAAGGGATATAAGAAAATATCAAAGGAATTGAGAATGCCAATCAGCAGCGTTAAATTTATTGCTCAAAGGGATATAAGAAAATATCAAAGGAATTGAGAATGCCAATCAGCAGCATTAAATTTATTGCTCAATTAATAAGTGGAAAATTAGTGGTTATGTTGAAACCAAACCAAATAAAACTAATATTTCAGCCACAACTGCAAGAAAAATTGTTCAGGATACAAGAAAAAACCCTGGTGAAATACAGGATTCTGAAAAAATGTGGTGTGGCTGTTTCACAATAAGGAGGGACTTGAAGAAAGATGGGCTGCATGGTTGAGTTGCCAGAAGAAAGCCATTACTACGCAAATGCCACAAAGTATCCTGCTTACAATATGCCAAACAGCACAGAGACAAGCCTCATACCTTCTGGCACAAAGTCATTTGGAGTGAGGAGACTAAAATTGAACTTTATGGCCACAATCATAAACGCTATATTTGGAGAGGAGTCAACAAGGCCTATGATGAAGGTACACCATTCCTACTATGAAATATGGTGGTGGATCGCTGATGTTTTGGGAATGTGTGAGCTACAAAGGCACAGGAAATATGGTAAGAATTGATGGCAAAATGAATGTAGCAAGTTATCAAAAAATACTGGAGGAAAGTTTGCACGCATCAGCCTGGAAGCTAAGCATGGGACGTACTTGGACATTCCAACATGACAATGACCCAAAACACAAGGCCAAGTCGACCTGTCATTGGCTACACCAAAAGTGTAAATATCTATCTTAGATTCTGACGTTCAGATTCCAATATCTAAACATACTGGCAATAATACTGCTGCTGTATATAAATGTATATGAATGTTAACTGCTGATGTATATGAATGTTAACATTAAGAGGCAGATTTACTATGGTTCGAATTGATTCGAAGTGAAAATTGTAATCAAATTTGAATTAAAAAAAATTTTAATTTATTTTGGGCTTATTCGACAATTCGAATGTTGAAGTACTGGCCCTTTAAATTTTTTTTTTTTTCGATGTAACAATTCAGCAGACAAAACCTACCGAATTGCTATATATCCCTATGGGAAACTCCCAAAAGATTTTTCCTCCTTTTTTTGATCTAATAAAAAAAATTTGATCGAATGGTTAAAATCGTTAGAATCGATTGATTCAAAAAATTTTATCGATCAACTTTTTGATATTCGATCATCTGATAATTCGAATTGCGTCAAAACCCCAAGAATTCGAGGGGTTTTAATTCAAATTTAATTTGAGGGTTAAGTAAGCCTCGAAATTCGCCCCTAAATGTTTTTTAAATTTTTAATGCCTCTCATGCAGCTGTCCCCATATACCTTCTCCTAACTTAATGAGATCCCAAAACAATCATTTGGAGTGGTTTAACTTGATGAACTACTGCCTTTTTTTAAATTTTCTCTTTATTAGTAGTTTTCCAGACACAAGAATAATACAGACATAATATTCATGCTGAATAAACAGGTACATAAATCAAAGCAATTAAGTGACGTGCCTTATTTGAGGGGGGGTGGGGAGGACAAAAGGAAAAAGTATAAAAAAAAAAGTACAGGACAAAATACAATATGGTACCATTTGCAAAATACTAGTTCTCTCGAGCTCAAGCAAGGTGAACAAGAACAGGAAAATATTGTGAATTCTAGTATATATAAACAAGAACATAACAGGTGATGCCTTCAATAATTCTCAAGATCTCCTGAGTTTTATCAGTGCGTATCTGATAAAGACTTTACATAGAATATTTCTGTATAGATAGGTTAAATAGTGAGATGTCTTGAAGTGGTGAGTTAAGAGTCGGTGTCATTCACAAGATTCTAGTTCATTTTGTGTTTAAGTGTGAAAGCAATGAAGAATTTTAAGATTTACCAACCACTGGTTAAAAGACGCAGAGAACAAGCGATCTAGAATTCGTGAAATTTCCCTATTAGAGGCTGTTCTGGTTCTTTTTCTAAGTAAATACTCGTAACTGAGAAGATAAGCTTATAAACCATTCTCACCTCATCACTACAGAAAGGGTTTATCTTATGCAGTTTTGTTGGGACAAAGTACCCTCACAGAAGGAATGTGCAACCAAAATTTAGAAGATGTACAAGGTATTAAAGGGATTCTGTCATGATTTATATGATGTTGTTTTTAGTTCTAAATTACACTGTAAATAATTCACTCTACCATGTAAAATTCTATTCCTGAACCAGCAAATGCATTTTTTTAATTATGAATATTGGCGTATAAGCAGCAGACTCATTTTGCCTGGTCATGTGCTTTCAGAAACAGCCAGCACTTTAGGATGGAACTGCTTTCTGGCACACTGTTGTTTCTCCTTCTCAATATAACTTTGCAGCAGGACCTGGACTTTACTATTGAGTGCTACCAGGCAGCTGTTATCTTGTGTTAGGGAGCCGTTATCTGGTTGCCTTGTCATTGTTTTGTTAGGATGCTGAGGGGGAGGGCGGATCACTTCAGCGTGCAGGACAGCAGTAGAGAGTGACTGAAGTTTATTAAATGACTGGGGGCAGCTGGGAAACTGCCAATATGCCTAGTCCCTTGTCAGATTTCAAAATTAAATATAAAAAATCTGTTTGCTCTTTTGAGAAATGGAATTTAAATGCAGAATTCTGCTGGAGCAGCATTATTAACTGATGCATTTTGAAAAAAAAAATGTATTTTGTTCCTTTGTTATTGTTTTAATAACAATGTTGGGTTGCAGTTGTGGGTTTTTTTTTGTTAAAGCCTCCCTTTCAGGATATTTAAAGGGTAAAACGCTTCATACAAAACATAAAAGCAATGTAAAAGTGATAACGATAAATACAATTATAATTTAAGCAAATTAAATCAATTAATACTGTGAAACATGCTTACATGGAATTTGAGAATATTTAGGATAGCATAGCGTTTAGCCCATATCTCCTTGTCACTCAAGCTAGGCTTTAACAGGTATCTTCTACATACAGATCTAAAAAAAGATATAAAATTATCTAGAATACTCCCATTTGGCCCAGCCCTTAAGAAACCCCTCCCTTAATAACTACAAGCTGATTTTCAGTTTTACCATTCCTAGCTTCTAGGTTTTATGTAACCTTTTCATATCTGTCTGAATTGCAACCATCTTCTTAAACCCATTCAGTCTGGCTTCAACACAGGTCACTCCACTGAAACTGTTTTAAATGCAAGACCTTGTTTATGTAAAAAAAGCATCTGAACTTAAAAAATATATTTTTTTATATACAAAAATATAAAAATGCACAAATTCCCTGCAAAGCAGAGGGACTTCAAGTCCCAGAATCTATCAATTCACAATGGAACAAGATGAGAGAAGGGTTGCATCAAACAGTGAACTTTAGGGGGGATAGAAATCCCAGCAAATACAGACTATCATGGTTTACTTAAAATCTAGGGGGATCAGGTGTGCCTGGCTAAAAACACATTCTAAACGTTAAGGTTTTTTTCTTTTTTTAAAGGATGGCTATATTTCCCCCCTCTGCTTTATCTTGGTTTTCTTTCTTTCACTCTACTATATGCAATCAGTGTAACCAATCATAAGGAACTCTAGTTACGCTCCAAAGGTCTGTCTTAGGGCCTGATATTTATTTTAACATTCTGGTCAAAACATCACCTCACATTCCGTCTCCCAAGAAAGGTGAAATATAAAAGCATTCTCCCTCACTTCTCCATGCCTCTCCATTTCTACTAAAACTGGCTATAGACATTAAGATCTGCTTGACTTGGAAGGTCTCCAGATAAGCAGATCTTTGTCCCACCTACATGCTTGTCTACTCCAGGATCAGCACTGGAGATATAAAATCAAAGATGGCTGTGCATTTCACTGTGGAACAAAGATCAGTCTTTGTTTTTGCTATGGGAGATTTCTCGATGGAGGAGGAGAGACAGCACTGGCAAAGTTTATGGTAATATGTAAAATATTTTCAAGCTATCACCTTCTGCAGTGAGTGATCTTTCTGGCATGTGTGGAGTTATGGCGTTCTCACTGCCCATTTTTGCAGTGATCTTATGATATGTATGGGGATAATGGGGTGCTCATTTCTACAGTGTTCTTACTGGCAGGTCTGGGTTTAATATGCCTATTTTCTGTAGTTATTAAATTGGCTCATCTGGGGTTAACATGCTTGTTATCCACCTTCTTTAGGGATTATACTGGCATGTCTGGGGTTAATAGGTTTCTTATCTAATTTCTTTGGGAACCTCATTCAAATGGTGCATTGAAACTCCAAGTATTTTCATCTCATTTAGCCTCTTAATGGCCAGCAGAATTTTGAATCAAATTTGCACACGTGAACGTTTTTGAACATTTTGTGCGCTCTCATTTTAGGGGCATTTTCTTGGCGGATTTTGTTTATAAAGAAAAAATATAGATATAGAATTTTATCAAACAACCAGAGTTTTCTAAATCTGAGTTTTCGAGTAATTCACTTCTGTAACAAGATACAAGGCACAAAACACTGAAAATATATTTTTCATAATAAATAAAGAGACCAAACAAACAGGTTATGCTTGAAAAGGTGACTAATGTTGAACATCTAGCATCACTAAAACAGGCCAATACTGAATGTGTATCATTTTAGAGAGATTTCGGACTTTCAGCAGTACATTACCATATTTACAAACCACTACTACAGAAATTGGTAAACTTTAGATTGCAAATATTTGGAAATTGACTCAATCCTTGCATTTTACAGAAAAGCATTTCCCATTTGTCATAATGCACCTAAATAAAATAAATAGGAACACCAAATAGTCTGAAGCCTGGTATGCATAGGATTACCAAACAATTTGTCATATAGAGACCCAAAATAGTACATACAAATTGGAATGGAAGTCACTTCAGCTATTGGAAAACTAACACGTTTACTGCATTTTGAGAGGGTGAGAAAGATATAAAGTACACATTCAGCTGAGTAAATATTTCTTTCAAGGCCAAGTTACCAAACCATCAAGCATTACTAATACGAATTAGCAATTTTATTTTATCTCCCACGTCATTAGGTTTTGAATTACAGAATATGTATCCAGTAGAGACCCCAAAATTTACCTTGTGCGTGCATGCATGTTTTACAGTGTATATTGCTAGATCTGCAAAAACATGTTCTATCTGTGGTAAAAGCTGGAAAATGTAAGGGGAGTCAGAGAAACCAAATTTCTGCAAAGTGCACATCCTGCCCAATCCAAAATGGGTAAATGTCTTTCTACTCAAAACTACCAAGCCAAATAGGAGTTTCTAAAGTTAGTGCTTATGTTGAAAAACATAAAAATCCCCTCCACGTTATTTTACAGATTCTTATCTCCCACAACATTAAGTACCGAAACAAGTTTTATTTTACACCTAGTAAGATTGGTGTTTAAAATTAATTTTGTTTCGCTGTTACAATAAACTTTTAATGGGGTTTTGAAATAAAAGGTACTAAGTTTGCCCAAGAGCAGTAACCCATAGCAACCAATCAGCAGGTAGGATTTACTGGTCCCTGTTTAAAAGCAAGAATCTTATTAGTTGCTATGGGTTAACTCTACTGGGCAAACATGGTGCTTTTTATTACATATGGGGATAAGGGTAGATGCAACAAGATCACCAAAATTGTCGTTAAACCACAAAAATATGCTTTGTGAATTTGTGACTCACACTTGCAATTATATTTTTCTAGGTCAAAAAACAAAGAAAAAACATGTCAATGTGTATGTGTAAATTTGGCAAATTATGCTTTGTGTGAAATAGCCTAACTAGATGTTACTGGGCATCACAGCAAATTCAATTTAGGGGAGAATTCAATCATCAGTGCTGTAAGCATGCAAAACAACCCCCAAAAGAATGCAGGTTTAAGTTTAAATTTAAGTGTGTGATGGAGTAAAAACCGTGTGAGACACTTACTTGTCAAGGCAAGCAGGATGGATAGGCTAAAACACACCTGGATCTAAAGAACGGGCACTATTATGTGAAAACTCCCATAATGTATACGTAAAAATAAGTGTGTCAGTGTACAAAGTGTCTGAGAGACACTTACTTGGAGAGGAAGAAATATACCTGAATCTGAAGGAGGGCTGCCATGATGGGAGAGGTTTGCTGAGGGTGACTCTGGAGGGAAAAGGCAGTATGGGCAACAGCTGACACATTGTTTCCATGTGCTTGAAGCTACCCAAGAGCCCTTTGGTGATTGCATCCAAGGACCAACTTTTACTCATTTCCTAGGGATGGAGGAACAAATGGGAAACTAAAATTTTCCCTGACCCTAATCAGAGTCTAGAACATGGGGAACTGGTAATAAAAATGCTTCAGAAAGGAGGAAGAGGACAGTGGATATTTTCCTGGCATCCTGGCAGGTTAGTCAGAATTGATAGTCAGGTGCAATGCATTATAGGTGAAGTAGAATTATTTTGGCAGACAGGATTATGTATGATCGGGGGTTGCCAATGTTTATGCCATTGTCTGCCCAGGCCTTTCTATTCTGCTAAAGACTGAAATAGGTAATTTTTAATAAGGATAGTTTACTAAAAAGTATTTTAACGGACACTTCCACATTTTAATTATCAATGGAACATAAAGGGCCACGATCTGCTTTATTTGAATTCTGTAACTGCTCCCCTGCCACCACCAGTGCAGGCATACTTTCCACTTCAGACATGAATAACATGACTGGGAGCAGACAACCATATAGATTACATATATAGCAGCCATTCTAAAATCAATTACGTACTGTACCATTGCTAACTCTGAGAAGTATTTGGTCATGATGGAAAGGCATTACTCCATATTACCTGGGTATTTTGATTTGCAGCAATCCTATGGGTAACACCTCTAAATGTATCACACATTTTCATGGGAGACTTACTTTTGACCTGGAAAGGTAAGACAATTGTACCTCTCACTTCAATATCTCTCCCACACTCTGACCACTGCTGTTAAGAACCCCTCATCTCCTTTATTTTCTTAAGGGATTGGGTGACTCGGGAGGTATAAAAGCCTCCCAGCAGAATGGTAATATTTGTACATGTGGCACTCTGGCTCAGGAATTCACTATATGCTCTGCCATGTTCTGCAAATGAAACTGATATTTTTGTACATTTTCCCCAGCACTAGTTCTTCTCTATATGTTGTCGCCAATCCTAGATGGGGAAAACTTTCACTACTCACTATATCCTATTTGTTGCCACAACCTTAATTGCACCATTGTGGAAGTATCTCTCTGCCCCTACACTCCATTACAGTTGGCCCTTAATTAAGTGAAGAAAAATGTATTATATTACATACTATTATCTATGCTTCCCTCCATTTCATCTCTTGTTCTCATATAGAAATGGAGGAATGGCCATGGTAACATAAAATTGTGAAAATGGTTTCTCCTTGGTATAGAGATTTAGTGCCTAGTTTAAAATATTAAATAATGGCAAAATGCAAAAGTTAGAGAGATTGTAAAGCAGTTATAGCAATGCATTCCTATTAAAATGGATAGCAATGTGTATTGCTAAAAAAGGCACAATACTTTTTACCATCAACTTGCTCTTTAAATTGTTGTAAAAGCAAGCTTGAAATGACTGTTTAAATGTACGATTTGGCCATCGCAGTAGACCATTTCAAGCAATACTGTCTAGTTAAAGCAAGGAAAGCGGTGGGTAACTGCCTGCTTGGCCATGCAAACAATTGTACAGCGGATACATGTCACTGTGAACTATGAAGATTTTGTATCCTGATTGAGCATCGGAGAGATGGTGGAAGAAAACTCGTTAGATGCATGATAGTTCAGTGCCCACTAACCTCAAGATAATTTGACGCATTTGTCGGATTGCACAAAAAGTGGTCGTTCGGGAAAGAAAAATCTTAAAATGTCTGTGGCCACCTTTTGTTGACCAATACCGGCAGTCTCCATACAAAAAAAAAAAAGCAGCAAAACGTTCTCCTACCTTCTGTCACACTGGGCTGGAGGGGATGCAATCCTTCCACAGGCTGGGAGTATACTGCAGCCTATGACATGATTGCGCTGCCTCCAACTGGGTATGACTGGCAATACTGGAGGTAACGTAAAGAAAGACTGTTGTGCCTCTGTGTTTCTAGTAATAATGGCCTGTGTATATATATTTTTACAGGAATGTATTAATATCAGTAAAATACTGGTTTCATAACTGACCCCCCCCCCCCAGAAGTTATTGTGCAGTACATTTTCTACAAAAATCCCAATAAAGTTTAAGCAGCAGCTGGTATTCTGGTCAGGTACAGGTATTTTATACAGGTATAGCCATCAATATCCTTTAAATTATAACCTTATAAATGCTGTGTATTTCTGTCTCCAATTTGTGTAATAGTAAAAATAATGTACCCCCAGTTCTAAAATATGAGGATATTAAATGTCACCTTACAGCTCCAGCAATTTCTTATATTTTACAACAGGGGGAGAATTATTCCCTATATATATTCAGGTTAATATTCCTTTTCAGATACATAAAATATTACAGACAAACAGCTTGCACAATATATATTGTTGCATAATATTAGAACTAGTAATATATATATGTATGCAGTTAGGACCATAAATACTTGGACAGAGACAACGTTTCTCTAATACATTACCACGATGAATTTTAAATGAAACAAGACTTCAGCCTGTCATTGCCAGCAAAGGGTTTTCAACCAAGTATTAGAAAGTAACATATTTTCAGTTTTTTAATTTGTCCAATTACTTTTGAGCCCCTGAAATGAAGTGATTGTGTTAAAAAAAGGCTTTAGTTGCTCACATTTTTATGCAATCTTTTTGTTCAACCCACTGAATTAAAGCTGACAGTCTGCAGTTAAAATTCATTGTGGTGATGTACATAACCACAATTAGAAAAAAGTTGTTTCTTTCCAAATATTTATGGACCTAACAAATATATATATATATATCACTCTGAAGGCTTGTAGTGTAGATATGTAAAAAAAAGACCTGAATATGTCATATCCAAAACTGTGGTGTAGAATTTTTATTATGTATGCAAGATATGTATATTTACACAAAAGCCTTCCAAAATGCATTTCCAAAGGCTATGAATATAATTAGACAGCACTGACCAAGAAACATTAAGAATTTCAAAATGGAACTAATAAAATTCTTAAGAAAAACTAAATCGGTAACAAAGGGTTTAAAAAAAAAAAAAGGTCAGCATATTTAATTGGTGGCATTCTATTAACAGAAATACCTATAACATATTTACAAAATATCCTGGGAAGATGTTGATCCCAATACAAAAGTATTTTGTATATTATATGCATAACATGGCCTACAACTTTTCCTTGAGGTTCCTATGATGTTTTAGAAAGGCAGTTCACTTGGAGAGGTAGAACAGTGTAACTTGGGATGGGGTACCTAAAGGACTAATGCATTCAGTTCAAAGGCTTATTACATTTTTAGGCCTTCCTGTTGGCTTAGTTGTGACAAAGTTTTCTTGATTCGTAAAGCTGTTAGACGTGCTGCTCCATTGGCATACCAACATTCACGCATTATTTTGGCCATCACACGCAGGGCCTGCCAAAGACAGATCATTTTATTACTAGGTTCTGTTCTCACCTTACTCAGCTGCTGGAAATACAATATTAACAAAGTCTCATAAGTATATTATATTAAGGACTCTACGTCTCAAAAGAAGATCAAATGAGGCAAATATTTTAGCAGTAAACATTAGAACAACACATATTCCATAGAGCTACAAAATTAGGGGAAGGCCTCCAAACGACTCCATTTTAATCAAATAAATCTAATTATCACTTATTCTCTGTAATAAAAAAAAAACCTGTACATTGTAGTTGATCCGTGCCAAGATATAATTAATTCTTATCGGAGGCAAAACAAACCTACTGGGTTTAATTTATGTTTAAATAATTTTTTTTAGACTTGGGTATGGCGATTCAAATTATGGAAAGATCCCTTTGTCTGGAAAACCTCAGGTCCCGAGCATTCTGGATGACAGCTTCCATACTGTATACACAATGGTACAAATACACCTCCCTCCATAAGCTGACAGGAATGGTTTGTGCTCAGAACTTTCATTCCCAAAGAAAATAGAATAACCTAAATGGAAGGTGGCAGAAAGGTTTACAGAGAGAAGCATATGGCTAGAATTAGGTAACATCAACTCATTTCCTAATGCTGCTTTAAAAAAAAAAGGTTGTCGCAGCTTTTTAAATAAATATGCCATTTAATTATAGATACTGAATACTTACTTCACAACTTTGCCATCTGTTTGGAATGTTTGGTCTTAATTTCTGTTCGCAAACCACTTTTTTCATTTCTTCAACAGATGGGTCAGAAGGTACAAGGTCATAATAAGGTAACTGATAATCTTCATGGATTCCTAAAAAAAACATTTAATGTCAACTCAATCAAAATATTCACAGCTATGACCTATTCTATCTTTTATGTTTCATGTTACAGAAATACTTAAGCAGTTAATGCATCAAATTTGTGTTATTGCTTTACAGAATGTGAAGAAAAAGGAATATTACGTGAAAAGCAATGTCTGCATTCGTCTTTACAAACTCATTCACTGTATAAACTGAAAAACATTTCAAGATTCTGCTTTCCTTTGAATAACTAAATATTTCATTTCTGAGAACTGCTGCACATCTCAACTTCTGGCACCTGTTACAAATAACACATTTCTTCAGTATTTCTTGGTCTTGTCTCAGAAACAATATTTCTGATGTTACCCCACAAGTTTTCTATTGGATTAAGGTCCGGCGATTGGGCGTCAATCTTGCTGGTCCGGAACCAAGATGTTGCTTGTTTCCTAGTGTAAACAAATCTCTTACGGAAGCGCCAAAATGGATACTATGGTGCAGTACCCTTAAATTTGGATATTAAAGTGCTAAGTGCAACAGACTGTGCTGTGTTAATTGCGTAAACTTGTGCCATGTGGTATAGACCCTTCAAGCAAGTTAGACAAAGGATGGTAAATAAGCCCACCTCTGGTGAAATTGCCTACTCACCAGATTTTCAAAGTATGTACACATCAAGTAAACTTGTACTTACTTCAAGGTGTCCGAGTATTCACGCAATGTTCATGAAAAGAAGAAATATATGATGGTGCAGACGTATTTAAAATTAATGTGCCCCAGCAACTTGGTATACTCAAAAGATAACAGCAAATTGAAAACGTTGTACAATTAAACCTTCTCCTGATCCTTAAGAGTTGTTCACCTTTGAGATAAATTTTATTATAATGTAGAGAGTGATGTTATGAGACAATTTGCAATTGGTTTTTGCATTTTTTCTTATTTGTGGTTTTATAGTTATTTAGCTTTTTATTCAGCAGCTCTCTAGTTTGCAGTGTCAGCAATTTGGTTTCTAGGGTACAAATTACCCTAGCAACCCTTCATTGATTTGAATAAGAGACTGGGATATGAAAAGGAGATGGACTGAATAGAACGATAAGTAATAAAAAGTGGCAACAACAATGCCTTACAGAGCATTTGTTTTTAGATGGTCAGTAACCCCCATTTGAACGCTGCAAAGAAACAGTTTTTTTAATGATTTGCAATTTTCTTCTATGAAAAATAAATAATGAAGACCAATTGAAAAGTTTCTTAGAATATTGCCTTTCTACAATATAATAAAAGTTAACTTGAAGGTGAACCACCCCTTTAATGTGTTTCACTTGGAGCGCCAGGTTTCTTCAACTGTACCTTAAAGGGATCCTGTCATGGGAAAAATTTTTTTTCAAAATGCATCAGTTAATAGTGCTGTTCCAGAAGAATTCTGCACTGAAATCCATTTTGAAATCTGACATTGGGCTAGACATTTTGTCAATTTCCCAGCTGCCCCAAGTCATGTGACTTGTGCTCTGATAAACTTCAATCACTCTTTACTGCTGTACTGCAAGTTGTTGTGATATTGCCCCCTCCCTTTCCCCCACCCAGCAGCCTAACAAAAGAACAATGGGAATTTAACCAGATAACAGCTCCCTAACACAAGATAACAGCTGCCTGGTAGATCTAAGAATAGCACTCAATAATAAAACCCATGTCCCACTGCGTACTATTCAGTTACATTGAGAAGGAAAAACAACAGCCTGCCAGAAAGCAGTGTTGGCACAAGTCAAATGACCAGGGGCAGCTGGGAAATTGACAAAATGGCTAGCCCCATGTCAGATTTAAAAACTGAATATAAAAAAATCTGTTTACTCTTTTGAGAAATTAATTTCAGTGCAGAAGTCTGCTAGAGCAGCAGTTTTAACGGATGCATTAAAAAAAAAGTTTTCCCATGACAGTTTCCCTTTAAACTCTGAACATACCTATATTGAAAACATTTTACAATAAAGCAAGGGGCCCCCATGCCAACTGACCATGCCCATAAGTAAATTAAACTATTTTTTTTTTTATAGTTGGTAACATTAGGGAGAGTAGTTCCCTGGCCTTATTTACATATTCTGCTCATAAGTGGCCATATAATTGAATATGCAAACGCTACCACAAATAGTTTTCATCATAAGTAAATTAAACATGAATTTGTTTATGGTTGGAGTGAGGGTGGGGGTTAGGAATTTTCCCTCTGAAGTGTGGCGCTCCACGTGAGACGTGTTAAGGAACAGGAGCCGTTTTAATTGTACAACGTTTTCAATTTGTGCTGATCTTGGGAGTGTACCCAGTTGCTTGGGCACATTAAATTTAAATAAATACGTCTGCACTATCATATATTTCTTCTTTTCATGAACATTGCGAATACTTGAGGAAATCAAAATCTGGTGAGCAGGCAATTTCACTAGAGGTGGGCTGATTTACAATCCTTGGTCTAACTTACCTGAAGGGTAACATTTACATAATTAACACAGCACAGTGTGTTGCACATGGCACTTTAATATACAAATTTAAGGGTACTGTACTATAGTATCCATTTTTGCACTTCCATACAGAGATATGTTTTGTATTGGAGAGACCAGCAGAGTGGACCAGTGAAAGGAGACGGCAATCAACATTCTTTACAACAGTTGAAGATTTCACAATTTAAGCACTGAATAGGACTTGTTTCCTAGTGTGTTTGGGATAATTTTTTTGTTGAAACACCCATTTCATAGCCTCTTTGGCGTATGACCTCAATTATTTTAATGTACTAAAACGGATCCATGATCCCTAGTATGTGATAAATAAGCCCAGCACCAGAGTGTGTGAAACATCCCCATATCATGATGCTTGTAACACTATGCTTCACGGTCTTCCCAGTGTACTGTGGCCTGAATTCAGTGTTTGGGTTGTCTGATAAACGGTCTGCGGGACCTAGACCCAAAAAGAAAAATCTTGCTTTCATCAGTCTACAAAATGTTGCGCCATTTCCCATTACATAGTAACATAGTAAGTTAGGCTGAAAAAAGACTCGCGTCCATCAAGTTCAA
>CM044442.1:56936573-56964288 GCA_024363595.1 Xenopus borealis
GTTAAAACCCTTGCCTGCAAAAACGTACCAGGTACGTGCTTGGCAGGCAAAGGGTTAAACTGCGTTTCAGAGACAAAAACACAACTTTCTGTGTTATGTGGGCCTCTTCATCAAATTTTGGCTTGGAAGCCAGAATTCCCCTTTAAATATTATTTTCTGAAATATCTGTGGAGGACAGCACTTTGTTCCTGCTTTGTCTTTTTTTAGTTCTGATAGGCAGCACAAACAAAAAAGATCCACTTCCTTATCTCTTTTCATTGTTTGTCATGCCTGTCTTAAACAATTCTCAGAAATTAAACACATATATAACACTGACACGCAACATCAGGATTAATAGCCTTGGGGAAACCGGTTTGCAGATTTGAAAAGCTAAAGCATCTAAACACTTGTTGTTTCTCTTAGGAATTAAACCTTTAACTTGCTATTATAACAAACACATTTTTGAATGTAACAGTGCAAACTTTACACATTTTAAGTTTAAAACAGTGTATAAAGACAGATAGATGGACAGAGATAGATGTCTATTATACAGACAGAGATAGATGCATGGATAGACAATAATATTTTTTTATAAATAATTTTTCCTGACAGATACAAGATGGAGCTGGAAAATTCTGAAGAGTCAACATCTTCCACTAATGCTAAGGGCTGAGTAAGTTATTTATTATGCTTTATGGTATTTTACATGTAAGGATAAGGTTAACCTCACAGGACACATCTCATTTAATTGGTGAATATTGTAACCGTAATTTTTCCTTTTTTCTGTGCCTGTATAACTTTTCAGTTATTGACAGCCTGGAAGGCAAATGTTGCAACGTGCATGTAACACTATATTTGTAGCTGAAAGTCCCATAGACTTTTTCAGCAATTTCAGATACACATATACTTCTGTGTTGGGGTATGATAATTATTGCGTCTTAACATATGTCTGAATGATATGTCTGAACAATTATTAAATGGTATTTTCTTTTCAACAGAAATTAAGATATCGACCAGAGATGATAAATGCTGGAGAATGTTTTCCAATAAATCCAACCAAGAAAAAAGATGTGATGGTGAAAATACTTAGATGATTCAGAATTCAGTGTGGATGGAACATCAAGAGTTAACAGAATCATCGCCATTTCTTGGTGTGAGTGTGGCAACTGTACAAGAATTCCAACCCAAGGTGAATCTTTATGTTGCAATGAGGTCTCACAAATCATTGCTGGACACAGACAGCATTTTGCATCATTCAACAGCCAACATTTTCCTGGATTTGTTTGGACAAAGCCCTCGTTATCAAACGATAAATGTAAAATTAAAGAAACAACCTGGACGCTAATGTGAGAACTTGCATAATTTAAATTTTTTGAGAGAGAAATAAACAGCGTAATGGTGTTTTTTTGTAAGTTATAAAATTTTTAATCCAAGGACTGGTTAAGATTATAGTGCAATACTGAATTCATTATGGTATGTGAAAACAGTAAGGACAATAAAATTAAATATTTAGATCAGATAGTTGACTTGAGAATTAAAAATAGAACATAACTATGAAGATTCTCATTCATCCAGGTCATGGTATATATATATAAAAAGTAACTCAAAGCAACTGGACTTGCTGAGATATTTTAATGAAGACGTTTCACTGCTCATCCAAGCAGCTTCTTCAGTTCAACTGACTGGTGTAGGGGAGTTCTCGGCAAATAGACTCTTCCAACAATCCAATCACAATGGCACACTGCAACTCTTCAGAGAGGTGACATTTGAAATTCACAGTGGTCTTGATTCTGTGTAGTTACAGTGATAGAATAACCAATGTGTCATGCAACTCCTAGACTCCTCTAGGAGTTGCATGACACATTGGTTATTCTATCACTGTAACTACACAGAATCAAGACCACTGTGAATTTCAAATGTCACCTCTCTGAAGAGTTGCAGTGTGCCATTGTGATTGGATTGTTGGAAGAGTCTATTTGCCGAGAACTCCCCTACACCAGTCAGTTGAACTGAAGAAGCTGCTTGGATGAGCAGTGAAACGTCTTCATTAAAATATCTCAGCAAGTCCAGTTGCTTTGAGTTACTTTTTATATATATAAAAATAGAACAAATAATTTCACACATACATTAAAGAGCCTCAGCAGTAGAGTTGGTCTCATACCAATACAATTCCTATGGGTTGCCATGGCAATGCTATTAAGAATTATTTTTATTGGACACATTAAGAACGGAAAGGAGCAGGCAGATGCAGGGTCTCTGATGACATTAACTTAGAAGCATATACAATATCCATAAGACTGCAGCACACCAACAAAGTTGATATTGTGCTTGAGTGATATGAGTTTTATTGGCTCATACGAGTCCCAAAAATGTTGCCCTTTTTTGTCTACTCAACATGAGCCAATAAAACTCATAAAGCACAATATCAACTTCGTTGGTGTGCTGCGGTCTACTGATATTGTATAGGATTTCACTAATCCAGGGTAGATTGGGCAATTGACTGCTGAATATCTGGTCCTAATGGATAAGACACAGAGGTGAGAACTTCATAATTGTGTGTTAACTTAAAAGCAGTCATTTCAGTGTTGCTGGACTGGGCCTGCAAGAAGTTAATGAAGATGTGTAGTGTGCATGACCTGGTGTCCGGGACACAAAGGAGTAAAAAAACAGAATAGACAGAAGTATGGGGTAATTGGTGAGATAGATCTAGTGTTTTGTTGTCTAGGAGATCGCTTATTTTACATAACTTGGATAGACAGAAGTATGGGGTAATTGGTGAGATAGATCTAGTGTTTTGTTGTCTAGGAGATCGCTTATTATACATAACTTGGATATAGATTGTTCATGAAAAAAAACTTGAGATGCATTTTCTTGTCCTTTAGAGGTCACAATCCTGTAATGGTATAAAGAGATGTAACATACCTTGTGTTCCAACTATCTCCATATGAAGATGAGCTAAACCACTAGCAGTGGATAAAGAAAGTTTCAACATTCCTTCTACAGATACTGTATACCGATTAAGGTAATCAAACAGTGACCCATGTTCATGGTAATCAGAAACCAACCAAAGCTGAGTCCATGTGCCATTATCTATATTAAAAAGAAAGAAAAAAGAATAGTGTGAAATGTGTTTAATTCCTAGTTCTTGTCCCTCTACTTTTTTATGTTAGATGCAGACATCTGAGGCAAATTTTAGAGAAATTTAGAGAAATTATTCAGACAAAAATTCATGCAACAACTTGCTTTCATAAGCTTTAAAAGTCTTTTAAAACATAAAAGTGAGAAAGTAGAATTAAAAAGTACCTATCAACCAAAATTTGTTTTCCACTTTTTTTTGCACTGGAAGTAGCATGCTTAAAGGATCTTACACATAAAGGTTTCCTCATGCAGTTCTTTGTTGTGGATCAGACTTTTTTTTTAAACTCACTTTGCAGTAGGTAAATGCCAAATGCAGGTGAAAAACTTCCCTGTGGCAGAAGGAGTAGAACCACATTGAAAAGTACAGGCTGTGTTCCTTTCTCCAGTGTGAAAACATATGAAAGATGCACCACAGGAACACAGGAAGAGTATCAGAGTGCAAGTGGTCTTAAGGCTCTTTTGGCGATTTCGCCAAACGGGGATCCCTGCACGATATGCCCAAATCGATGTGGGCAATATCAGACTGATCCCATCATGGGCCCTAGGGACGTGGGACTGCATCAATGAACAGATGTGGTCCACGATCCAAAGGGTCTTTTAACCCTGACCAATTGACATTCAGCCAGATATCATCCGGGGAAGCCGGTCAGAGGGCCCCATAAATAGGCCAAAAAGCTGCCAACTGTGTATGGCCACCATTACACTCCTGCAAAGAGAGCTCCCAGCTGCACAGCCTGTATAAATTATACATACCAAGATGCTGCTTCACTTATTATGCATTATTAGCCAACTAGAATGATCCATGTTAAGGTGGCCATACATGGGATGAAAAAAGTCAGCAACTTATTGTCCATTGTATTGGGACTTCTGGGATCAATATCCGTCAAGCAGGCTTCAAATTCCTGTCTGGTCAGGAACACATCAGTTCATTGATGTGGCCCTCAATCCAACCGATGCAATTACCAGTGGTGTGATCGGATAGGATCAGCCCGATATTACCTGCCCCAAGCGGAGCTTATCAGCAGAGATCTGTTCGTTAGTTGAACTCGCCAAGCGAATGGTTCTTTTTGTGTAAAGCCAACTTTAGGAACGGCGACAACCTGTTGATGTGCAGCAGGACTTGCTCCTTTCTTACAGACTTTTGCTCTCCCTGCGGAGGATCTCTGTATCTGCCCTGAAGCAGAATTGGGTAAGCGGTTTGTTTTCATTAAAATCAGAGCAAATTTTAAAAAATTCATCACAATTAGAAAAGCTTGCAAAGCTCTACCACCCTTGTAGGACTTCACATATGGTGAGCATCCGATTTAAGGGATAAAGGAAGGTAAGCAATTATGGTTTTGGCTTTAACGTAGTTAGTTCATGTAGCTGATAATATTCCAAGGGCTGTGCAATCCCCAACCGTAATCCAAAACTTTGTAGAAGATTGGAATAATCAGCTTCAGGCAGTCTTTGGTTAACTGCAAATATTCGTTTTTATTTTAGCAGTGTGTAGTACACTACATGTTTCGGGTAAAACCCTTTATTAAGTGCTAACCAAAGACTGCCTGAAGCTGATTATTCCAATCTTCTACAAAGTTTTGGATAAAGGAAGGTAAACAACATTATAAGTAATAAGTGTATAATCCTGGTTGATATGCATTACAAAAACACAAAATGTCTGCAAGCTCTGAAAAAGTGTTTGTGAAGCCCCTTCTTGCGGACTAGACCAAGCAACAGTAGAAAACATGAACTGCAACTATCGGACATCTTGTCAGTGTTCTAAACTTGGAGAAAGCAACAATTAAGGCTTTCACAGATTTATTTATTGAGAATGAATCTTTACCAAAAGCACGCACAGTGAAGCAAGGACCAGACTGGATCTTACTGTGCATGCTACTACATGGCAATGGTGATCCAGGAGTAAGAAACCAACATTGATGAAGTTTGCCAATTCAGTGTACAACTCTGCATTTCCTGTGTCAGTACAGGGGGGCTCAGGAACTATTAAAAGCAGGCATCAATTCAAGTTACCATGGGCGACAAGTTAAAATCTTGGGATGGGGTTTCATTTTCATTGAATTATTCAAGATAAATCTGAAGGATAGAAATCAATATCTTAACATTGGAAAGATCTACAGATTTTATTTTACTGTGGCTACTAAAGCAAATCAAGTACTTTTTTTTTTTTTTAACAGTTTATCACAAAATAAGAGAAAATTATAACATACACAATTAGTAGCTCTAATTCACAGAAACATTGGGGCTATTCTAATTTTTGGCAAGTGTATCTGCTTCTTGTTTGCTTTTTTGCCTTGACTACACATTGGTGTGGTATGTATTATATATATATGCTTATGACAAACTATTGTTTTGTCCGATATAGGGTGTACTGCCTTCATATAAAAAAAGCGTGCAAGCCCATCATATGAAAATAGTCGCTTTAGTTTTACCAAATAGATAAGGATGGAGAGGTTGTGGTTAACCACTGGTGTAGAATGGTCTTCAGGGATGCTGCCAGCCTTCTGGCCAGATGTTTTTCAGATTTTGTAAACCGAGAGTAAGGTTTAGTGTTGCTAAATAATGCCCATTCTATATGGAGTTGAAGATATTTTCCAGTTGTGTGTGTTCAGTATTAACTACTTCTTGCCAGAATGTGTGAATTGAGGGGCAAGACCATAAATTATATACGAGATTTACGTTTGGGGAGCGGTATTGCTGGCACTTATCTGATGGGAGGGCAACCATTCAGTGTCTCTTAACTGAAGGTAGGAATTAGGCAGAATTTGAATATCCATCTCCTGGTGTCTACTTGCAGAGAGTGTTTTCATGACAGAAGTGTTGTTTTAAGATGTCCACTTTGGTGGTGTTAGAGATGTCAGTGGTTCATTTGAAATAAAGACCCATTGTCGATATTTATTAATGAATGGATCGTTTGATATATGTGTGAAGTTGTTGGTTTTGCTTTTTTGTCTGACCAGATGCAATTTATTGGGCTATTTTTATCTGTGAATGAGAGACAACTTGAAAATTTTACTGCGAACTGGGTTAGCTAAGAAATATATACAGGATTATGAACGGAAAATTTTCTTCCAAGTCTGTCGGGGATTGAGACTAAGGGGGAGATTCATCATAGAGTGAAGTTCCGCCACTAGAGGGAAATTCCACAGCTCTCAGTTCATTTCTATGGTATTTTGAAAGGCCTATTTATCAATGGGTGAAGTGAAATTTCACCCTTTGATAAATACGGGTCAACATGCACATCACTATTGTGTTGTCTGTAACCATTCTCACAATCCTCTGCATATGCCGTTAATGTATTTTTCTTGGCCTGCCAAACCTGGGTTTTACAGCAACTGTTCCTGTCGCCTTGCATTTCCTGATTACATTCCTTACGGTTGAAACTAGGAATGCACCGAATCCGGGATTGCACCGAATCCAGGATGTGTGAATGTCCAAATAAGGTGTCAGACTTTCGGAAATTCTGTGTCCTGTGAAGATACTATTTTATTGCTCTCAAAACCTAATGTATGGAGAGATTTCTCCTCTGGAGATTTAGGTTTAGGGCATAATGATGGTCTGGTTGTGTATGAAGTACCACCTTTTCCTCATGTATACTGCAGAAGGGAGTTTGACAAAAAACAGCTGCTAGTTCAGAAACACACCTTTAAAACCTTTAAAGATAGCATTGTTACACTGATGGAATGCATAGATTCAAATGGTGGTTTTTGTAGAGCATGGAGAATTAGCATAAGGTCCCATGGTGGTGTAGGAGACCACCAACGACGACATTTTGTGCGGTTTGACGTCCTTATCTCCTGACCTGCCGCTAACCTTTCAGTACAAATAAAGTAGTAGAAGATCAGTTGATGCTCTTCCCCACAGCAATCGTACGAAAGTTTATGTCCGACAAAATCGTCCGATCAGCAATACATGCAGAGATATGGTGTGTAGAAAGATGGTTCAGCTTACATTCTCCTGGTTCTAGAGTCTGGTAACAGTCAGTATTTTGGCTGCTTTTATCAAGGCTGCGTGACTGTAGTACCGCCTTGGTGGCGAAAAACAAGTCTGTAAACGAGGTACTGGTAGAATTAAGAGAAGACGTAGTCTAATTCAGGCGAAACGTTCAAGGCAGGAGGCAAGGATCGTAGTCGGGAATCAGGCAGAAGTCAAAACCTGGTATAGAATAAACGTAGAATTGCTTAGGCAGGAACAGAATATCTGGAACCAGCTTGGGCACTTTAAAAATGGAAGACTGGCGTTTTTAAAGGCACCGACGATTCGAATTTGGAGCCAAGATGACGTCATGACGCTCAGCGCCAAGACATCAGTGTCAAGGACGCCTGGCACGCAAACCAGTAAGTGCGTGCCTGCACAGAAGAGGCGCGCCAGGAGGTAGCTCGTGAGCAACATGTTGCTCTCCAACCCCTTGGATGTTGCTCCCAGTGGCCTCAAAAGCAGGGGCTTATTTTTTGAATTCCAGGCTTGGAAGGTTTTGGATGTATAAGAACCAGGTGCACTGCTCAACAGAGCCTCAATACAGGTTGCTAATCAACATAGGGGCTACCAAATGGCCAATCACAGCACTTATTTGGCACCCCAAGAACAATTTTCATGCTAGCGTTGCTCCCCAACTCCTTTTTCTTCTGAATGTTGCTCAGGGCCTCAAAAGGTTGGGGATCCCTGGTGTAGTGAGTGTCTGATGGCTCGAAGTTCGAGTATGTTTATTGGAAACTTTGCTTCTGTTGCAGACCACCTTCCTTGGACGGTCTTGTCCTGGAAAACCCCTCCCCAGCCGGAGAGATGGTATCCGTGGTGATTGTCAGGAATTTTGGAAAGGAACAGGGCCGTCTGAGAGATTTTGTTTTTCGTAGAATTGTCCTGGGGTAGGAAGTTACTCTTCCCCCTGTGATGTTGGAAATTAAGGGTCAAGCTCACTGCCGAAGAGTTTGGATCCTGTAAAAGGCAGTACCACCAGATTCTTCTTGGATGTAGGATCTGTGCTCCACTGTTTTAGCCACAAGGCTCTCCAAGCTGCCATCGCCAAGGCAGATTTAGCAAGTAGGTGTAGTGTGTCCATGGATGCATCACAGAGGTAATGGATAGCATTAAGCATCTTTGAGGGGTGATTTGGCATAAAATCTTCCTCAGAAGTTGCCACAATGGCTTCCTGAGCCCACAGAGTTAGAGTCTGTTATATGCATGCCGTGGCAATGACATAAAGAAGAAGTAGAGAATGTAAAAATGTTGTTAAGTAAGCTCTCCGTTTTTCTAGCCATTGGATTCTTGAAGGAAGTACCATTTTCAAGGGGAATAGTTGTCCTTTTGGCAAGTCGAGCCGCTGGGGCATCTGCTTTGGGCACTTGGTCCCATTTGTCTGTGTGTTGTTGAAAGAAATGGTAAAGATTATATAGCCTTTCTGAAAAGTTTCCTATCAGGAAATTTCCATTCTTTCTTAATAGCTTACTCCGCTGTTTCATGGACAGGAAATTGTCTGTGGTTTTGTGACTTAACCAAAAAGTTTGTCAAGTGTTTAACCTCTTTGGTTTCTTCTTGTAAGCCCAGTGTGAGAAATATCAGCTAGCAGACCGTCTAACGCTTCTGATTGTGATCTTTTAGGTGGCTCTGTAGTAGTTTCTGTTTGGTCTGATTCAGAATCATTATCAATGGCATCTATGGAGGGTTGTTCATCTGAAAGCTCTGGGTATGTTTGAGATGTGCTAGGTTTGTTAGCATGTGTAATAGTGCTAGCAGCTAGTTTTCTCTGTGTAGCTACCGCAGCCAGCTTTTCAATAGGTAAGGTCATCCCTAAAAAGGATGCTTGAATGTCTTTAAAGGAATTTTTCAGTATAAAAATTAAAACTGGGTAAATAGATAGGCAGTGCAAAATAAAAAAAATGCTTCTAATATTAGCCAAAAATGTAATGTATAAAGGCTGGAGTGACTGGATGTGTAACATAATAGCCAGAATCCAACTTCCTGCTTTTCAGCTCTCTTGTTTTCCACTTACTGGTTACCCTGGTGACCAGGCAGTAACCAATCAATGACTTGAGCAAGGGCCACTCGGGCCATAACTGTTGCTTTTGAATCTGAGCTGAATGTGGAGCATCAATTGCAAACTCACTAAACAGTTAAGTCCCATGTGGTCCCCCTTCAAGTCGCTGACTAACTCAAAGAGCTGAAAAACAGGAAGTTGGATTCTGGCTATTATATTAGACATCCAGTCATTCCAGCCTATATACTTTACATTTTTTGAAATCTGACATGGGCTAGACATTACCAGCTGCTCCAAGTCATGTGACTTGTGCTCTGATAAACTTCAGTCACTCTTTACTACAAGTTGGAATGATATCACCTCCCTCCCTTCCACCCTCCCCCCAGCAGCCTAACAACAGAACAATGGGAAGGTAACCAGATAACAGTTCCCTAACACAAGATAACAGCTGCCTGGTAGATCTAAGAACACCACTCACTAGTAAAAACCCATGTCTTACTGTGACTCCTTCAGTTACACTGAGAAGGAAAAACAACAGCCTGACAGAAAGCAGTTCCCTCCTAAAGTGCTGGCACAAGTCATATGATCAGGGGCAGCTGGGAAATTGACAAAATGTCTAGCCCCATGTCAGATTTCTAAATTAAAAAAAAAAAAACGTTTTGGTCTTTTGAGAAATGGATGTCAGTGCAGAAGTCTGCTGGGGTAGCACTAACTGATCTGTTTTGAAAAAAAAAAAAAACAGGTTTTCCCACGACAGTATCCCTTTAAGACAATTTGGTATTTCTGATGGGGGTTGACTACTCCGAGTAGGAGAAGCCTCTTTTGTTTTGGCTGTCTTTCATGGTACACTAGAGGGTGTCTAAGACCATTTACTGGTGGTCTTTTTTTGAGATGTGGGCTGTTTTGCATTGTTGACTAGCGCCTAGTGAGGTAGCTTAGTCTTCCCCTCCATAATAGACACAATCAGAAAGCAGAGACAAAGTAATGAGGTAAACTGGCAGAGAGGGGATTAGTGTGGTGAAAGGTTACCTTGTTAGGTAGTAGAGGAGTGGAATGGCTAGTGGTTCAACCGGCCTCAGTCAGAGAGAGAAGGAGCGAAGCCCAGAGTTCCTCTATGCCGTTGCGCATATGTGCACAGGAATGCTCTGGGAAGGCACAAACAATTTGCGCGTCGATGATGTTACTACATTGTGTGCCCGCGCCTTCTCATAAGCGGTCTCCACTTCCTGTTACTTATATGCTCCTGGGCCTCTCTTGTGCAAGAGTTTTAGTGCAAACTCGGAATCTGTGTGGAGCAGCAAGTTAGCATGCCTATCACTTGTCCTCTCTCTGCCAAGTGTTTGAGTCTATGTTCTTATTTGGGATTATGGTAGCATAGAATCATACCTTGTCCATGGTTATTCCCTGCACAGATGTAGGCTGCAATAATGGATTGTGCCATGCGTGCCCCCTTGGTGTCAGTGTTATCAGCAGGACTTGGGGTATAAACTATAAATATATTAATACTGATGTAGATATAGTAGCTGTAGAAGTATAAGTGCAAATGCTAACAAAGAGTGTGAGGGTAGCGCAAAAGCATACCTTATTTGCAGTCAGCACAAAGCAAAAAAGAAAAGTATAACCTACCTCCTTGAAAGCAGGATGACAAAAAACTAACATGGGATGGGCTAATTTCGGGAAGTGGAGAAGCAACCCTGCAGTTTTTCTCCTATCAGATTGCCTCCTAAAGGAAATGGGCATTTACCCAATAATTGTTGCTCCCATTACACAATACAAATGTCACCAGCAAGTCTTCCTAAGTGTCCTAAAGCATTTAGGCCTGGATGTATTGGCTGCTATACCGATAAAAATCCACAGCTTTAAAAACTTTATGCTCCGGCATAATTTTAATATACGGTCACTGTCACAAAACATACAGCAGGAATTAAATTTGAAGCTCTATGGTACAAATAATACTTCCCATTAAATATCAAGAGGAGGATACAAACCTTTATTGTCTGCTGCAATGAAACCAAGTATGTTCTCATGGCGCAACATGACTGTTTGATATATTTCTGCCTCACGGAACCAGGAACGCTCTTCTCTCGAAGAAAAAATTTTTACTGCCACTTCCTCTCCCCTCCACTTTCCACGCCACACTTCACCAAATCGACCCTTTCCAATGCTTTCTTGTAAAACAATTGTTCTTGCAATTGTTCTTTGCACAAGTAAAGGCAGACCTGCATAACCAAAATAAAAAATGTAGTATAAGACCTAAGAAAAAGGCTGCACAAGCTGCATCAAATACAATTCATGCCATACGATTCAACTTTATGGCTATTGGGTATTTTAAGCCACATTTCCACAATTAGAATTCTGCTGCATTTTTTGGGTACTTAAAAATATGCTTTTTAACAATATACCTCTATATGTATTTAACCTTGTACATAAGGAAAGCCAGAGCAAAACAAAAAACATTATGGCTCGGAAAAAAGCATTGAGATTATTAAGATAAGTGTACATTAAAGTAATTCAAATTAGCTGGGTCAGAGGAAACTTTTTTTAGGTTCACAAATACCAACAGCACATGCAAAAATGCAAACAGGAAAAATAAAATTGATTAAAGTTAAACAAATCCCAAATTTATTTTTACCCTTTAAATGCCACAGAACATAGATTCTACGTTCTGCAGCCCAGGAGCCCCATATGCAGCAGCAGGTGCACGTGGACCACATGCCTGCTGCTGCACCCCACAAGCCCTCCATACCGGACCCTTTGCAAGATGGACTCCATCATTGTGGGACCATTTGATTGTTCTGATCAGGGATCCTCCTGTTGCCAACATACCTATCATAAGCATAAGGGATTGGGTATATAGCAAGCAACTCTAATATTACTAACTGAAGTTGGTCACAATTCCTGGTTCCTCCCATATGCCAGTACAGGCATGAGCACATGAACAAATGCAGGCTTCGGCTTAGCTGTGGCTGGCTATTATGGACAGCTCATTTACATTTCTAAAGTGAGTGGCTCATTTACATATAAAAATAGACCTAATTTGCATTTTGTAGGCAAGCATCCCATTTACATTTTAAAGTAAGCGGCACATCAGGCATTTGCCCGAACCCACAGATTGCCAGTCTGGGTCTGTGCGTGGGTACCTATTTTAGTTTCGGTAGACTGTGTACTGTACAAGAATATGTGGTTTTGGTAAACATTTTTCGTTGTGTTTACACAGGCAGCGTGTTAGCAAAGACAATTTTCATTTAATAAATGTATTTATATTTAATAAATGTATTTTGTTAAATTGTTACATAGGTAGCATCCCAGTTCTCATGCACAATCCTGTGCTTTCAGAAACAACCAGTACAGTACAAATTCTTTCAACTCTTTTTTTCTGAGTTCAATGTAAACTATAAAATGCTAAAAAACTGGGGTGTCGGGACCAATTGCCTTTCACTGTATATAATGTTTGTAGGATTTGAAGACATTAAAAAAATTGCTGTACCATTACAGATAGGAGTGCAGAATACTCGGGACCTGGAGATTCAAGATACAGTATCATTTCATAATTTGGATCTTTATACAAAAAGTCGAACATTAAAATTTACCCAATAGGATTGTTTTGGCTTAATAATATGTCTTCGTTTGGATCATGTACAAGGTACTGTTTCTTTAATACAAATGTGAATTATTTCATTAAAATATATGGGAAATTGCCATTGCATAACATATTTATAAAGCTCCAACATATGCTGCAGCTGAACAGTAAATGGGTGTATACATTGAACATATAAGATAACATACAAAAACAACCAAATAACCAATAAAAAATATGTCTGATTATTGCATAGTGGGGTTCTCGTTCCAAAAAATAAATAAATCACCACTTTACTAGCAGTATTAGCCACTAGGTATGCAACACACAAAACAGAGAAGCAATAATGCAGAACCACTCCTGCTAATAATAAAGGGGTTGTTCACCTTAAAATTAACTTTTAGTATGATGCAGAGAGTGATATACTGAGACAATTTACAATTGTTTTAATTTTTTTATTATTTGTGTTTTTTGAGTTTAGCATTTTATTCAGCAGCTCTCCAGTTTGCAATTTCATCGGGTTGCTAGGGTCCAAGGTACCCAAGAAAACATCCAGCTAGAGAGTGATATACTGAGACAATTTACAATTGTTTTAATTTTTTTATTATTTGTGTTTTTTGAGTTTAGCATTTTTTTCAGCAGCTCTCCAGTTTGCAATTTCATCTGGTTGCTAGGGTCCAAGGTATCCCAGCAAACAAGTATTTATTTGAACCAGAGAGTGAAATATGAATAGGAGAGAGACTGAATAGATGAGTTATCAAAAGGAGCAATATCAATCAATGTATAGCTTTACACAGCGTTTGCTTTTTTAAGAAGGGGTCAGTGACCCCATTTGAGAGCTGGAAAGAGCCAGAAGAAGAAGGCAAATCATTTTAAGACAAAAAAGACAAAAATGAAGACCAATTGAAAAGTTGCATAGAATTTGTTCATTCTATAACATACTAAAAATTAACCATAAGAGGAACCACCACTTTAAATGAAAAGCACAATACCAATTTAACATGTATAAAAGTATCTTACCTGAGCCAGATCCTGAAGTTGTCATATCATAAATAAGATTTTTTAATGTTGTGCCCTCAGATATAAAAGGCCGATCTAACGAAGGATCTTCATCATTTGGAACTCTATGATGAATGACTGTGCGGTTATGACAAATATAAAGGGCCAACATCAGTAGAATGCAAACAAGGCAAACTGGGCCAGCTATAACAGCTGCCAACTCCACAGGCCCCAAGTTTGGAGGTGTCCTAAGTGGTAGTGTAGCTATTTAAAAAAGAAAAAAAAAAACAAGTAAAACATTTTTGGGGGAGGGAGGCAGTTACCCACATAACCAATGAGTGTTTTCCATTTAAATCTATAACAAAAAACTACTTCTTTAAAATGAAAAGGAGGATGTGCTTAAAGGAACAGTAACATCAAAATTTTTTTAAAAAAATTGTTAGAATAAACGAAAAAAAAAAAAACACCAAGACAAATTGAAATTTAAAATTGCAAGGCCTTTATTAAGAAATAACTTACCGAAACTCCACTTCCTGTTCTCCTCAGAAAAGGCAACATGGTGACCATCCATAGTGTGGCGCTTGATTTCTCCTCCCTGGCTCTCTCTCCTATTGAACCGACAGCAGGAAAATGGACACCTCCTTGTTTGCATCGTTCAACTCGCTGACCGCGCTGGAGAGGTCGGCATGGACATCTGGCAGCTGGCAAGGTGTTGACTATCTGGGCGATCTCCAGGGCTGCTCTCTTCCCGGTTACTTACTTTGGCATGTCCTCTGTCTATCCCAGTATCGCTCAGCGACTGCGACACTCTCGGTGTCGCTACTCTCACGCTCTTCTCAAGCTGGATGGCAGTCAAGTGTAGAGCCGTGTAACCTCCCGCACGCCTACCCAGGATTTACAGACTGACAGTTTGGTGCCTGGCAGCGACAAGCAGAAGCGGCAGCAGCAGCCATGCAACAGGCAGTGCCAGCGTGCACCAACAGCCCAGCCTGGCAACCAAAGAAATCGGCAGAGGCGGAGCCAGAGAGTGTCGCAGTCGCTGAGCGATAATGGGATAGAGGATATGCCGAAGTAAGTAACCGGGAAGAGAGCAGCCCTGGAGATCGCCCAGATAGTCAACACCTTGCCAGCTGCCAGATGTTGTGGGAAATGAGGGGGGACTGGCAGAATACATCCAGTCTTACCCCTTGTCACTGGCAGGCACCAGCAACCCTGCTACTGCGAGTCCAGATGCCCAGACTGCAAGTCCTCTTTCAGGCAGCTGCATCAGTTCCCGGCATTACCCCAGGCTGCGAAGGACGCGCACCGGCTTGTGGCAGTTCCTCCTCAACTTCAGACTTGAAGCCTGAAGCTCCAGCGGGGCTTCTAGCGCGGCCAGGGAGTTGGATGATACAGACAAGGAGGTGTCCATTTTCCTGCTGTCAGTTCAATAGGAGAGAGAGCCAGGGAGGAGAAATCAAGCGCCACACTATACTACTTCACATTTAATGATTGGGACTGAAATATGTGCATTTAAAAATTAAAGAATATGCTTAACAAAATCAACTACAAAATAAACAGTATAGTTTCATTTATGGTAATATCAGGATACTGTTCTATCAAGACTTTTCCTTGGAGGTTCAATGGCAAAGACCATGGTTCCAGGAGGTTAAGAAACGTCTGAGGGAAAGGAAAATCAAAAATGCTATGTTCTACCCTGCCAAAGTTTGGATCCAGACAAATGGCAACACCCAATACTACTCATCTCCACAAGAAGTCTCTACATGGCTGGACCAAATACCATTTAAGGCTCATCTCCCAGGAAACCCCCACAGACCCCCCCTAAAATAGAATACAATAATTGACTGACCCAGGCCTTAACTACATTCCACTAAACTGTGTGTCCACCCACCCCCTCATGATCTACATTAAGAGGGGACATACAACGGTTTGGTCACTGTGCTATATGCCAAGTTGTTACAAGAGGTGCATGGTGATAGCTTAGAAGGTCTAAAAAGTAAATGGGAGGCCGGATGTGGGCACAATTCTAGATAAGGAGTGGCAGGAGGCTCAGGAATCCCTTAATTCAATTGTTCATTCTCTATAAGGCCTTATTATACCCATCAGACTTTACTGCATTAACGGCAAAAACCAGGACGTTGGCACCAGATGGGCCTTGGACAGGGGTACCTTGTTACATATGATGTGGAACTGCCCTAAACCTACCTCATATTGGAGTAAAACTCTAGATACCTTAGAAGCTGTACTACAGGTGACAATTCCTAGAACACACAAAACGGTTATGCGGGTCATAATACAAGACCTTTAGTTGAACCAATAACAGTCCTTTTTTCCCTTTGAGGCATTATGGGAGCACTCCAAGGCTAAGTAAAAATATGTTCAAATACAATGGAAGTGCAACCGATTTGTCCAATTAATCAATGCACGTTCCCTGCACGCTCCCTGGACCCCTTGTCTCATAAGTAATTCAGGATAGGTAGGGCCCACATGGCATTTCTTCAATATGGTACCAGTTTTAAATGTATGTTCGCAAATGCAAGGAGTCTGACTGGTAAAATTGGAGAGCTGGAGGGAAAATATGATGTGATTGGTGTGGCCGAAACATGGCTGAATGAGTCGCATGACTGGGCAGTAAATATCAGCGGTTATACTTGTTTCGAAAGGACAGAGGCAATAGAAAAGGAGGAAGGGGTTATGTTAGAAAATGAGGGGGCACTTATGGGTGGAGTTCCTCACCAATTGTAAAGAGTCCAGTAAATTAATTGTAGGGGTATGCTATAGACCCCCTAATGTAAGCTCCTGATGCAAATAGAAAAGGCTGCTAGTTTGGGTAAAGTAATGATAATGGGGAGGGGGGGTTAATTACCCAGATATTAACTGGAGCAACAGTGCTGCCAGATCAGTTAATGGGAACAAGTTTATAAACTTGTTGCATGACAATTTTATGGCACAGGTTGTTGAGAAACCTACCAGAAAAAATGCTATTCTGGATCTAGTGATCTCAAATGACCCAGAACTTATAGCAAATGTGCAATTCATTGAACCCTTGGGTAATAATGACCATAATGTTATCTATTTTTATATCATTTAATACCTGGTGCAAAAATACAAATATATACTGGGGCAACAAAAAACCATGAATTTTGGAAAAGCTTATTTTAGTGCCTTGAGGGCTGCGCTTCAGAGTATTGATTGGGGCATTAAGTTTGCAGCTAAAAACACAGATCAGAAATGGTTGTCATTTAAAAAATATTAAATAATTACGGTTCTCAATTTATTTCCTTAAAGAGTAAATGTAGAAGCTCTAAGAATCATCCTATATAGCTTAATACAGAAGTAAAGAAGTTAATTGGAAAGAAGAAAAAGGCGTTTAACAACTACAAGTCTGTTGGGACAGAAGCTGCATTTAATGAATATTAAAATATAATAAATGTTGTAAATCAGCAATCCGGAAGGCAAATAAAGGAAATTAAGAGTTAATTGTGGCGGAGTCAAAAACGAACCCTAAAAAGTTTTTTAAATATATTAATAGTAAAAAGAAAAGGTTGAGCGTTTCCCATTAAATGTGTTGTTCACCTTTGGGACAATAAAGCCATTTTAAGAGCACGTCATAAAACCGTTTTTTTAATTTATCATTATTGCCTAAAATGTTTGCTTTCAGAGATACATACCACAGAAGCTATGCATCATCTCTGCAACATCTCTCTCTCAGTTCTCTGTTTTGGGTTCGCCGACACTCTGTGAAAAGCTACAGGTTACCATATAAGGAAGTTGACGATTGAATCTGCACTGGGCATGCGCTCTCTCCTCTGCTTCATTTGCATATCTTCAGTTAGCAAGATTCTGCCAATCGGATCAAAGATATTCAAATGAAGCAGGAGAGAGAGAGCATGCACAGAGCACATTCCATTGTCAATTTCCTTATATGGCAACCTGTATCTTTTACACAGAGCCTGTCCCACAATCTCAGATCACAGATGAGAGGACTGAGTTTTTGCAGAGACAATCACTTCAATGGTATGTATCTCTAAAAGCAAACATTTTAAGTAATAAAGATAAATTACAAAAATGTTTTTTATGACATGGGCTGTTAAATTAGATTTATTTTCTAAAAGGTGAACAAACCCTACCAGTATGTTTGTAACAGATACAGAAAAGACAAATGTGCAAAATCAGTTCTTTTTTTCAGTGTATACAACAAGAGGAGTCGGAGTTCCCAGGCTCACTTCATAGCTGCACTGGTGGCTCAGCTCAATCTAGTCAGTGGCTGATTTAGGATATGATTTAAAAAGTTTTGATAAAAAACAGGAAATTGTTTATACTTATACGTAGTTTCCTGGTCACTTCCATGGCAGCATTCACCCATGGGTTAATTCCCCCCTGCAGGTCAGCGGACAGGACCTTCCACTAATATTTTAAAAGTTCCACCTCTTCCCCATCCCCCTTGTCTCAGTATTAAAGCTGTCCCCTACAAAGAGGGTGGGAAACTCTCCAGTGAATGCTGCCATGGAAGTGACCAGGAAACAGAAATTATGGTAAGTATAAACAATTTCCTGTTTTCCCATAGTCCCCATGGTCAGTATTCACCCATGGGAAATCCCCAAGCTAAAAAAGAGGCAGGGACAATAACCTGAACAAAACTTTTAATTAGTGGAATACACTACAGATTGCAAAACTTTTCTCCCAAACTTCGCTTTGTGGGAGGCTAACACATCTAACTTGTAATGTTTTACAAAATGTATTCAGAGACGACCGCCTTGCCGACTTGCAGATGGTTTCAAATGACCCTTTGGCTTGTGCCGCCCAGGAAGTTGCCAATGCCCTGGTAGAATGAGCTTTCAACCCTTTTGGGATACTCCTTCCTGCCACATTGTAAGCCTTCACAATTGCTGCCACAATCCAGGTACTGCTCTTTTCGCAGGGGCATGACCCCTTCTGTATCCATTCGGAATTATAAACAAATGTTCTTATTTTCTCCATCCCTTAGTTCTTTCAAAGTAAATCTTAATGGATCTCACTAAATCCAGAGGATGACCTCCGAATCCATATGATATTTTTACACCACCTTAGGAAGGAAATTGAATGGTGTTAACACCACTTTATCTTCAAAAATTAGTGTGTTGTTCAGAAGCTGCTAAAGCTGCCATTTCTCCCACTCTACATGCTGATGTTACTGCTACTAAGAGGATCACTTTTAGCGTCATATTCCAAACTGAAACGTCTTCCAATGGCACAAACGTAGATTCAGTGAGGACATTAAAGGAAAACTATACCCCGAAAATTAATTTTTGAGCAACAGATTGTTTATATCAAATCAAGTGACATATTAAAGAATCTTACCTACCTGTTCTATATATTTAAGTAAATATTGCCCTTTTACATCTCTTGCCTTGAACCACCATTTTGTGATGGTCTGTGTGCTGCCTCAGAGATCACCTGACCAGAAATATTTCAACTTTAACTGTAAAGGGAAGAAGTGTTGAAGCAAAAGACAGAACTCTGTCTGTTAATTGGCTCGTGACCTAACTTTATAGGTTTTTTGGCATGTTTGTGTGCACCGTTGGATCCTAGGATCCCAGGAGGCTGTCCTTATTTTTTAAAATGGCTATTTTCTATTTATGATTACCTAATGGCACATGCTACTAAAAAAGTATATTAATATGCTAATGGTTTATTTACATGAAGCAGGATTTTACATATGAGTTGTATTATGCAATATCTGTTAATAGAGACCTACATTGTTCGGGGGGTATAGTTTTCCTTTAAGGACTAGAGGAAGATCCCATGGAGGAAGACAATTCCGCCTCTCTGGCCTTACTCTCATCAAGGCATTAAAGAATCTTTTTACCAGAGGTTCCTCTGCCCAAATCTTCCCGGTCAATGCCGAAATTGCGGATATTTTTCCCCTTAGTGTACGAATATGCAACTTCTTCTTGTACCCAGAGAACAAAAACTCTAAAACTACTAAGGGCAATGGAGACAATGGTTTCCCTCCAGTCTCTGTCACAACCTCTATAATATTGTTGTGATGTGCTTGCTTTTCTTGGTTTCAAAAGCAAGTCTATGACTTCTTCATTCAACGATAATCGTCTCATTCTCATCCTTTCAACCGCTCTGTATCGGAATGGATCTCTGTGATAACCAGCTTGGAATCTGCATAGGTTCGTCCACCAACAGCCTCTGGAGAAGGGGAAACCACGCCTCCTCGGCCAGAAGGGAATTATTGCAATTGCCTCTGCTCTGTCCTTCCTTATTTTCTTCAAAACTTTCCAAATTAAAGGACATGGAGGAAAAACAAATGAAGACTTTTGACCAAGCCTGTCTTAGCCCATCCACTGCCTCTGCAAACTTGCAGGGGAACCTTGAGAAGAATGTCCGACATTTCCTGTTCTGAAGGATGCCATCACATCTATCGGTGGCTGACTACACCTTCTCACTATCTCCTTGAAAATCTACCCATGCAGACTCCATTCTCCTGGATCCAACACTGCTCGACTGAGGAAGTCTGCTTTTACATTCTCTTTTCCTGGAAGATGAATAGCGGTCAACCCTTCTATCCAAATTTCTGCCCACTGAAATATAGGCTTCACTTCTTCTAGGTACCCCCTTGTTTCACTATATAGGCGACTGCCGTAGTGTTGTCTGACATTACCGTCACTTGTTTTCCCTCTAGAAGATGTGAAAAATGAAGAAGAGCATTTTTTATTGCTCTTATTTCCAGAATATTCGATGACACATTTTCTCCTTTCCATGTGCCTTGTATGACCCTTTCTCCTGTGTGGGCACCCCATCCCACACTTGAAGCATCGGTGGTTACTACCACCCAATCTGGATCTTCTAAAGGAAAACCTCTCCAGATTTTTCCATCTGCACCAGGAGAGGGATCTATTGATGTCTTGTGGTACGACAACTCTCTTCTGCAAATGTTGGCGAGGTTGACATTTTCCTCAGAAGAAAAAATTGTAATGGTCTTAGGTGCCACCTTGCTGACTTTACTATTTGTATAGTTGAGGACATGGATCCTATTACCTTCAGACAGTGTTGTACGGAGACTGTCCTCTGTCTCTTGAAACAACTTACTAGGTCAATTACTGTCTAGAGCAGGGATCCCCAACCTTTTGAACCCGTGAGCAACATTCAGAAGTAAAACGAGTTGGGGAGCAACACTAGCATGATAATTGTTCTTGGGGTGCCAAATAAGTGCTGCGATTGGCCATTTGGTAGTACCTATATGGATTGTCAACATTCATTCAGGCTCTGCTTGGCAGTACACCTGGTTTGTGTACAATTAAAACTTGCCTCCAAGCCTGGAATTAAAAAATAAGCACCTGCTTTGGGGCCACTGGGAGCAACATCCAAAGGGTTGGAGAGCAACATGTTGCTCACGAGCTACTGGTTGGGGATCACTGGTCTAGAGGAAGACTGACTAAATTTTTTCCCGTCTGGAAGAAAGCCCCTAGAGATTGAAGTGACTGAGTGGGAACCAAACTGCTCTTTTCTTGGTTTATCACCCAACCATGGGCTAGTAAGAATTCTCTCACTCTTAAAGTATGCACCACAGCTTCTGACCATGACTTTGCCACCACCAGGATGTCGTCCAAGTAATGATACACTTCCAAACCTTCTTTCCTTAATTCCGTTATAAGTGATACTAAAACCTTTGTGAATACTCTTGGGGACTGGGCGAAACCGAATGGCAGACATCTGAACTGCACATGGATGTTGTTGATCTCAAATCTTAAACGTTTCCTGTGTACTTGTGCCACAGGCACGTGAAAATAGGCGTCTTTTAAGTCTATGCTTGTCAGCCAATCTCCTGCTTGCATAATGGACGCCAATGACTCCATCTTGAACTTTCTTACTTGTAAGAACTTATTCAACTCATGTTGAACTCATCTCCAGCACCGGTCTTAACATCCTGATGCTTTTTTTTTTTTAATCAAAAATAGTCTGGAATAGAACCCCTTCCATCTTTTTTGTGGAGGAACACTCTCTATTGCTTTTGATTCGAGCAATTGATCGCAGAAGTCTTGAGCTATCTTCTTGTCTGAATCTGTTCCCTTGATCACCGAGTTTATGAAAAAAATCTCCTTTTGGTACTTTTTTGAATTCCAGGAAGTATCCCGATTTCACTAACCCTTGTACCCAAGCATCTTTTATAGTGGTGGCCCAGACACGTGAAAAATTGACCAACCTGGCCCCTACCATGATCTGGGTCCTGCCACCCTCATTGCTGCCTTGAGGTTGATGGGGTAGAAGAGAAAAACCCTTGTCTTTTCGAAACCCCATCTGGAACTAGGACGTCCCAATCTCCAAGTAGACTGTCTTGAATATTCCATTCCTGGACTGTACTGCCTCGAAGATCTAAATGACTTCTCCTTTGTTCTGTTGAAGCATGAATCGAACCTCGCTTTCTTCTCTGATTATCTTGAGGTAAGAACACACAATCTTATCTCAAGAAACCTTCTTGATAATGGCATCAAGCTTTTCTCCAAATAACATTTCCCCTTCAAAAGGTAACTGACAAAGATTTTTTTTAATGCTGCATCGGCTGCCCAAAATTTTTACCAAAGTGCTCTCCTAGTGGCTACTACCATATCTATTGAAGCTTCCGACACGACACGAACATCTTACAGTCAGATAACATCTCCATCAATTTCGGTCTCTTTACATTTGACGATATTGCATCTCCCAGCTCAGAAAGCTAAACCTTCAAAGCCCTCGACACGGATGTCAGTGCCACTGCTGGACTACAGGCTGCTCCAGCAGCTCCAAAGGACTTTTTCAGATTGAATTCCATTTTCTTTTCCATAAGCTCTCTACATACTGTTGCATCATCAACCAGAAGTGTGGTCTTTTTAGCTAGTCGTACGACAGCTGCATCCACTTTAGGCGGAGAATCCCAAGACTTAGAATATTTTTTATTAAATTTCCCTGCTGTTTGAGCTTTCCTCTGTCTTTTTCCATTCAGTTGCAATAATCTCTTTTATTGACGAATGAACTGGAAAACATACTGCTTTCTTTTTTGCAGATGGAAACAGTTTATCCGCAGCTTTGCGGATTCTGTAGGAAACATCAGGGTCTGCCTAACTGCCTTAATCAAAGGCTCAATTACTGCAAGATCAAAAGTGGACTCCTCCTCAGAATCAATCTCCCCTTCTTCCGATCCCGCCTGCGACAGGACATCTGAATCGGCCGACAAATCACCCTCGGACACATCCGAGAAAGACTCTCCTTGTCTAACATGATAATGTCGTGGTCTCTTCTTAGAACCGGAGACCTCTTGAAATCCACGTAACACTGCCTGTTTGATCACAGACGATAAGGATTCAGCAAATAATAGATTTTCCTGCGACAAGGAGGTTCCAGGTTCCTGTTGCTTTTCACTAGGAGCTGCAGACTTCTCCGGACTTGTCTTTTCTCCCATCTGTAGCAGGTAGGCTGCATATAAATAAGCTGTTATAACCTGAGCCCTTATACTTGCCATAGCTTCTCTGTCAGCATACATCAGCTTTTCCCTTTAGGTTGTGCAGATTTTTCGGTCATACCAGGTACCATTGGTGTGCTGACACTGCTGCTCTCAATACTCAGATACACTGAGGGGAAATGGCAGCCACAGGAAGTGTTGATCTATTAAAAAGATTGGGCAGCGTGCTGGATACTTTAAATATTCCCAAAAATTGCTGGCATCTATTAAAATATAACTTGTCAGGGCTCGAACGCTAAATTTGGCGCCCAAAACCGTATCCACGTTCTCCCCATTTCCTCCTGCGCCATCTGCGCATAATGTCCATCACCATGATGGCCGCTAGGGAACTTCCGCTTTGGACGTCACATCCGCTCGCGTCCTTCTGCAACCAGCCGTGCAGTTCCCTTCCGAGCGCTAGACTCTGCCTAACCCGCACTGCGGGAGGATCCAGCCTTCTCGATCCAGCACTGCAAGCTGCCACGCTCTTCTGCAATTCCCTAACCCGACGAGCGGGAGGTGAACCACAGGCATGTAAATTAGCCCTTTGCTAACCCCAAGCTGGGGAGCATCTCGGACCCATACTCCTATAATTAGCCTTGTTACAACTAACACAGCACTCCTATCCCCTGGCCCGGACAAAAAAGACAAGGGGGATGGGAAAGAGGTGGAAATTTTTAATCTTTAGTGGGAGATCCTGTCCGCTGGCCTGCAGGGGTGAATTAACTCATGGGTGACTATGGGAAATTAATGTAAACAAGGCTCCAGGGCCTGTTGGAATACATCCCCGGGTTCTAAGAGAGCTTGGTTCCGTTTTAGACCTGCCCCTAGTTCTGATTTTTTCAGATTTCTTACATCTGGTATGTTGCCTATGGAATGTAAAAAAGCGGATGTCATTCCAATATTTGAAGAGGGATTACTGGGAATTATAGGCCAGAAAATTTGGTGAGCAAATTATTTGAAGGCCTGTTAAGGGATCACATTAAAAATTTTGTCCTAGAGAATGGCATTATGAGCAGCAGTCAGCATGGCTTTATGAAGGATAGGTCATGTCAGACTAATCTGATTGCTTTTTATGATGTGGTAAGTAAGATACTGGACTATGGTGGGGCAGTAGATGTGATCTATTTGGATTTTGCCAAAGCGTTTGATACCGTGCCCCACAAATGACTGCTTTCTAAACCAATGTCTATTGGGCTTAATGAAGTCGTTTGCACATGGATAGGAAACTGGCTACAGGATCAGGTACAGAGGGTGGTTAATAGTACATTCTCTACTTGGAGTAAGGTTCTTAGTGGGGTCCCTCAGGGCTCCGTATTGGGTCCACTTTTATTTAACTTGTTCATTAATGACTATGGGGAGGGTATTGTAAGTCAGTGTTTTTCAACCACTGTGCCGCTATCGCACCTGGGCCCGCACCCGATTGGGGCCTGGCCTCGGGAGGGCTGGACTAACAAGGGAAGGGCGGAGGGTTGGTCTTAGCGCTGGGAGGCAAACGGTGGGCTGAAGGGCGCAGGGAGGGAAAGGGCAGGCTGAGCAGTGTAGGGAGGGAAAGGGCAGGCTGAGCGGCGCAGGTAAGCAAACGGGGGGCTGAGCAGCGAAGGGAGGGAGTTAGCCGAGAGTCCAGAGTTAGACTGAAAGTTAAGGACTAGTCAGTACAGAGGTCTAGCAGGGCACAAAGTGGAGTGATGCCGAGCCAGACGTGTGAGTCTGGAAGCGCTGCTCCCAGAAGCATCACCGTGTGAGATGGAACAAGGAGCACAATGCATTGGTGACTTTTCAGCAGTTCCCTTGATTGAGGGAAGAGGAAGAGCTTCGTGTGTGTCTTTCATCGATTCCTGCCAGGATATCAGCTCTGTGTTCATCCAAACAGGCCCAGGTATCACACTGAGTGAGTATAAATATGAAAGATTATAAAATACTTTTTTCTTTGTGTTTATTTGATTCCTATTCAAGATGTTATAATATAACGTCATTCTTCAATGTTTAAAAAAAAGCTTATATTAACAATACAACACTTATATTGTTAATATAAGCTTTTTTTTTCACATTTTCAGCTGGTGGTGTCCCGCGGGATTTTTTCAATGAAAGAAATATGCCTTGGCTCGAAAAAGGTTGAAAAACACTGTTGTAAGTAATGTATCAGTATTTGCAAATTACACAAAACTATCCAGTCCAATTAATTCCATCCAGGATGTGGCATCCTTGCAACAGAATCTTGACAAACTGGCAATCGGGGTAGCCAATTGACAAATGAAATTTATGTTGATAAATGTTAAGTCATGCACCTAGGATGTAAAAATATCCAAGCCACTTATACCCTTAATAGGGTTATAAAAAATGACCCTGGAGTCCTTGTAGATGATAAACTTAACTGTAGCAAGCAATGGCATCAAGGGCAAATATGGTCTTGAGCTGTATTAAAAGGGCATAGAGTCACAGGAGGAGGGGGTCATTCTTCCACTTTATAGAACACGTGTAAGGCCCCATAAAGAATAGTCTGTACAGTTTTATGTACAGGATATTATTGTATTTAAAAAAAAAAAAAAGTACAGAGAAGGGCAACTAAGCTGGCAAAAGGTATGGAAAATCTTAGCTATAAGGAAAGACTGGCCAAATTGGGGAGTTTTACGCTGTAAAACAGGTGGATCATATAATAATCTCTCTGCTTTATTTACTAGTAGGTCTTTCCAGGTGACAAGAGGTCCAACACATTCCGATTAGAAGAAAAGAGGTTCAACCTAAATATTCAGAAGGCGGATACATACATTAGATAGCTTTAAGAAGGGGTTGGATGTCTTTTTAGCAAGTTGATCCAAGGACTAGTCCGATTGACATTTTGGAGACAGGAAGGATTTTTTTCCCCCACTCAGGCAAATTGGAGAGGCTTCAGTTGCGGTTTTTTTTTTGCCTTCCTCTGGATCAACTAGCAGTTAGGCAGGTTAAAAAAAAAAAGTTCAAAGGTTGAACTTGAAGGGCGTGTCTTTTTTTCAACCTAACTTACTATGTTACTATATGTGCATGTGTTAACATTTTTTGATCATAAACTAAAAACCCCTTTTTTTGTAAACATGCACTAGCATATATACTGAATTACTGAAGGTCAGGGATCAGGAGATCCCAAGAAAAGCTACTTCTATACTATGAGCAGAGATAAATTGTAAGGGAGCACCTTATGGGGTTTACCTTGACATGGTATGGTGGCTTACCAATTTTATGATCTTAACTTTGTAACTGAAAACCCCTGCACTTGCATTTATACTGAATTACTTATGAGACAGGGGGCAGGGAAAGTTTAACAGGACAAATAAGTTGCACTTCCATTGAATTCAAACACATTTTACCTAGCCTTGGAGTGCTCCCAAGGTCAATCACTCAGAATTCGAGAAATGTTGCTTGCCCCACCTTCCCTACCTGTAAACAGGTAATGCAGGACACCTGCAGTACCGAGCAACTAAAGTATTTGAAAAGGGGGGTCCCCAACAAATTCCAAAAAATGTGAGGACTATGGACAGAAATTTACCCCCTTCACCCACAACAACCCACAGCTGATTAAGTCAGGAGTGTATAGAAAGGGGTAAAGGTGCTAGAGTCCACAAAACTCATAACCCTTCTTTAGGTGGGAGGCCCCCAGGCTTTACTAAGGCTTGCTAAGGTATACTAGGACACACCTCTTTGCCTTAATAAATGTACATAACATGTCTATTGCCGTCATCGACAATGTAATATGTAACTTTTACAATAATCTACCCTAAAAGTGATAGGGAGATGTTCTTATAACTTATCGAATGTGTCAGTATTTTTAATAATGCAGCACTGCACCACTAAGTTTATAAAATACCTCCCCTAAGCCAGCCCAGCAACACCTACCCTTTACCAAAAATGAGACACAGTGAATGTTGCTTTAACATGTAGAGCAGACTGTCAGTCTCAAATCATAGATAGCTGCATGTACTCAAATGATGACACTCGGCAAGCATGTCTGTAGAAAGCCTCTCTCTCCTGACAACCGCCTCACGAACATTGGTTACATGCAGCTGGGCTTGGGGAAAAGAGGTAAATCTTTAAAGGGGTTGTTCACCTTGGAGTAACTTTTAGTACAATTTAGCGAGGGATATTTTGAGAATTAGCAATTGGTTTTCAATTTTTATTATTTGTGGTTTTTGAATCATTTAGCTTTTATTCAGTAGCTCTCCAGTTTGCTATATTTGGTTGCGAGGGTCTAAATTACCCCAGCAACCAATCATAGATTTGAATAAGAGACTGGAATATGAATACAGGAGGGCCTGAAAAGAAAAAGGTGTAATAAAAAGTAATCACAACAATAAATGCACAACCTTAAAGAGCATTTGTTTTAAGATGGGGTCAGTGACCCCCTTTTGAAAGCTGTAAAGAGTGAGAAGAAAAGGGCAAATAATTAGAAAAATATAAAAAACAATGACCAATTTAAAAGTTACTTAAAATTGGCCATTTTATAACATACTAAAAGTGAACCACCCTTTGCAATGTTCTAGCATTAGCAAACGTGACGAGTATGAAGCCAAGCTACTTTTACAAATAGAAGCGGCTTCACAACTAGGTCAAG
>CM044442.1:56993023-57019498 GCA_024363595.1 Xenopus borealis
CCCCTCCTTCTGTTCAGTAAAAGTTATCCGCTAATAAAACAACCTATTTTCCAGAAAATAAAAACCACTCTACATCACACAACCCCTTTAACTGCCACGTATAGCATGGCAGCATAAATTCCAGTCACACCTACAAAAGGTTACATACCCTAATCAAAAATGCTTGTTTTTACATGGACACAGTTTCTGCTCCCCCCACTGTTAAACTCTCCTTCTCTTGATGTTCCCACTTAGTTTTTTTTCCTCCTTCCTGTTTATGCCAGACATGGCTGTTTCTCCATCTGTGTTTTGGAGAAACAGCCTATCCACTCTCATCTGCCCCTTAACATATCTGCAGTGAGAGGCACTGAGTCAGCCTCTGCTCAAACACATGGGGGGCAGATTCACTAAAGGGTGAAATGACAGTCGCTTGCGAAAATTCGCCAGATATCCAATCCGCAGGGACATTTTCAATTCACAGGTGCTGATGGCAATTCTCTAACGAATGAGACTGTTGCTAGTGTTCGTCACACTCTATTGCCAGGCGTCTTTTCGCTCTGGTTAATGGTCGTTGCTTCATAAACATTTTTTTAACACATTTGAGGGGCTCATGTCTAGGGCATTAGAGGAGCTTTTATGTCTTTATTAAGCTCCCTTGGACATTTGTAATAAAAATTGGCCACTTCAAGCATTTCCACCAATATCTCCCCTATTCAAATTGATCTAAGCATAAGACTACAAGCAAAGATTTGTTAGGCACAAATGAACACTAGTGAATCTTCGCTATGAAATACTCACACTGAAGAAGTATTGCTAGCGAAAAGTTACCAGGGTTTGGCACCCAGGACGCAAATTCAAATTTTATTGAATTAGCGTAGGGTAACAAATTTGCACCTGGTGAAGTGGCATGGAGTGTTGCAAAGTGGTTGATGGCAACAATTCACCCTTTAGTGAATTTGCCCCATGGAGTGTATAAGTTATTTTAGTCTTTGTGTTTAAAACACGTTAGACAATAAATAAATGGTGCTCCAGATAAAAAGTAAACACCTCACCAAGTCGATCATGTGATCCAGGTGCACCAGACCCCCAGCTTCAGGGAGTGGCAATCGGATTGGCAAAATGAAGTATTACGCCTATCCGGCACTCAGATGAACCCAAAAGGTCAAGGATGTATTAAAGTTAAAACATTAAAGAACCACAACTGAAATTAGGCTAAACCTCCACCAAGTCGTAAACTTCACAGTATTTAAATAATCAGAAGTGACATTGATATGTAAAAAGCAATTTTTATTCACCACCATGCCTGATTCTTAAAAACATATATTTAAAACCAAAGCAGTAACCTGGGAGACGGGATCCCGTTCCTTTTAATAATTTGGCCGCAATACCCGATCAGCAGATCAGGAAAGTGACCAATCAATTGCACCAAATATACACTGTAAACAGTCTAACGACCATAATATAGTATAGGACAGAATATATTTTAGAAGCACCCCATATATGTGTTAACATATTCAAGCAACAGACTGGTATGGTTTCTGTATCATAACTTGTATACAATATGCGTCACTGACGACATCCACAGTCTGATTATGTCTCAAAAGGGATTTCACACGGTATATGATTCCAAAAAAAAGAGGTAAGTCATTTCGCACCCAAACGCCAAAATGATGAGTAAATATCAAGATATAGCTTTATCTCCTCATATACTCTGGGGAAAGACAAGCTTTTGGAACACCCAGTGTTGTACATTCACCGCCTTGGAATCACTCCTCATGCTGCAATAAATGGCCTCTTCCCCGTGCAAAAAGTTGCGGCCGAATTATTAAAAGGAACGGGATCCTGTCTCCCAGGTTACTGCTTTGGTTTTAAATATATGTTTTTAAGAATCAGGCATGGTGGTGAATAAAAATTGCTTTTTACATATCAATGTCACTTCTGATTATTTAAATACTGTGAAGTTTACGACTTGGTGGAGGTTTAGCCTAATTTCAGTTGTGGTTCTTTAGTTCATAGTAATAGTTGGGCACTCCACCAAGCCAATACCAAAGGTAACTGGCTACCAGCCGGGCTTACCATTGAGTTCGAAAATTAAAGTTAAAACATTATTTTTTATTTAAACAAAATTTTAAATTATAAATGCATCTCCATGAGCACTACGCGTTTTATACCTGCATGGTACTTAGTCATTAGCCCATGACTAAGTAACATGCAGGTACGAAAAGCGTAGGGCTCATGGAGATGCATTTATACTTTTAATTTTGTTTAAATAAAAAGAAACAGCCATGTCTGGGATTAGCCTCAAGTGTTTGCTCTCTACCAGCTCACTTTTTCCTTTCTTTAATGGTCGTTTAGAATGGGGCAGGTCTGTGGAGCTTGGAAATTAGGCATCTTACTTGGACCCTGAGAGTCAGATTACCCTTTAAAACCACAGCTACTTGCCATTAGAGTAAAGTAACATTACAACCCTCTCTCTAAGCAGAGCACTTACTTAAAAGGAACAGTAACATCAACATACATTGAAAAAAAAACACCAAGCCAAATGAAACTTTAAAATCAAAGTCTTTATTAAGCAATAACTTACTGAAACTCCGCTTGTGACCCTCTTCAGACAAAGTGATCGCGCAATCAATTGTGCGGCGCTCAATTTCTCTTCCTGCCTTCCTTAAACTTGATAGGGAAGAGAAATCGAGCACCACACGATGGATCGTCACCCTGTCACTTTTTCTTAAACTGAGTTTCAGTAAGTCATTGTCAGGACCACCGGGAGCACCCGGTGGCGTATCTTACCTCCCCGGCGCAGTAGCTTGGCACCAAATTCAAAATTAAAGGATGTCCAAGTTTTGTTTGTCAACATTCCTGGGTGATCTAATTTCTATGTATATTGATTCCTGGACTTTGAACTTTTGCCTGAACCTGACTTTTAACATTTTCTGCCTGCCTATTTGAACTATTGCCTGAACTTTGACCACAATATTGCCTGAATCCTTGCCTGTACCTTGAATCTTTAACCCTATAGCTTCCTCCTTGGTCCTGACAACTCCCGCTGGGAGCCGATAGGCCCCCTGACATTATACTTGGGCCATTGACCCCACTGAAGAAGCTACACCTGATGTCGGACGAGCGCTCCGGGGATTAGCGTCCCGTATGGAGGATTATGAGGCTCAACAGTTTCACATTGGGCAAGTACTTGATACTCTCCTCTCTTGTATGCCTCCTGTCTCTGGCAACCCTCCTACGGCCATTGCTCCTCCTGCAGTGGCCTCTTCAGCTGGTGAACCACGTATCCCTCCACCTCTTCGCTACAGTGGGAACCCTCAGGCCTGCAGTGGGTTCGTTACCCAATGTCTTATTCAATTTGAATTCCAACCCTCACAATTCACATCTGAGCGGGCTATGTGATGTCATGTTTGGAGGGTAAACCGCTTGAATGGGCAACACCTCTCGGGCAGAAGAATTCTCCATTGACTTGCAACGTTAAGACCTTTCTTCAGGCGTTCCGGTCTGTGTTTTATGCCCTGGGTCAGGTCGCTAATGCCTCATCCCGGCTCCTGCAGATCCGTCAAAGAATTCTCAGTGCCAGTGAGTATGCTATTGACTTAAAGGGGTGGTTCACCTTCAAGTTAACTTTTAGTATATTGTAGAAGGGCCAATTCTAAGAAACTTTTCAATTTGTCTTCATTATTTATTTTTCATAGTTTTTTAATGATTTGCAATTTTCTTCTGTTTCTTTGCAGCTTTCAAATGGGGGTCGCTGACACCATCTAAAAACAAATGCTCTGTAATGCTACAAATGTATTGTTATTGACACTTTTTATTACCTATCATTCTATTCAGTCCATCTCCTATTCATATTCCAGTCTCTTATTCAAATCAGTGCAGGGTTGCTAGGTTAATTTGTACCCTAGAAACAAAATTTCTGACACTGCAAATCGAAGAGCTGCTGAATAAAAAGCTAAATAACTATAAAACCACAAACAATAAAAAATGAAAACCTATTGCAAATTGTCTCAGAATAACACTCTACATTATACTAAAAGTTAACTCAAAGGTGAACAACCCCTTTAAGAACTTTAATGGTAGAGACTAATTGGAATGATGAGGCATACAAGGCTGTATTCTACCAGGGCCTATCAACTTGACTTAAAGATTATCTTGTCTCCAGGAAACTCCCTGAATCACTGGAAGATTTGATTGCACTCACCATTAAATTGGACACTCACCTCAGAGAGCATCAAGCTGTCAAGGAGTGCAACAAGAAATTTCTATCTATACTAGCACCCCGCTTTCAAAGACCCTTGCTGTCTTCACCTGCCCAGCAGCCGTCAGCTTCTTCCATGGAAGAACCTATGCAACTTGGAAAGACTCGTCTTTCTGAACAAAAGAAATTCCGGGGGCACACTGCAGGTTTATGTTTCTACTGTGACGGTCAAGCCCATTTTGCCAATTCTTGCCCTCTGAAGCCTAAAGATCCAAAACAAACAAACTCTCACCAGTTTCTTCTCCCTCTACAGATCCAGCTGCTCAATAAAACTATTCAAGTTTCAGCATTTCTTGACTCTGGGGCTGTTGGCAATTTCATGGATGTTGAGAGACTGTCCTTCTTGATTATTTCCTGTCCCTCCTCTCCTGTTGTATTAGGGTTACCCTGGTTGTGACTCCACAATCCCTCCATTGATTGGTCTTCCAGTCAAATCTCCCGTTGGAGTTTGGATTGCCAATACCACTGTTTGGCACACAGGGTAACCATCTCTTCTATGTAACTTCAGCTGTTGCCGCTTGCTTATCATGACTTCTCCGATGTCTTTTGCAAAAAATTGGCAGAGTTATTCCCTCCTCATCGGCAGTACGACTGCCCTATTGATCTCCTTCCTGGAACAATGCCACCCCTTTGTCAGACTTACCCCTTGTCTCCAGCAGAGACTACTGCAATGAAAGAGTACATCCATGAAAATCTCCAGTGGGGATTTATCGTCCTTTTACTTCTCCAGCTGGGGCAGGCTTTTTCTTCATGGAAAAGAAAGATGGTGGATTGCGCCCATGCATTGATTACCGTGGACATAAAAAGATTACGGTTAAAAAACCGATACCCCTTTGCCTCTTTGACCAACTGAAAGGGGCTAAAATCTTCACTAAGTTGGATCTACGCGGGGTATACAATCTCATCCTTATTCGTGTAAGGGACGAATGGAAGGCGACATTTAACTCGAGATGGCCTCTGTAATGACCCCGCTGTCCTTCAAGAATTTGTGAACGATATCTTCTGGGACCTCCTAGGGAGATTCGTGGTCGTGTACCTTGATGACATCTTAATCTTCTCTAAAGATGTGAAAAGTCATCACTCTCAGGTGAAAGAAGTACTCTCTCGTCTGAGGAAAAACTCTCTCTTTGCCAAGCTCGAGATATGTGTCTTTGAAGTGGCCAAGATTCCTTTCCTCAGCTACATCATCTCTTCAGAGGGTTTTGAGATGGATCCTGCCAAAGTCTCTGCTATCCAGGAGTGGCTCCTTCCTTGAGCACCAAAGCAATACAAAGATTTATAGGGTTTGCGAACTACTACCGACAGTTTATCAATGAGTTTTCTTCCTGTATTGCTCCTATCCTTGCCCTCATCCGAAAGGGTGCTTCAAACGCTGGAGGAGGCCATGAGGAGGCCATGAATTAGGTCCTCCTCCAGCGTTTGAAGCATTCCAGTCCCTGAAGGATGCTTTCACCTCCACATCTGTTCTCCGACATCCTGATCTTGTGTTGCCTTTCTTCATAGAGGTGGATGCTTCTGAAGTCGGATGTGCCTACTTCTGCAAAAAATTCTCCTTGGCGGTAAAACTTGCTCTCGAAGAATTGCGTCTTCTCCTGGTGGGATCCTTGGGATCCTTGACATAGGCAGATTTTCATTAAGGCTTGGGGAGACTAATATAAAATTTATTGCACCTATGGAACATGAATTCACAAATTTAATTATTGATAATCATTTATATATGTTTACACCTTTTTATACATAAAGTATAGTGTGATATGTATTTAGCACTTTTTGTTTGATTTATTAATTAATTATTTTGCACTGATTGAATACCTACCCTTTAAAGAGCACCGTGTTTTAATGATATGCAAATATGAAGGTATTTATACGTAGTCACATGTGTTGATTTTTATCTCTGATGAAGTGCCCAGACTAGGGGCATGAAACGCGTTAGAGGTGTTCTTACCCCCCCCCCCCATGTAATCCCTGTAAGCATTCAAATAAAGCCGAACAATTTTTGATGATTTAAACATCGGCCACCTGAAGTTTCTGAATATGCGCACGATGGTGTGAAGTTATCGCCAAAGACAGACCTAATTTGCATTTTTTAGGTGAGCAATCCATTTACATTTCAAAGCAAGCAGTCCATCGGGCATTTGCCCAAACCCACAGATTGCCAGTCCTGGGCCTGCCTGCCTCCCCCCCAGCAGCCTAACAACAGAACAATGGGAAGGTAGAAGGAGATGGCAGCTCCCTAAAGGTGGCCACACACAGAGAGATCCGCTCGTTTGACGATGTTGCCAAATGAGCGGATCTTTCCCCGATATGCCCACCTTGAGGTGGGTGATATCGGGCTGATCCCATTGTGGGCCCTCAGTTCAGATTAGAATGGAGGAGATACCGGAGATGCGGGACTGCATCAACTAACAAATGCGGCTGCGATCCGACTGCATTTTAAGTCCCGTCTGATTGATATGTGGCCGACTTTCGGCCAGATATCGATCGGAAGGCCCACATACACAAGCCAACTCTGTCTGTCGGCAGCTTTTATCGGCCTCTGTATGGTCACCTTAACATAAGATAACAGCTGCCTGGCAGATCTAAGAACTAGTTATGGGCAAATCTATCCCGTTTCGCTTCGCAGAAAAATGACTGAATTGGTGAAAATTTCCCAAAATGAGTTGCGGCATGTTTTTTGGCGCGTGTCACGTCAATTTCGAAGTGTCACGTAGATTACGACGTGCGTCGCCTCATTTTCGGCATGTGACTTTTTTTTTTTTTACGCCAGTGAATTTTTGGCAGGCAAATTTTCGCTGGCGTTTCGCGGGAATTCGCCGCAAATTCGCCCATCACTACTAAGAACAGCATTCAATAGTAAAAGCCAAGTCCCACTGCGTTACATTTAGTTACAGTACATTGAGTAGGAGAAACAGCAGCTTGCCAGAAAGCATGACCAGGCAAAACGACCTGAGATGCTTAAACAACAATATTACAACTTGAAAAAATACACTTGCTGGTTCAGGAATTACATTTAATATTGTAGAGTGACTTATTTTCAGTGTAAACAGTGTAATTTATAAATAAAAAATACATCATAAAATCATGACAGATTACCTTTAAGGGGGAAATATACTCCTTTGCAGAAACACTGGCATGCCCTGAAATATTGCATTGTGGATTGCATTTTTGTTTGGAAATCTTTGGGATAGAGCAGTTTCACATGTGTAGCAGATCACTGATTATGTCAACAACAACTTATAAAATGGGTTGTTTTTCAGAATTCCAACTCTTGTCCATATTTTACTTACAAAGTTGTTTGGACCTGAGAAAGGAAATTGTTCCAACAGAAACACTTTATAGGCTACAAAATACAGAATATTTTTAAAATAACTTGCAGGTTCATAATCGTGTGTAAAAAGGACTTTGAATGCATATACATGCCTAGAAAAAGCACCAGTGCTAAACAGTTTTAAATAGTGGCAAAGGTAATGACTACCCCCTACAACTATAATAACTGTACAGATAATTCTGAGACCTAGTGCTAGGAACCACAACTGATCAGAGCATTTAGTTGCCTATAATCTTTTTAGGATGGCCAGAGGAATTCAAAAGGACACCTAGCTTTTTATGTAAAATTAAAATAAAACCATGAGCTATAGATATTCAAGGCTAGCACTGGGGACAGTGTGTAAGCCTTATCATTTTAGAGATTACAGTTTGACTAGAAATGACCCAAGAAAGTTATCTCTGAAAAATGCTATAATCTTCTCAGATGCCAGATGCCAATAAGGTAAAAGATGCTGGAATACATTTTAAATCACAATACTATGGTTTTTGCAAGACAAATTGAATTGCCTTTTATTAGAGATAGAGATTACAGTTTGACTAGAAATGACCCAAGAAAGTTATCTCTGAAAAATGCTATAATCTTCTCAGATGCCAGATGCCAATAAGGTAAAAGATGCTGGAATACATTTTAAATCACAATACTATGGTTTTTGCAAGACAAATTGAATTGCCTTTTATTAGGAGGTGGCAGCAATATTGACAGTGGAGTGACAGTGGATGTGAGTATGCTAAAGAATTTGATACAGACATCTGACAATCATACCATTGAAGGCTACAGTGATCTCAAGATCTACAGTTAGTTTAGTATAGGTATGTGAAAAATTTTCTATATATGAATGTATCAAAAGTGTTGTGTTTGGTAGCTGAGGATGAGGAGGGTATAACAGTGCTTTATTAACAGGTTCATGCAGCCATTACATAACAGCAGTAAGTCTTACTTTCACTTTCAATTTCTCCAGTGCTCAATTAGCCCTCAAAAAAAAAAAAAAAAAGCTCAGCCTTAAAGGGCACATGGTTACCCAAACGCTAGAGTAACAGTGTAAAAAATAAAAAGTATCAATAGTGCAGATTATAATAGAACAAAATTACTGAGGAAAATGTAATTTAATCTTGAATTGATTCAAGAATCCTCGGGAAGTCTGAGGATGTCAACCATATTGGGTAGGTAAAGGAATCTTAGATCCCTGAAGAAAAAACAGCTTCCATGAGAAGAATAGCAGAAGGCAAACTCAGAGAAGATTGAGGAGCATAAACACTAGGCAGAGGTTGAAGAAGTCCTTGTGAAATCTGTACGGTATCTAGACCAGCAGAGTGCTACAAAGTCTGGAGGAGATGTAACAAACCCATTTGAACTTGTATACCAAAAGTACCTTCAGAAGCCATTTCCTAATGTAACCTAGTCTTCATGAATGGAAGGATTGGGACAGAAGTTTTACCACCTCTGGCATTGGTACTGCGAAACAAAAATAGTCCAGGACAATATTAGTCAAAGGCCTCTGTTACCCACATGGAAATAACGAAAGAATACTTAAAAAAATGTGCAGGTAAGCTCTTCTGTGAAAAATGTAATACTTGGGCAGGGGGATTCTTCCCAAAGGGAATTAGGGGGGCTGTCCTGAAGAGTGATAATATGGAAAGGACCAGGGAAAGTAAACTTTTATCTGTTATTGTATGGAGGACTGCAAAACATAAAACATACTATATTGACATCACCCAAATTCTCAACCATGGAACTTAGTTTATTTTTTCTAAAGGATGTACTACTAAATATTAAGGATGTCAATTATTTTCTCAGCAATATTTTTCAGATTTGAAAGACTGTGTATGTAAGAAAAAACTAATTTCTGTAATCTCAATAGCGAATCAACAATTTGTGGAAACCTAAGTCTTCAAACTTATTTTGCAGATAAACCCTTGCCATGTTACTTTCTAACCTTCTTACATCATTGTAGCACAGATATGTCATGTTTGTGGTCCTGGAGTGGATGTTGAATCACAACTTCTAATATTTCTATATAATGTAGTTAAAGACAAAACTTGACATCTAACCACAGCTGGAGGACTACAGGGTTGATACCCATTTTATAGCTTTTATTTATCATGTGTTTCCGTTTGTTCCCCATACAGGATGCAAGTTAGGAGAAACTTCTGATTTTCTTGTGCATGGTGTACTCATTCAAATGCCATTAGGGGCAGTTGGCTATTAAAAAATTGGTACTTGTGGACAGAGTGGAACACTGGAAAACTGTTTGGACATGCAGTGCGTTGACCTTAAAAAATAATGTGCTGTTAATGGACAAGGAAAAAATAAACACTATGTATAGTACCCTTAATTTTATTCAGTGGCAAAATTCAAATGTGTAGTATCTTGCTTTTATTTATTTTTTTACAAAATTTCTAATACTGAAGGTGCCTGTACAGCAAAACAATTGAAAGTATGCTGGGTTTTCAGATAAGTGAACCCGAACCTGTACATTTACGTATTACTCTGAGCAATGTCTTTTCTAGGTTAAAGTACTCTCCTTTTTGACCATGTGTTAGGAAAAAAGATTACATAGTTACATAGTTAGTTACATTGGGTTAAAAAAACACAAAAGTCCATCAAGTTCAACCCCTCCAAATTAAAACCCAGCACACACACACACACACACACACACCTACACTCTTTCACACAAATCATATATGCCCATAGCTATACTAACTGTAGAGTTTAGTATCAAAATAGCCTTTGATATTATGTCTGTCCAAAAAATCATCCAAGCCCCTTTTGAAAGCATCAACAGAATCAGCCATCACAACATCACCCGGCAGTGCATTCCACAACCTCACTGTCTTCACTGTGAAGAACCACCTACACTGCTTCAAATGAAAGTCCTGTTCTAGTCTGAAGGGGTGGCCTCTTGTGCGGTGATCCTCTTTATGGGTAAAAAGGTACCCTGATATTTGTCTATAATGTATTTGTAAAGTGTAATCAAGCGCCTTTTTTCCAGAGAAAACAACCCCAACCTCGACAGTCTACCCTCATAATTTAAGTCTTCCATTCCTCTAACCAGTTTAGTTGCACGTCTCTGTACTCTCTCCAGCTCATTTACATCCCTCCTAAGGACTGGAGTCCAAAACTGCACTGCATATTCCAGATGAGGTCTTACTAGGGATCTATAAAGAAGCATTGTGTTTTCATCCCTTGAGTTTATGCCCTTTTTTATGCAGGACAGAACCCTATTTGCTTTAGTAGCTACAGAATGACACTGCCCAGAATTAGACAACTTGTTATCTATAAAAACCCTAAGATCCTTCTCACTTAAGGAAACTCCCAACACACTGCCATTTAGTGTATAACTTGCATTTATATTATTTTTGCCATACAAATAATATAAATGTATGCATAAACTTGCATTTATCAACATTGAACCTAATTTTCCAGTTTGCTGCCCAGTTTCCCAACTTAGACAAATCACTCTGCAAAGTGGCCGCATCCTGCATGGAACCTATAGTTCTGCAAAAATAGAAACCGTACTTTCAATGCCCACATCCAGGTCATTAATAAAAAAGTTGCAAAGCAAGGGACCCAGTACAGAGCCCTGATAGTATAACCACTATCTTTATAGTGTTCACATCTATATATATTATTTTCAGCAATCCTACTTTTATTCACAATTATATATTATTTGCAGCAATCCTACTTTTACTAAGACTTCTATAGTCTATTTTTTGGGTTGCATCTCGAGCACTGGTTTATCAATACAAATGGTCATTTTCCTGTATTGTACTTTCTGTGCAAGCTTACTAACTTTATTTTATGCAGTTATTCTGTGCCACTGTTATTTTAATTATTAAAATGTTTTACCAACTTTTAACATGATGTAGATATTCCAGACAATTTGCAATTAGTTTTCATTTTTAGAAAATTATTTGTGTTTTTAGTAAGTTATTTAGCTTTTAATTCAGCAGCTGTCCAGTTTGCAATTTTAGCAATATGGTTGCTAGGGCCCGATTTACCCTAGCAACATACATTCATTTATTTAAAATAAGACACTGGATAATGAATAGGAGAGGACTTGAGTAGAAATGTGAGTTAAAAAATTGCAATAAAAATAAAATTGTAGCCGTACAGAGCATTTATTTTAAGGTGATGGGGTCAATGCCCCCATTTTAAAACACACAGAGTCAGAAATATGGCAAATAAAAAACTATAATAAAAAATTAAGGGCAATTAAATTTGCTTAGAAATAGCCATTCTATAACATAACAGTATTCCCATCCAAAGATCACACTAGCCACTTAAGGAACCTAGGTTGGAAAAGAAACATTTCACTTCAGGAGGTGTCCTGTTTATAGTATAGTATGTTTTGTTGTCTGAATATCAGAGATGTTCACATAGAAATAATTTTATTGAATCATTAGATACATTTTACAGTCATATGTAAAAGTTTGGGAACCCCTCTCAGCCTGCATAATAATTTACTCCACTTTCAACATTTGTGTACTGGGGTATTTTCTGAACAAATATTTTTAGTGAAGCAGTATTCAGTTATATGAAATTAAATCAAATGTGACAAAATTAGAGTACCCTTGTAATTTTGCTAATTTGAATTCATGTAACTGCTCAAAACTGATTACTGGCAAAACCAAATTGGTTCGATTATCTTGTTAAGCCTTGAACTTCATAGGCAGGTGTGTCCAATCGTAAGAAAAGGTTTTTAAAGTGGCCAATTCCAAGTTGTGCTTCTGTTTGACTTTCCTCTGAAGAAGTAGATTGTAATATTTGTATATGTGTTGCTGGCACACTGAGGTCTTCAAATCATTACTGCCCTCACTCAGAAGAAGACCGTAGCATGTTTACAGGTAATTTTTCTGTCTCTTGCTGATGAAAATAGTATCCTTAAATACTGTACATTTGTGCATATACACATATGATATATATACAGTTACTGTATAACATGGACCAGTTATACAGAATGCTCGGGACCCGGGGCTTTCTGGATAATGGATATTTCCGTAATTTGGATCTTTATATACTACATCTACTAGAAAATCATGTAAACATTAAATAAACCCAATAGGCTGATTCTGTTTCCAATAAGGATAATTATATCTTAGTTTGGATCATGTACAAGGTACTGTTTTATTCTTACGGAGAAAAGAAAATAATTTTTAAGAACTTTGATTTGGATAAAATTGAGTTTATGGGAGACAGCCTTTCTATAATTCTGATCTTTCTGGATAACTGATTTCTGGATAACAGATGCCATATATGTAATTTATAAATTCAAGATTAACGTGACATTTTTAAGTTTCATCAAATCCTAAAACTAAAAGAGGCGTTCAGTGATAGTGGGAACACCACAATACAGACCATGCACATGCAGAGTTCCTATATACCAGGTGTCCCCAACCTTTTAGACTTGTGAGCCATATTCAAATGTATAAAGAGTTGGGGAGCAACACAATCATGAAAACATTTCGTGGGGGTGCAAAATAAAGCCTGTGATTGGTTATTTGGTAGTCCCTATGTGGACTGGCAGCCTACAGGAGGCTCTGGTTTTTATGCAACCAAAACTTGCCTCCAGTCAGGTACTTCAGCTACAGCAAGTACATTGTAGCTTGGTCTGTATTAAAGGACTGGTCCTGTGATTAATGATTCCATGTTCCAAGGTGTTATATTATGTAAATAGCGTGGAAGCAATGTATTGCCCATCTACAGCTAACAGTGTTGTGACACTGCATGCCATATAAGTGATGACTTATTGTGACTACTGTTTTTTCAGCAATTCGGTAATATCCTATCCTGTTCAAGGGGCCAAAATGTTGCCACACTCTGCTACTAGTTATTTGTATAGACGCACTTGCATTTATTATCTTTCTCTGTTAAACAGCCACCCTAACCCTAATCCTGATTACTAATCACTGATGTTACATGCCATTTAAAATTTGCTGGGCCTACCAACCTGCCTTTTGCCAATGGCTTTCATCTATTAATTTTGCAATGCTGGTACTGATGGGACTGCAGTGGATAGTAAAGCTACGCTGGCTTAATTTATATTGCTCAGCAACTGAGCAGGAGTGTGCAACCATGATGACATGCCTATACAAAATGTTTTCACCTCTCTAAAAATGTTTCCTTGCTATGCATCTCTGTGACAATGTGCCTTAGCTTTTCCTTAACTTTACGTGTGTTCCAGGTGCTACTATACTTCAGGTTGATTGCTTACAATGCCACTCACAAGCACCTTTTCTCTAGAGAAAACAGCCCCTACCTTGACATGACTTGTCATTCTTCTATTCCTTATGCAAGTGTAGTTGCATGTATCTGCACTCTTCCCAGGTTCAATAATATCCCTTCTAAGGACTGGAGTCCAAAAGTACACTGCATACTGAAGGCAAGACTTACCAGAGATCTTTAAAAATGTCCTGCTTTTAGAGCTGCAGCAAATCCCGGATTCCTTTTTCAGCAGGATCTGGATTTGGCTGAAACCAAGAACATGGCCAAACCAAATCCAAACCCTTAGAATCAAGTAAGTCACATGATGATGTGGTAACCATTTTAAACTTTATGTACAGTATGCTTTAGTAAATCTAAATATATAGCATTCACTGCCATTCCAGAGTTAAGTTTCTTGCTAACCTTCTCATAAAAAACAATTATAGATTCACTAAAGTGCAAAGCGTCTAACGCTAGCGCTAATTCGCCAGCATGACGTCATTTCGCAACTTCACAAATTCACTAACACGGACTCAGGTGAATTTTCGCTAGCGAAGTAGATAGACTTGTGCAACTTCGCACCCTAACGCCAGGTGAAGTTGTGCACTGATGAAGGATCGTAACTTCGCAAATTCACTAAGATGAACATTTTCCTCAACGTTAGCACTTACGCTAGACATTACTTTGCCCCTACATTTCCTAACATATGGCAACTCAACAGGGGGCACATGTAGGGCAATAGGACAACTTATATAATTTATTAAAGGTTTCCCGGGCTTGTGTAGTGGAATGTAGTGGCTGTAACATATACTTCTATTATAAATTAAAGTTCCCGCCGTATGCAAATTGGGCTTCGCTAGCGTTACAGCGCTCTGCCTAGCGAAGTAACACTAGTGCAACTACGCTACCATTCGCCGACCTGATCGTAAATTCGCACTTTAGTGAATTTGCGTAGCGCTGGTGAAAATTTGCCTGGTGAAGTGCGGCGAACGCTAGTGATGCCAACGCAAGTGAATTTGCGCATCTTAGTGAATTGGCCCCTAGGGACTCTTGTACAACTTGCATCCTGGGTCTCAGAAAATGACGTCTATATTGTTAATACACTGGGTACACACCAGGGGGCAAATTCACTAAAGAATGCAACTTCGCTAATGACGGCTTTTGCAGCCATCACAACAGTTCGCTAGGCAAAAATTTGCTCAGACAGCACTAATTCAGTAAAGTGCGAAGTTGCGTCCACAGCGCTGAAGGCTGCCAAATTTTCTCTAGCGTTACATCACCAGAGCAAGCAAATCAAAGTGAAGCTAGTGTTCAATTCTGCCTAGCACAACTTCGCTACAGTTCTTGCGCTCAGGCTAATTTACATAGAGTGGGAGCTATTTATGTTACATGGTGCATCTAATACATTATTACATTTACACTGATAACTAGAATTTGTGGAGTTACATCGATTCACCAGAGAGAAAATTCGCCTCGCGTTAGAGTGAGAAGCAATGCTAGCGTACATCTCTTTGCTAGAGGAGGGGTGCCTGCGCTAGTTAGTAAATTGACGAAGTAACAAAATTACGTCACACTGGCAAATTTTCGTTAGTGTTAGTCACTTTGCCCTTTAGTGAATCTGCCCCCAGGAGTCTGTCTGTATAAAGTGAAAGGGTTAGGCTGCCAGAACTTTAGATCTCTGTTCATTTTCAGAAAATTTTGTGATTCCCATTTTCATACTGAAAATGATTTTACAATTTGGTTGTTGAGACTAGGCTCTGTTCCTCTAAAGATGTATGCAATCCAAACCCATGTTCCAGAAATTAAAGGTAACTCCTAAAAATATATTTTTATTTCTATTTTTGTTTTGCATCTATTGTTGAATAGATATTGCATTTATTGTTGAATAGATATTTCTCTACTTTACTTATATAGGGGCCCACAGGCTTAAAGTTCCTTTCTGACAAAGGAAGTCCTGGTTTGCCCAGGAATCTAGTGACTGTGTCCTGTCCTTATGGTAGCAGAGAGACTGCTGCCGCACTGCTCCTATTCTTTTCTTCAGAAACTGCAGATTTCAGTTCAAAATACAAATATCGTGCAGGCAGAACAGGAGGGGGGGGGGAGCAGATTCTCAGCTTATGGAAAAAAAGCAGGCTGAGATCTGAAATTGTCTGGCCCTAGCCTTAGTCTATATAAGGTGATTAAATACTGGACTCAATCCTAGCAGGGGGTGGATCTGCTAGAGGGCCTGCAGAGTAGTTGGGTGTCAGTGAAAGAGTCCAGTAAAGCCTAAGGTAACTAAGTCTTAGATAAGTTGGGAAACAGTGACTCTGTGAATGAGGCACAGAAAGTGGATAGTTGACCATAGTTGATAGTTAAAGTTGACCATTTGCTAGACATGATTCTAAAAAATCCCATAGGAATGCATAGAAAGTATGAGAATTTTTTTTGTAGTGAGCGTTAATATCACATTTTGATAAATCTGCCCCTATGTGAAAAGATATAGGGACTGATTTATTATATTCTGTGGTAAATTGCACTGGTGAATAAAGTAGTTTTATCTGTGCATTACGGAGTAGAAAAGAAAGCAATGAGCTGACACTGTTACATTAATAAACTGCCTAACTGCTAGTTGATCCAGAGGAAGGCAAAAAACCCCATTTGAAAACCTCTCCAATTTGCCTCAGAGGGGGAAAAAATTCCTTCCTGACTCCAAAAAGGCAATCGGACTAGTCCCTGGATCAACTTGTATAATGAGCTATCTTCCATAACCCGGTATTCCCTCACTTGCTTAAAAGCCATCCAACCCCTTCTTAAAGCTATCTAATGTATCAGCCTGTACAACAGTTTCAGGGAGAGAATTCCACATCTTTACAGCTCTCACTGTAAAAAAAACCCTTCCAAATATTTAGGCGGAACCTCTTTTCTTCTAAACGGAATGGGTGACCTTGTGTTAGCTGGAAAGACCTACTGGTGAATAAAGCATTAGAGAGATTATTATATGATCCCCTTATACATTTATGCATAGTTATCATATCACCCCTTAAGCTCCTTTTCTCCATCGTGAACATGCCCAATTTGGCCAGTCTTTCCTTATAGCTAAGATTTTCCATACCTTTTACCAGCTTCGTTGCCCTTCTCTGTACCCTCTCTAATACAATAATGTCCTGTTTGAGTGAGGGAGACCAAAACTGTATGGCATATTCTAGATGTGGCCTTACAAGTGCTATATGAAGTGGAAGAATGACCCCTCCTCCCGTGACTCTATGCCCCTTTTAATACAGCTCAAGACCTTATTGGCCCTTGATGCTGCTGACTGGCATTGCTTGCTACAGCCAACTTTATCATCTACAAGGACTCCAAGGTCCTTTTCCATAATGGATTTGCCTAGTGCAGTCCCATTAAGGGTATAAGTGGCTTGAATATATTTATATCCCAGGTGCATTTGCCACTTAGCTGCCCAGATTGCTAGCTTGTCAAGATCCTGTTGCAAGGATGCCACATCCTGGATGGAATTAATTGGGCTGGATAGTTTTGTGTCATCTGCAAACACTGATACATTACTTACAACATCCTCCCCTAAGTCATTAATAAGCAAGTTAAATAAAAGGGGACTCAATACCGAGCCCTGAGGGACCCCACTAGAGAACATACCATTAACAACCTCCGCCTGTACCAGATCCTGTAGCCAGTTTCCTATCCATGTGCAAACAACTTAATTAAGACCAACAGACCTTAGTTTAGAAAGCAGTCGTTTGTGGGGAACGGTATCAAACGCTTTGGCAAAATCCAAATATATCTAGTGCCCCCCCACTGTCCAGCATCTTACTTACCTCATCATAAAAAGCAATCAAATTTGTCTGGCATGACCTATCCTTCATAACACCATGCTGATTGCGGCTCATAATGCCATTCACTATGACAAAATTTTGAATGTGATTCCTTAACAAGCCTTCAAATAATTTGCCCACCACAGATGTCAAACTTACTGGCCTATAATTGCCAGGCATAGGCACCATACCAGATGAAAGTGAATCTGAGAAAATCAGAAATAGGGGATGGTCTAAAACTGAACTAAGCTCTCTTAGAACCCATGGGTGTATACCATCAGGCCCTGGCACCTTGTCTACATTAATTTTTAATACAGCTTTTTTAATCATATCCTGAGTCAGCCACTGACTCGATTGAGCTGAGCCATCAGTGCAGTTATGAAGTAAGCTTGGGAATTCAGACTCCACTATTGTATACACTGCAGAAAAGAACTGATTTAGCCCATTTGCCTTTTCTGTATCTGTTACAACCATACTGGTACCATTATTTAATGGAGAAACACTCTCAACCTACATCTTTTTACTATTAATATATTTAAAAACTTTTTTAGGATTAGTTTTTGCCTCCACTGCAATTAACTCTTCATTTGCTTTCTTTGCCTTCTGGATTGCTGATTTACAACATTTATTATACTGTTTATATTCATTAAATGCAGCTTCTGTCCCAACAGATTTGTAGTTTTTAGGAACAGTAACACCAAAAAATTATGTTTTAAAGTAAAGAAAATATCATGTAGTATTGCCCTGTGCTGTTAAAACTGATCTGTTTGCTTCAGAAACACTTATATAGTTCATTTAACCAAGCTGCTAAGTAGCAACGGCGGAAAAATGGCTAAATGGCACAGAATAAGTAATGGATTACAGAAAACATTACGTTTTACACAGCTTATCTGCTTCCTGCTGTGTAACTTGAGCCTTTTCTGCTCTGAATGGCTGCCCCAATGGCTACACAACAGCTTATTTATATAAACAATAGTAGTGTTTCTGAAGCAAACACTGCAGTTTTATCAGTGTAGGGCAACACTGCATTATATTTTTATTGCTTTAAAACAATTACATTTTTTGATGTTACTGGTCCTTTAAATACCTTTCTCTTTGTTCCTATTACCTTCTTTACTTCTCTATTAAGCCACTTCGGATGATTCTTAGAGTTTTCTACATTAAATTGAGAACAGTAATGATTTAATATGATTTTAAATGACAACCATTTCTGTTCTGTGTTTTTAGCTGCAAACTTAATGCCCCAATCAATACTCTGAAGGGCAGCTCTCAATGCACTAAAATTAGCTTTTCCGAAATTCATAGTTTTTATTGCCCCAGTATATATTTGTTTTTGCCCCAGACATTAAATTATATAACATTATGGTCACTATTACCCAGAGGTTCAATGACTTGCACATTTGCTATAAGTTCTGGGTCATTTGAGATCACTAGATCCAAAATAGCATTTTTTCTGGTAGGCTCCTCAACAACCTGTGCCATAAAATTGTCATGCAACAAGTTTATAAACTTTTTCCAATTAACTTCTCTGGCAGCACTGTTGCTCCAGTCAGTATCTGGGTAATTAAAATCCTCCATTATCATTACTTTACCCAAACTAGCAGCCTTTCTATTTGCATCAGGAGCTTATCCTCCTCCTCCTCACTTACATTAGGAGGTCTATAGCATACCCCTACAATGAATTTGCTGCACTCATGGAATTGGTAAAGATCTCCACCCATAAGCCTTCTGCCCCTCATTTTCTAACATAACTGCCTCTTTTATATAAGCTTTTAAATCCTGCCTAACAAACAGACATACCCCTCCTTCTTTTCTATTGCCTCTGTCCCTCCGAAACAAGGTATAGCTGCTGATATTAACTGCCCAGTCATGTGATTCATTCAGCCATGTTCCGGCCACACCAACCACAGCATATTTTTCCCTCCAGCACCTAAAGCGCTCCCATTTTACCATTCAGACTCCTTGAATTTGCAAACATACATATAATACTGGTACCATATTGAAGAAATGCCATGTGGTCCTCCCTATCCTTAACAGTACCCCCAACCAAATATCCCTTTCTTTGCCCACTATCTCATCTAACCTATCTTCCAATGAATCTTTTACTGAACCTTCCTACCCTATGCCTAGTTTAAAATCTCCTCCAACCATCTAGCCATCTTCTCTCTCAAAATAGCTGCACCATCATCATTGTGGTGCAGCCCATCCCTAGCAAAGAGCCTGTAGCTGACTGAGAAATCAGCCCAGTTCTCCAAAAACACAAAACCCCCCTCCCTACACCAATCTCTCAGCCATGCATTAATCTCCCTAAGCTCCCGCTTTCTTATAAAAGTTGCTCGTGGCACAGGTAATATGTGTAATATGTGGATGTGTAAAGCCTGTTTTTACTTACAATCTGCATAGAGTACCGCCCCCTGAACCAAATTATTCTTGCGCCCCAGTAGACATTGTACATCCTGCACCACTGTCTTGTTCATAACTATATTAAGAATTTCACCTGGTGGCCATTTGCCATTTGCCATCATCACTAGTTGCTTCCTGTTCTAAATTTGAATGTGCACATAGCCCCTCCATTTCATTTATTTTTTAATTTGTGTTTTTTTTTTTATTTAAATATCCATATATGTGAACGAATGCAGAGTTCATTCAGTACATAATGCTGGTTTAAACTTGCAGAACTTGTGATCAGATAAGGCTGTAAATGGTTAAAACTGACCTGCTCAACCCCTCAAGCTGCAGTCAGGAGAAAGAATATGCTTTATCGGCAAGGCAGCAAAGTTAGTTTTTACAAATTAGTAGTTACTATAGCAGCCGCGGATTGAATGGAGGCGGTGTTTAAAGGGTCATTGATGACACGTAAGTTTCAGTGAACATACAGTAGATTCCTCTCTATTGCTAATGCTCCAAGTACCAAAGCTATTCTGAAAGGAGGGGAGAGATGAGCTGAGTGAGCAGAGGCAATGCAGCAATATTAAGCTAATGAAGCAGCCTCACTGTTTACTTACTTACTGGAGTGGCAGGTATTTTCAATAATTTCTAATTAGATTTTTGGTTGGAGAGTTGTCATGCTGCCCTTTAAAAGCATTTACAGAATTAGCCATCACAGCATCATCCAGCTGGGCAGTCCACATACTCACTGGGGTTCATTTATAAACTTTGCGCAGGGCAGATTGGTTCGCAGAGTGAATCTATTTGCCCTGCGCCTGGTTATATTTATAAAGCTGAATAAGAGTGTGCTATTTGCAAATTTGTTTTTCACATTGCGAATATCTATAGGAGCTTTTTAAATATGGCAAAGATCACAAATTGCAAACACTCTGCGCCACAACTTTGGCGCATAACAACCTCACAAAGTGCCTGTACTCACGCAAAGACCTGTCTTGTTTGCAAGTTTTTTTTTGAAAATTCATTCACAATGCGAATTTGCAAAAACCGGAAAGACAGGCACAGTAGTGCAATATTGTAGCGTTCAGGAAAAAGCATGGGCAAAACTACCATTTGCGAACAATTATTCACTGCGCACACTTTGTAAATGACCCCCACTGTGAAGAGTCCAAGAAAAGAAAACCAACGACACACAGGATCTGTTACAAGCAACTGCTTTGCGTGTTTATTGCATGTGCAACGCTTTGGGGACACACCCCTTTCTCAAGCATACAGGTCACAGTGCAAAGGTTGAATAAATAGATATAATTATGCAAATAGAATCCATGAAAGTCCAAGTGAGTAATTAACAAGGTGCTGCCCTCAATAAGTGAATGTACCTGTATAAAAGAGGTACATATTTAAATAATTGAAATGTATAAAAACATGAAAAAAGACTGTAAAAACATATAAAACAGGTATTTTTACCAATATAATCATTGAGAACCCAGTGCATTATAGTAAACCATATTAAGAGCTTAAAACAGTATAAATACAAAATACATAAATATTGTGAAATAAAATAAAAAATATAGCACTTCTTACCCTACACGAAGGGAGATACTAGGAAAACAGTATAAATTCATCTGGAAAAAATTATAATTGGTTATAAAAAACAGGCCATATTATAGAGTCCTGCAGCGGGTCAGGTACCCGCGGGTTACCCGCAAATTCCCGCGGTACCCTGCGGGTTGCTCGTAGTGTTTCTTGGTGCAGGTACAGAAGCGGGCCGGTGGTTCTGCAGGTTGGCGGGTTGAGGGTCGGGTCGCGGATCCTCGCTATAGCGATTTTTACTCCTTTTTCTGAGCATTTCTACTACTGGTGATGTCACATCCGGTTCACAATGACAGCACTTCCTGTTTTACTCCTTTTTCTCTGATCTCGGCTGCTTCCGATGATGTCACTTCCGGTTTAGAATGACAGCACTTCTGATTCTTGATGGTCAGCGGGTCGCGGGTCCGGGTTGCGGGTACAGATCGCGTCGCGGGTCCAAGCAGGTAAGAATGCGGGTCCGGGTTGCGGGTACAGGTCAGGTACGGGTCCCAAAAAATGGACCCGCGCAGGACTCTACCATATTATTATTATTATTAACATGTATTTCTATAGCGCCAACTTGTTGCGTAGTCAAATATTATATTCTTCATTTAATTTTGTATGCAGTAGCCATATCCAAAAACATTCACGTTGGAATAACTTTCTTTTTAAATCCTGACCTTGTTTCACCACCACCTTTTCTAAGATGAGCCACCTCAGTTTAGACACCTGGTGGCCATGAGTGTATAAATGTTTAGCTAACATTGTTTCTTTTTTCTCCTTCGAGTATTTGTTTTTTTCACCATTTTTCCACCTTAATGTCCAACCAGGGGTGCACAATCTGGTTTGTAGTTACGTATAACTGATTTATGTTTGTTAAGGCGTAACTTAATAGATCTGGAGGTCTGACCCACATAGGCCATACCACAAGGATATTTCAGACAGTAGATGACATCAGAACGGTCACATGTGGCAAAACATTTGATACTGTGTTTAAAACCAGATGTAGGGTGTGTAACATAATCCCCCTTTATTATGCCACTGCAGTGACCATACATGGGAAAGTGCCCTTGATTTTCGCAGTAAGATGCAAATCCGTAGAGAGTGGTTGTTTAGGTTTAATAAGGTCCCTTATATTTCTACCTCGTCTATAAGAGAATAGGGGTGGAAGTTGAAAAAGGTGGCCCACCTTGGGATCAGCTTTCAAAATGTCCCAGTATTTTAACACAATTCTTCTACACAATGCTGAGTTGGAGTCAAAGGACGTAACAAAAGGTATACGTTCCCGTTTTTTTGTAACATTAATCTGTTTTTTTAGCAAAACCTTACGTGGCAATAGTTTAACTTGCTCCTTTGCGGCCATTAAATCATTAGCCTTATATCCTTATAAATCTTTGCACAATTTTATCAGACTCCATATCAAACAAAGCATCATTAGAAGTAATGTGTCTGACCCTTAACATTTGACTCCTAGGTAATCCTTTTAATAAGCCTGGAGTATGGAAACTCAAACTCGTGGCTCTAACCAGATTGTTCTTATCAGTGGGCTTAGTATATAAGGATATAACAAAACAATTATCCTTATACATGACATTTATGTCCAAAAAATGTAACTCACTGGTGCCATGTTATAATGTGAATTTAATGGTGTTGTGCACAGTGCTACTGCATACAAAATTTCCTAAGGGATTAAATGAAGAATATAGTATGGCCTGTTTTTTTATAAGCAATTATTTTTTCCAGATGAATTTATACTGTTTTCCATTAGAAAAAGGGACATTTTCCTAGTATCTCCCTTCATGTAGGGTAAGAAGTGCTATATCTTTTATTTTATTTCGCTATATTTGTGTATTTTGTATTTATACTGTTTTAAACTCTTAATATGGTTTACTATAATGCACTGGGTTCTCAATGATTATATTGGTAAAAATACCTGTTTTATGTTTTTACATTCTTTTTTCATGTTTTTATACATTTCAATTATTTAAATATGTACCTCTTTTATACAGGTACACTCACTTATTTAGGGCGGTACCTTGTTAAGTACTCACTTGGACTTTCATGCATTCTATTTGCATAATTATATCTATTTATTCACCCTTTGCACTGTGACCTGTATGCTTGAGAAAGGGGTGTCCCCCCGAAACGTTGCACATGCAATAAACACTTAAAGCAGTTGCTTGTAACAGATCCTGTGTGCCGTTGGTTTTCTTTTCTTGGACTGTTCATGTGAGGTTGCCGAGCCTCTACATTCGTGCACCAGGTAATTATCCATTATATCTTTAAGAGGGTGTGCGGGATCCTGTGTGGATTCCCCACTTTGAAGAGCCATCTACATTGGTTCAAATGAAAGTTCTTTTCCTCTTATTTAAATGAATGACCTCTGGTGCAATGATCTCCTGCCATCTGTCTATAATGCCCTCTAATGTACTTATAAAGAGTAAACATGTCCCCATACAAGCATCTCTTTTTTTCCAGAGAGAAAAACACCAACCTTGACAGTCTATCCTCATAATTTAAATCTTCCATTACTTTAACCAGTTTAGTTGCATGTCTCTGCACTCTCTCCATCTAATTTATATCATTTAAAAGAACTAGAACTCAAAACTACACTACATACTCCAGGTGAGGCCTTACCAGGGACTTATAAAGAGCAAAAATTAGGCTTTAGTCCCTTGACTTAATGCCCTTTTTAATACACAACAGTACTTTATTTTCTTCAGGAGCCAAGGAAAGACACTTCCTGGAACTTGTTATTCACAAAAACCCCTAGATGCTTCTCAGTTAAGGAAACCCCCAACACACTGCCATTTAGTGTATAATGTTCATTTATGTTATTTCTGCCAAGCTTGCATTCATAAACATTGAACCTTGTTTTCCAGTTTGGGGCCCAGTTTTCCAATAACTGCAAAATGGCAGCATCCTGCATGGAACCTATACTTCTGCACAATTTAGTATAATCATTAATCATTAAGTCATTAATAAACATGCAAACAAGCAAAGGACCAAGGACAGACCCCCTACGGTATGGAAAAGTAGTGAAAATGTTCCATTTACCACCACTCTTTGTAATATATCCTTCAGCAGATCGTAACTGAAACTCATCAGTTTAGTTTCCACCTGTATAGTTTGGATGCCTTTGAATTTCTTTGTAGCAGGTTGAGAAAAGATACTTTTTACCGTCTAAGTAAAACCTGTTTAACTGCCAGTTGATCCAGAGGAAAGTGAAAACACCAATCTGAAGCTTAACCAATTTGCCTGAAAGGGGGGATATTTTCTTCCTGCTTCAAGATGAAACTCTGTTTTCAGGAGCCCTGTATTTCCTTACATCTGCCAGCTTTCACTGTAAAAAAAAAAAAAAGCCCTTTACGAATAATAAGATGGAACCTCCTTTCTTTTGCTCTGAATGGATGCCCTTGTGCAAGTTGTAATGACTCACTGGTAACTAAATCATCGGATAGTTTTGGCCCCTTATATAACTATTTTTATCATATGTCCCTTAACAGCCCCCTCTCCAGTATAAATCAATTAAACTCTTTGACAGATTGAAAAAAAGCCAACATTTTGTACAAGCTAGATATTCATGGTGCATACAATCTTAAACATATCCAACAGGTAGACGAAGAAGACTGCATTTAACACAAGGCAAGTATTTGGTTATGCAATTTTCCAAGACTTCATCAATTACATCTTTTGTGAATAACTTCAGCCCTGTGTTTAGTTTATTTGGATGCCATCCTGGTATGTGCCTTGTCCCTGCCAGAGCAAGATCAAGATTGTCCTTCAGCATCTAAAGAGATAACAGTTTATGTGCAAAACTAGAGATATGCACGTTTTCTTATTAGGGTACAACATCTTCTCCTCTGGCTTCAGATCAAAGTATCATGGTCTACTGAAGCTTAAAAGGCCATAGAGTTACAAAATCACCTTCAGTTGTGATCCTGTTTTAATCCCCCCAGATAAAGTGCTTTTGAAGAATGTCTGCATGTATTTTATGTTATGCAGGAATCTGTGAATAATGAGCTGGGTTGGGTTGTGACTTTTGTTTCAGTTCAATATCCATATGGTTATGCAATTGGATTTCAGTTGGTATTGTCCTAAAAGGAGCAAACACCACTTATAGATAGATGCCTGGGTTTGATACCTAAATAAGTTTGTTACTGCACAGCAAGTGAGGGAGCTGCTAAGCATATGTTGTGTGTGATCTAAGTGTTGCATGTGAAGTAAGTGTTTAGCAGCATTAAAAAACTTAATGCGTTGGTGTTTGCTGTGCATGCTGGATGCAAATAACTGCAGTGTGTTCTGAATGTTATCTGATGAGACAAACAGCTTTTTCTTTTCTCTGTTTGGGGTAAGCTGGTAGATACATTCAGTGCATTTATTTTCTTTTTATGTTTTTGCCTGAGATATAGTTTCTAAGGGGAACATTTTTTAAGTTAATAAGGGGTTGTTATTTTACTGCTTGTAGCAAGCAGCACGTTTTCTCTCTCCTTATGTCTGCTAATTAAGGATATTATCAGGTAAATTCTGACAGGCTTTGTGTTCTTTGGTTTATTACAGAGTGTGAGAGCTACTTGGCAAGTGTTGCATTTGTTCTAAGTGTTGCAAGTGAATTAACTCTTTCCCTGCCAGCCTTTTTGTCCTAAATTCGATCATCTACTGCCAAGCAGTTTTTAGACATTTTGTGCTCTTTCACTTTAAGGGCCATTTCTGGGGTCTTCTAGTTTACCCAGGAAAACAATACATTGTTTTTTTCAGGACAACCTGAGCTTTCAGAATATGCAAGCATTTTGGTGTAATTATACTTCTGTAAAACAAATATAGGCTTCTAAGTGTCTAATAAAATGAAAACATCATGTTTCACAAATCATGTATGGAAAAACACTTTATTTGGAAAGGTCTGTGTCTCCTGAATCCCACAATACCAAATATATATATAT
>CM044442.1:57090733-57102022 GCA_024363595.1 Xenopus borealis
GGGAAGGTTGAATGGGCGGGGTTGTGGGAGGGGTGGGAGGGGTTATGGGCGGGGAAAGGGCGTGTCGACCTGTCAAATTAAGTTTGACGAAAGGTATATACGTTATACTACTCCTTACCACATCAGGCTCTATATCTGACATCATTATAGGTGGTGGAAAGATTAAGGAGGTGTTTTAAGTTTAGGTTAATCATTTTCAAGATCTTGACCGTAGCACTCCAGCTAAGACTCCATAGTTTGGTGGAAAGGGTTAGCAGATTTGATATACAGTGAAACCTCGATTTTAAGTACCCTGACTTTAAGTTTTGCCGCATTTTACATTTTTATTTATGGTTCCACCAATTTATAATGCACTTCAATGGGTGCATTTCCCTGATTTTAAGTAATGTTTTCCTGGATTTTTCATAAAATTTTTGTCCTGATGGACCCAACAACTGCTTTTTCCCCCTCTATTAATGTTATTATTTATTAAATAAATACTAACCAGATGTATATTTTGCCATGGTTCTTCCTGTAAATGGTCAATTTAAATGAGTCTGCCCCTTATACAGTCCTGTACCAATCACTTATTGCTTTTGGTTGCATATGTAATATTAATGCTGCAATGCTTAACCCTTGTTATTAAAACAGTAAATAGTGTACCTCAAAGTAAAATGGACTTGTGCTTATATCCTTTCAGTACTTGAAGAAAAAGTACTTTAACACTTTTCCCCAATTCTACATTTTCCTGGATTTAACATAATTGTTTTCCTGGTCTTGTGAAAAATGTAAAATGGGGGTTCTACTGAAGCTAAGATAAACCTAATTCTTATGTTATATATTTTATGTTCAAAGTACTTTGTTAAAGAAACACTGACTTAAAACATAAAAAAACAGTGGTCATAATGGTTTGTATTCTGTCTGTTACCCAAGTGTCCAAACTAATCAAGCCAAGCTTACACTAAATGGTCTCTGTAATAGGAGTTTGGAAAAACCACAACTAAATAACTGGTTGGTAGTTGTTTATTGAATGATTTCAAACATGCACACTGCTTAAAATTATATGTTAGGCTGTAACTAACCAGCAAAACTCCCCAAAACAAAATGTTATCAATACTCAGAAGTGAAAGATAAATGTGTATTCAACAGTTGCCAACCAACTTTTTTAGAAATTAATTTAAATGTAAATCTTCCTACTGCTCCACTGATCTGAGAATTGACATGTTTTCTTTTAAATTCTGTTTAGCGACTGAGAAAACACAAACGACAAATAAGAAATACAGTTATGGGATCCATTATTTGGAAAAAAGTTATCAAGAAACCTCTAAATTACTAGAAGGCCATCTCCCATTAACCAAATCAGATCTTTGCTTTTGTTTTCTAATTTTTAGGTGACTGTTGAAATCAAATATCTGATTGGTTGTTATGGGCAGGCCCGGACTGGCAATCTGTGGGTTCTGGCAAATGCCAGAGGGGCTGCTATAAGGTGCAATACAAATTCAATATTTAGTGGGCTGGTGGAGGCTGTTTGGGCCTCTGTGTACCTGAAATGCCAGGGCCTATTGTGACTCTCAGTCCAGGCCTGGTTATGGGTAACATCGCCAGTGATGTTTTTCTCCAATGATTTACACAGCATGATAAATAGGACCCTTAATGTATGGAGATCCAAATTACAGAGTTTAATTTCTAATGATATGTAGAATTTAACTTTTTAATAACTCAAGTCCAGTGAACTTGTCCATGCTTTATCTCTAAAGAATCCTCAACAATGAAGGTGGGACAAGCATCTAAGGCTCTGTACCCAAATGTGTTTCCACATGCTTTTGTCATGCAGGGGATTTCTGTGCATTCTATGACGCAGCAATGAAAGTTTAATTGATTTCATTAAGCATCGTTCCCACAGGAGCAGACATCAAAAAAAGTTGATAGCATTGATGTTTACTCCCATGGATATAGCCAAGGCAGAACTAAAATAATGAATGTCATGCTAGTGTTAAATACAATAACATTGTAGCCTGGAATCAAACCTCTATTGGGTCTAGCACATACTGTAACAACATGAAACTCAATTCTGTTCTGCTCCAGCCCTGTCATAATCAACTCCTGTTTTGTTCTGCTATTCTGAATGGAAATTTGGTTTCAAATGTTAATGCTATTCTTCTGAAGTTATGAACTTCTGACACCCTGGCACACTAACCTTTGAACTTTCAAGAAAATAGTGTAAAACTAAAACCCTTGTTCAATAAGTAATATTAGAAAAACTTCTGTTTTACCACAATGGAAATATTACAACTAATATTTGTCTCGTTCTGAGGCCAAGTGTAATGACTGGCTTTATCCTTTTTCCTGTATTCTTGTTCCTCTTCCTCACAATTTCCTCAAAGCTCTATTTTCCAGCTTCTATTTTCACCCATGTTACAGATAATTCATTGAGAATCTTGTAACATGGGAAAAAATATTGTTTGCACGCAGGATACAAAAAATGATCGCTGACTCAATCATAGATATTATGGGATGAAAGATGCCCCATAAAAATGGATTACTATTTGGTAAAATATAACATTGCCAAAAGTTGCACTACAGAATCCTATCTACTTCTAAACAGAGATTAGCAGTCTATGACCCAACAGGTTTTAGTATACAGGTTGAAGGGTTGGGTTATTAAGGAACTGTATGAAAAAGGAAATTTCAGGAACTAAATTACAAAGTAGGTTTCCTAGTTATTTATGCTTCCACTTGTTAAAGCTATAGAATCACAATTGAATTCAACAAAATAGATATGTTCTTGTATACACTGGGTCTTATTTATTAACAATCTCATTTTAGTGGTGCAGAAGTCTACTGGAGCAGCACTATTAACTGGTGCATTTTGGAAAAAAAATGTTTTCCCATGACAGAATCCCTTTAACATTTCCTTATTTAATATGTATTCCCTTATTTAATGTGTTATCACTTTTTTAACATGTAATAGAGCTTGGCCTGCACATTTTATGTCTGGTTTAATCAAGAAAAACTATTGTTTAGTCATTGTGAGGTAGTTAGTTTGATTAACAGTATACAACCCTCCCTTTCACCATTTTGACACGAACAGCACCCTAAATCCAGAACCCAAGCTAAGCTAACTGGTCTCGGCTCTCACTTCTGCCTATAACTGCTGCCTTTCAACTTTGGAGGAGCCCTCAGCTAATTGGATGCCGATAGGTCTTATTTGAGAGAGGAGCAAAGCAATAGGTTCTGGGCAAGCAAAGCAGCACAATCGTCTCACCAAGAATAGAGGAACACCACCAGACGCCACAGAGTGCAATAGGCAGGCCGGGCCAGCACAAGAATCATAAGACAGGCCAGGATCAGGATTAGAGAAAACAGAATAGTCACAGACAGGCAAGGGTCAGGATTGGAGAGTAGTGATGGGCGAATCTACCCAGTTTCGCTTCGCTGAAAAATTTGCAGAATTTCCAGCGAATTGGCGAAAAAATTATCGAAACGAGTCGCTGCACGTTATTTCAGCAAATTTTCACCAGGCAAAATTTCGCTGGCGTTTCACGAATTTATTCGCCAGCGCCGAATCGCAGGAATTCGCCGCGAATTCGCCCCTGGTGAATAAATTCGCCCATCACTATTGGAGAGGTCAGAGTAGATTACAGGCAGGATAGGATCAGGATTGGCGATATCAGAGTAGTCAGGCAAAGCAAGGGTCAATACACAGTATATCAGACAGTAATCAAATAGCAATAGCACCAGGAATAAACTAATTGAACTTAACAACGGGCAACTTGCAGTACACTGATTTCCCCTTTTCTACAATTCGAATTTCGCAACAAGCACGATGACGTCATCACGCCAACACATAAACCCGGAAGTGCGCCAGCGCACATGCCATACAGAAAGGGGAAGTAGCAACGGGCGTCCATGCCGATGGAGCAGCGGTGGCCCCCTCTGCCCGCTAGACCACCAGGGTGAGTCCTTACAGCAAAGAGCTGATTGTTGCTGTGGATAAACATACTGGTGCATTTTAACCTTTTTATTGTAAATTAGCCTATGAGGAACATATTTTTACATTATGCATATAACATAATCCTATGGCTATACCATACTGAAGGAATATAAAAAAACAAATGCAGTCAGTAGCTGAACTATAGTAAGGTAGGTCACAGGGCCATTGTAATAAATAAATCATTACATTTATTTACCGGTAAAATTTTTTGTGCACCCTTCTCTTGCTTTCCCGTCTTCAGAATCGGTTTATTTAAAAACACTGAAGGCATGTTCGTACATCCAATTCAGTCCAGTATCTTAACCCTTTCATGTTAGACAAGCAGTAAGCCTAAAAAACATGAGAAAATATTTATTTAATTTCCTGCCACACTATCAATAATATACTAAAATAACAATATTTGACAAATTTAAGCAAGACCACAGCAGCCATCAGAAAAGATGACCTAGGCATTTTGGTCAATCATCACTATAAATATCTCCGCTGTAGGGTAAGTAAACATGACTTTCTGTGACATTGGAAAGGCGAGACAGATCAGGGAGGCTCTGCAGATGCAGTTGAAGTTCCCTCCTTACTTGTATCTAACACAAGTAATTCAAAACAACTGGAATGCTGAGAAATTTAAATGAAGAAGTTTCACTGCTCATCCAAGCAGCTTCTTTAGTTCAACTATATATATAGCAAAAAAATACCGCACTCAACAGGCTCAGTTAGTATAACTGATTTTAATAGAAAAACAAAAGATATTCCTATTTTTCTATTAAAATCAGTTATCCTAACTGAGCCTGTTGAGTGCGGTATTTTTTTCCTATTCTGTACACATTTTACCTGCACCCAGGCAAGCTGTGGTGCTCCTCCATGTTCCATACAGTATATATATATATATATATATATATTTATATATATATATATATAGATATATATAGATATATATATATATATAGATATATATACAGTATATATATGGTGGAGATAAAAAGTCTACACACCCCTGGTAAAATGTCAGGTTCCTGTGCTGTACAAAAATGAGAAAAAGATAAATCATTTCAGAACTTTTTCCACCTTTAATGTGACCTACAAACTGTACCACTCAATTGAAAAAGAAACTTTTAGGTGGAGGGAAGGAAACAAAAAAACCTAAAATAATGTGGTTGCATAAGTGTGCACACCCTTAAACTAATACTTTGTTGAAGCACCTTTTGATTTTATTACAGCACTCAGTCTTTTTGGGTATGAGTCTATCAGCATGGCACATTTTGACTTTGCAAGATTTGTCCACTCTTCTTTGCAGAAACACTCCAAATCTGTCAGAATTTGAGGGCATCTCCTGTGCACAGCCCTCTTCAGATCACCCCACAGATTTTCAATCGGATTCAGGTCTGGGCTCTGGTTGGGCCATTCCAAAACTTTAATCCTCTTCTGGTGAAGCCATTCCTTTGTTGATTTGGATGTATGCTTTGGGTCGTTGTCATGCTGAAAGATGAAGTTCCTCCTCATGTTCAGCTTTCTAGCAGAAGCCTGAAGGTTTTATGCCAATATTGACTGGTATTTGGAACTGTTCATAATTCCCTCTATCTTAACTAAGGCCCCAGTTCCAGCTGAAGAAAAACAGCCCCAAAGCATGATCCTGCCACCACCATGCTTCACTGTGGGTATGGTGTTCTTTTGGTGATGTGTATTATTGTTTTTGCGCCAAACATATTTTTTGGAATTATGGCCAAAAAGTTCAACCTTGGTTTCATCAGACCATAACAACTTTTCCCACATGTTTTGAGAGACTTCAAATGTGTTTTTGCAAAATGCAGCCTGGCTTGGATGTTATGTTGGAGATTGTTATCACATGTACCACACAGCCAGTACTTGCCAGATATTCCTGCAGCTCCTTTAATGTTGCTGTAGGCCTCTTGGTAGCCTCCCTGACAAGTTTTCTTCTCGTCTTTTCATCAATTTTGGAGGGATGTCCAGTTCTTGGTAATGTCACTGTTGTGCCTTTTTCTCCACTTGATGATTACTGTATTCATTGTGTTCCATGGTATATCTAATGCCTTGGAAATTCTTTTGTACCCTTTTCCTGACTGATATCGTTTAACAAAGAGATCCCTCTGATGCTTTAGAAGCTCTCTGTGGACCATGGCTTTTGCTGTGGGATGCGACTAAAAAAATGTCAGGAAAGACCAACTAGAGCAGCTGAACGTTATTTGGGGTTAATCATATGAACTTTAAATGATGGCAGGTGTATGCTGACTCCTATTTAACATGATTTTGAATGTGATTGCTTAATTATGAACACAGCTACATCCCCATTTAGAAGAGGGTGTGTACACTTATGCAACCACATTATTTTAGTTTTTTGTTTTCTTCCCTCAACCTAAAAGATTTCAGTTTCTTTTTCAATTGAGTGGTACAGTTTATAGGTCACATTAAAGGTGGAAAAATTTCTGAAATTATTTATCTTTGTCTGATTTTTGTACAGCACAGGAACCTGACATTTAACCAGGGATGTGTAGACTTTTTATCTCCAATATATTTATATATATATATATATATATATATATATATATATCCACAGTCCCAGGAGCCGGCACTCTTGTATGGAAACAAAAAATGCCTGGGTGCAAAAAGCCAACGAAGTAGAGTAAGTAGCATAGAAAAAAGGGGCTTGAACTCACAGGACTTGCCAAAAGATAATTTTGTTTATTTGTGGAAAACCCCTAACGTTTCGGCTAGCAATCTAGCCTTTCTCAAAGTGCCAAAACAAACAAACACCACCCTCTTAAACCAGTGGCGTGAAAACCCTGTTGGTGACATCACAATATGGTAAATCAAAAGTAAACATACTGAAAAAAAAACCAAATCTATCAAAACACATGATAAAATCAATATATATACACAATGTTTGCATAGCTAGACACGATCTTGTAGCAAACTAATATCAACAACAATTATAGTTACCAGTTAGGACCGCTGACATCTAAAGATCAAGCTCTGGTTTAAACAGAAATAAGTAACTCCAAAAAACGGTTATTGTTACCGTGTGAAAAGTATGTCTGTCCGTGGAGAGCCGTGGTGCAGCCGCAAGCTGTCAGTGATCATTGATCGGTGCGGTATAATCCCGGAAATCTGTTGACCTACTCACTCGTGGTTAAGGTAACGATGTAACGCTCTGTTCCGATCGCAGCACTGCTTACCTCAAGGTGTAGTGTACAGTTCACAACAGTAGGTGGCGTGCAGGATAAGTCCATGGGTCACAGAGTGTTGCTACAGGGGAAAGGAGCTTAGCAACCATTAAGCCATATCAGTGGTAAGGAATACAAGTCATCTTCGAAGTTAGGGACAGAATTGCGGCAGTTCTTACACGAATAAAGAAAGATGTATATACACCCATAAGAAAAAAAAAGTGAAACCAGAAGAAAAAAAATGTGAAAAATAAATTGAAGAAAATTGAAAAAATAAACTGAGTAAAAAATAAATAAATGGAGAGTAAATAGTTATACCATGATAGAGGCACAAAGCTTAAGCTAGACCTTCTTGAATATGTAGTTGCAAAACTATTAAGCTGGGTTATTGGACCGGGATTCTACTTACAATAAACAATATAAACCACTTGGTGGGTCCCCAATCCACGTAAATATATAGGTTATAATCTCAACATAGAACACCGCTGGTTAGCAAATTGAGCACAAGCCATCCGAATACAGGAGTTGGAAAAGTCCTGTGAGTGCAAGCCCCTTTTTTCTATGCTATATATATATATATATATATATATATATATATATATATATATATATATATATATATCATATATATACATTGTAAAATGTATAATGAAGCAATAGAATTCTTAATGAATCAGATGCAATTTTGAGAGTAGGACTGGCCAGATATGGGATGACTTTGACGTAGTTGGCTAGCTTAAATATATTGCAATATATGGACAAACAATCCCTGTTGTTTAAAGGGTAAGGCATTTTTTAGTAGCTGTATGCACAAAATGTCTCAATGTCTTAAATATATTGATAACGGGTTGAGTGCAGAGGACCTTTTGTATTTGTCTATATATCATATATATATATAGCATAGTAAATTTGCCCCAAAGTGTTTCTCTGCTTAAACACTGCTGGTCTCACCTCAGAAAAAATGCCTGAGATTCTGTGGCCCAACATACATGCTATCAATCACTTTTCCCCAGGAAACTGGGGACCTTTTTGTCACCATACAACAATATATTGATTTTAATTGAAAGAAAAAGCTCCATCTTGGTCTCATCTAACAGCAAAAATTTTATTGCAACTGGACAATGCTTAATTCTTTCCAAACGCTAGAAGTGGTTTCTTTGTGTTATAAAAATTAACAGTTTATTCTGTGCCACTTTCCTACATTAACATGTTTTGCAAGGTTCTCTATATGGTTGACCCAAACCTATAGTACAGTGATGAGAGAATAAGAGTGAGTAATTACGTGCACTTGGCCATTTTGTAAAGAAATATACACGAGCAAAGTACACAGTTGGTTAGTTAACGTTTAAATTGATTTTTGAGACAACTGATGTTCATTCTTTACAGCTTTTCCGGTATTTAGGTTTTTGTTCAGCAGCGCTCTCCAGTTTGGTAGTTTAGCAGCTATCTGGTTGCTGGGGTATTATTCACCCTAGCAACCAGACAGTGATTTGAATGAGACACATCCTGAACAGGAAAAAAGTAATAGAAAGTAAAAATAACAATAGCATTGTAGCCTGAGAGCAATCATTTTTGTCTGCTGCTGTCAGTGACCTTTATCTGAAAGCTTGGGAGAGGCAGAAGAGGAAGTAATAGGTCATTCTATAACACACTAATCGTTAACGGTGAACCACCCCTTTAAGAAAAAACTGCTCAGCCCAAGTCCTGACTTAAATCTAATTGAAAATCTGTGGCACTATTTGAAAATTGAAGTGCACAATGTTTGCTTAACTAGTCTGGACAACATAGAACAAATCTCAAACTGGGCACTAGCCACTCTAGGGATCAAAAACAGTTCCTGCTCATGCTTCCCTAGCATGAGGGGAAATGCTTGGGACAAACACATACTTGCTATTGAGATAATCTATGATGGAATGGTGAATACAGTAATGTCATATTTTTGCAACCATTTATCAGCTATAAAAAAGTCAGCTGGTCTTAGGATCAGAATAACAAGCCAAAACCACAAATAATGTACAAGATACAGATGAAGCCACTTTGGATTGTACATTTGACACAGAAAAACTTAACTCATTTATCCCATTTATCCCACTTAGCACAGAATATTGTGTCACAGCATCCCATCCAATTAAAGAGTTCACCATTGAAAACAATGGGGCTTTGGTATGCTAATGAAAATGTTGAATGCATTAAATGAGTTAAGATAACTTTAGATAACACAGTTTCTTCAATTAGCCCTGAGTCACGACGCATTTAACTCACCAATCCCAGTGGCTGCATCTGTAGTCTAAACTTTATAAAATAAAGGCACTACTTTGTGCAGGTGCAGTAACCCATACAGGTATGTTTATTATGCTGTGTAAAATTAAATTTGACAAAGAAAACAGTACAAAAAGTTGTGTAACACAAATGGAGAGTTTATCAAGGTGAGACTGCCGGACCAGAACTGGGACGCTAAATCTAGCCCACAATTTACGTGGCGCGCCGAATTGCAGGTAACCTTTTACAGCTATATCTTATTGTACTGTACTGTATCTGGGCAAACAGTGCATAAGGGGGTTAAAGTTGTGATTATTGCAAAAGCTGGCCCAATAAATATTGAATCGTGGCAACCTAATATGGATACTTATATTTTTTGCTCTCTAATTTGTTTTCCCAGTTATGTTTTGTTTATGTTTTAGAGGTTCTTCTTTGACTAATGCTTCTCGACTCCTGGCCTATATATAGTATTTGGCCCTATCACAGGGGTTTGGGTGTATATATTATTATATACTTTATTTTCCAAGGCAAACATTTAAGACAAATAACATCACAAAAATGTCAGTTTGTTTTCATGCATTTAAAAAAACTTTTACCATGTACTGGTAAAAACGGTGTTCATAAACAGAACTATAGTGAATATAAATAAGCATTCTAATTGAAAGTGGGTAGTGATGGGCGAATCTCCTGAGATTCGCTTCGCCGAAAAATGCGCGAAACGAGTCGCGGGACGCTTTTGACGCGCGTCGCGTCAAATCGCGTCACGTCGCGTCAAATCGCGTCGCGTCAAAAAACGTCACGCGACTCGTTTTTTCGACGAATTTTTGCCAAGCGAAATTTCGCTGGTGATTCGCGAATTTATTCTCCAGTGGCGAATCGCGGGAATTCGCCGCGAATTCGGCCCTGGCGAATAAATTCGCCCATCACTAAAAGTGGGCAGTAGGGCCAGATTTATATAGCAAATAACAGATACTCTTCATAAAACACAATGGTTTTATGCCTTACAAATGAAGATGCAGGGGCCAAATGCTATTTATGGCTCAGTAGAGCATTTGAGGACATTTGTTGTAAGCAGTTATTTGGTTTAAAAATTGTTTTTTAATTTTTTACCATAAAAATACCCCAAGCATAGCTATATGCTTTAGTTGTATCAGATAAGGGTGTATAAAATATAAAACTGCATTAAACTATTTAAAAAAAGTTCAATCTAGGCTAAAATGATAAAGAGTAAAAAAACTTACTTGTGTTATTCCATTGGTGGGCCAAATGGTCTGATACTGTTTGAGTATATGAATGGCCAAATTATTCAGATTCGTTCATTTTGGCCAACAGCCACAATGAGAGGATGCTGCAGCATTTTCACTTTCACTGACAAAAAGATGCAACAACAGAAGATATTTTCTGTCAACTGCCCTTCCATGGTGGTTGTAAAGTACAGACAAAACCCTTCAAACAAACGAAATCCATGGATCCATGGACAAATAAGGAACTAGCTAATGAAGGTTTCTTTATTAACAGTCCCAATTCTAACAATTCTAACAATACATCGAATGATGCATGGTTCACACATGAGGAAATTCAAAAGAGACTAGAACATGTTAAGATAAACAAAGGTTCAGGTGGGATTCATCCCAGGGTACTTAGTGCGCTTAACTGTGTGATTGCCAAACCCCTCTACTTAGTAATTTTTCAGTATTCATTGAGGTCTGGCATGGTGCCAAGAGACTGGCGAATTGTTAATGTGGAGCCGCTATTCAAAAAGGATCCCGTTCTCAGCCTCAAAACTATAGGCCAGTTAGTCTGACGTCGATGGTAGGAAAGCTATCCTCGAATATATTTGTAAAGTGTAATCATGTCCCCTCGCAAGCGCCTTTTTTCCAG
>CM044442.1:57133919-57158662 GCA_024363595.1 Xenopus borealis
TGTATGCTGGGTTTTAATTTGGAGGGGTTGAACTTGATGAACTTGTCTTTTTTCAACCCATTTTAACTATTTAACTATTTTCCAGCCACCCACAACTTTGATTTAAGCAGTGGCCTAGGTAGAGGCACAAAAGAAGATTTGTCGCTTGCAGTAAATCTGCACTATGAGGGCAACAAAGGCAAATGCAGAATGTTTTTTCCTTGCTGTAATCCATGTGTGAAGGCATTGCCATCTACAGCAGCTCAGATTTAAAATACACTGCATTTATAGCAACATATTCTAGAGAAGTGCACAGAATATAAATACACAGAAGGGTACCTCTTTCAATAGAAGTACATTTTTCACAAGCCAATGTATTTTGAAACACTAAGGTATGCTGTAAAGTTGCTTCAAACTATATTTTCTTATATTAAACTAAAACATATTGGGAGTCAGTCATTACAAGTAGTGTGGTTCTTTCCCCCTTGGCCTTCCTTGGATGGAACTAAAATTTACCCCACTTGGCTGGATGTAACCCATCTTTATCACTGACAGAGGAGGTTGACACACATTATAAATTTGTATATCTAGCTATCCAAACAAATGCATAATTCTAGCACTAAACATCAGGTATGGTTATTTATTGGCAATGGTCTCTGACCTATAGTATACCCTGTTCTCAAACTACATTGGTTAATTGTTATTGTAGACTGCAATTAAGTCTGATCCTATCTTTTGCCCAGCTGCCATTCAATCATTGGATTACATGGCAGGTAAACATGTAAAACAGTATCTCTGGTTGTAGCCATGAAGAAATAAAGGCTTTTTCATTTTGATAATGGTGCTGTTCTTTGTGAAATTTACAAAATCTCCCATAGCCCTTTAAAGGGTAATATAAAAAAACTTTGCTTAATACTTTTAACCCATAAAAACTAAATTTTCTTTAAAACAGATGACCAATAAAGGCTAAATGGTGACTGACCACCCAGTACACACCTAGCGGCCTACTTACTAAAACTCAAATTTTTCGACCAAACTCCCAAACCCAAATCCCCTGAATTTACCAATAATAATTCTCATAAGAAATATGTGTGAGAAAAAGTGTGACTTCAGTTTAACACTTGAATTGTATTGCCACCCAAAAAATGCAAATTATCAGATTATCGAACAAAAACTAGAGCAAACAACCCAAAACTATTTAGAATCTGAAACCTGAAAATGAAGATGACTAAAAATTCTATGTTTTATATGTTGAGCTTACTGCACCAGTCTAAAGTTTCAGCTTCTCAAAAGCAGCAATGATCCAGGGATTCAAACTTGTCACAGGGGGTCACCATCTTGGAAAGTGTCTGCAACACTCACATGCTCAGTTGGCTCTGAGCAGCTATTGAGAAGATAAACTAAGGGATCATCGCAAATTATCCAGCAGAAAATGAAGTTTGTCTGTAATATAAGCTGATGCTACAGGGCTGAATATTAAATTGTAATGCTAGTTGCAATGGTTTCCTTGTTGCCATGTAGTTACTATCTGTATCAATTACTAATCAGCTTATACTTATATTGTGACATTTGTTGGTCCCTAAGCTCAGTAACTGACAGCAGCACAGAGCATGTGCAGTAAATCAAAAAAGAAGATGGGTAACTGCTGGGGCATCTTTGGAGACACCGATATTCCCCGCTAAAGTGCTATGGTTGCCTTGGACTGGTACAGAAGCCTAAAACATATTGTATAACATTTCTAGCTACTTCTTTAGTTTAACTTTCCTTGTCCTTTGAAGGGACCATCTACCAATGACTTATCCTTGATTTTGATTTTAGCTGGAGTATTTTCAGATTCAAGTTCTTAGCAGCTTTAGGGTAGGGGCGGAAGAGGCGATTAGTTACCTTGCGACTAAATATAACTCCCCCCAAATCTGCTTGTCTGCCACTACCCTTAAAACTCAGCCAGAACAATTTGAGGTTTAATAACTAGGCCCCTAGACTTACTATTACTAGTGACGGGCGAATTTATTCGCCAGAGGCAAATTTGCTGCGAATACCCGCGATTCGCCGCTGGCAAATAAATTCACGAAACGGCAGCGAAATTTGGCAAAAAAAAATTCGCAAAAAAAAACGAGTCGCGCTTCGTTTTTGACGCGACACGACGAAAACAACGCGCTTTGTAAACGATGCGACACACGTCAAAAACGACGCAACGAAAACATGACGCGATGCGTGTCAAAAACGTGACTCGTTTCGCTAATTTTTTCGCCAATTCGCGAATTTCGCTAATTTTTCGGCGAAACGAAACGGGGGAGATTCGCCCATCACTAACTATTACATTATCCCTAAATTACATATTTAGCCCTATGACATTAAGGGGCAGATATAATGTGAATTTAGAACTCACCACAATCAAACTCCCTTACTTTGTATTCATTCCTATTGGATTTTTAAAAGCGTATTTATCAAATGGTGAACTCCACTGATAAATACTATTCTAAAAACCCCATAGGAATGAATAGAATATGGGTGAGTTTTTCTGTGGTGAGTTCTAATCTCACATTTTGATAAATCTGCCTGAATATTCAATGAAACATTAAGTTAATTTATGATAAGAAACATAGAATAGATCACATCTTACCACCAACAGTAAAAAAATGTAGGCAAATTCTTACATAAAGCTTTCTTGAACTATTGCAACACATCATTCTCTTACACAGCCCTTTCTTCCCAAATGGATAGGACTCTACCCAAGTGCTTCTTGCAGCTTTCATCTGTCTCACTGGCAAAAAAATGTAATGAAACTCATAAACAAAAAAAAATGTTCAAAGGGTTGCTATTTCTGAGGTTTTGTTCTGTTTTGGGGATGCTTTAAATTCCTAAAAAAATATTATTTTGTAATGCATCCAGTATTAGGATATATGAAACAAGTGGACCATCTCCATGTTTGCTTTCTAGTCAGCCTCAAACTTACTGCTCTAATTGGTCACCAGCAAGTCTTATAACCATGAAATAAATGTTACTAAATGCATGAATATAAATAAATGTTGAATTGCACACTGCATTTTTAAAGATTCATTCATCAAAAATTGAAACATTATAATGGCAGACCTGGTGTAATATATTCATGGAGCTGTAGGGAACAGTGACATACGCAATGGCTACTTCTTTCTGAAAAACTAAAATTACTGGTGTCAGAAGTTCCACAAACCAACATAATCTGCCATACTCTGTCACTTTGAATGTTTAAAACCCCTTGTGTACAATTCTAATGTGTAAAAAGGAAATTATAAAACGACTGCTTATCCCTCTGATCCCCTAATTAAACAATGAAATTCCCACCACCCAGAGTTAGAAAAAGAATTACTATACCTGGAAAAAAGTTTGAATGCACCAACAATAACAGGCGCAAAGTCTTTTATGAATTCAGGTCCTTTTCGTTTGGGCTTTGCTGTAAGCTCAAAGATAATGATTTAGTGTCACTACATTCACCAGTATATAAGGTACTGTTGTTAAAAACTATTCAAGTATTAGTGTGGATATTTAGGTACATAAATTTATTTTACACATTTTAAAATCACCATTCTTCCAGTGCTGGCCCTCTTGGTCAGTAGCATGAACAGTTCTGAATATGCCAATTTGGTAAGACCTTTTAATATTATGGTACACTATAAATTATCTGTTGGTTAAGATTCGCTAGGATTCGTTCTGAAAGGAATCATTTTACTTTAGGATCATGTTTTGATGTTGGAAACTTGACATGTTAGAAGTATGGTAGCTTCAATTTTATTAAATGTTTGGGTATATGAATAACTCCAAGAGCAATTTCATTATTGGAAAGCACACTGTACACCATTATACCACTTAACACATATAATGCTTGGTAAACTGAGAAGGCAATTAAGTTCTTACAAACATGGTTTTTGTGTTATTCTCTGTTGATTATGGTTCAGTTTTTATTTTATACACTTTGTAATTCTGTGAGCAGTATTTACTTTAGTAAATAGGTAGTAGGAAGAAAAGTTGGAGTCAATATATGTCATAAATTACAATAGATATACACGCAGCTATGCAATGTAATTTCTCAGAATTGACAGTTTTTTGACTTGCACGTTGTGCTTGCAAATGTAGCATTTGTTCTGACAGTTTCTGTCAGTACAGTACTGTAGATGACATAAATACAGTATAATATCTATCTATACCTCTAACAGTCTAAGGGGCATATTTATTATGCTGGGTAACATGAAATTTACAGTGTAAAAAGCTGTGTAAAATGTGTGTAACGCTTTTCTGGGCTAGGCAGCACAGAAGAGTATAAGTGTCCAGCTAGTGGATGAGCATGGGTTACACTGCAACACTACACAGCAGGGCAGGGCCTTCGCTAAGTGGAAGCTTTCCCTTTAAGAGGTATAATATACACAGGCTACTGTGATAAAATAGATGTTGGACACCAGGAGGTTCTTGGTGAAAACAGAATAACGGTTTATTTACATATGCCCAAGGCAATGATCCACAGGTTTACTCACAAGTTGGTGCAGGTGTAGCATATCACAGAGGATGAGAGATAGCAGAGCAGATACAGCAAAACATGCACACTGTATTCCCATAAGGCAGAATAGTCATGGGTACATCAATTCCTCAGGCAATATGTCTTTAAGTGGTCCGGATCCCTTTCAGTGGAGTGGTCAGCGAGACAAAGTCTAAAGCCTAATACCCTATCCGCTGAGGTCCCTTCACTAAAGGCATACGGGGAAGCATTGTAGGAAGATCACTTCCTGCTATTACTCCTTGATGGAACCAGAGATGTTCATACTACATAACACTGGCTATCTCACTCTCCTAGAGAGTCTATTAAAGATCTGCCCTAATGATAGCTAACCTAGTCACAGGATTACCTGGTTCCTGACTCTGAAGTACAGATCCTTCAGGGCATGTGGCTTTACTGGGGCCTTGGTGATCCCAGGCTCAATGGAAACACCTAGCTGCACAGACACCAGGAGCCAAAGAGGCAGAGGCCCCTCCCTGCACACATTATAAAGTTTTAGTGGCAGGGAGTGGTTATTGCACCCTTTGTCCAATAATAACTGGTGTTGGTTAGAAGTGTTACAGGTAGTTACACCCAATAACAGAAAACATACTAAAGGCAGGGGATTAACTCCATAGATGCTGTATAGAATCTATGGGTCCCTACATGTGGTTTATTAAATGACGAAGCTTGTTGATGTGTGGTGTATTATCTTGCTGTTTTTTTCGCAGCATAATAAATATGCTCCTAAATGTAGCTACACATGTAATAAATAAATTACATCACCAAAGTGCACTGTCATAAGTAGCTAAAATTATATGTGAACAACAATGGGAAAGGAACAACCCAACTCATGAAAATGTTACCGAAGATATTTTGTGGTACAAAAACTGAAAGCACCAACACAAAATAAAAACTTTGGGAGTTTTAACCCCCAAGAAATGAAAATTTAATATAAGCTTCATCATACTGAAATAAGAAACTTTCTAAATACAATCAATTAAAAATAATCATAATCAAGTTTATGTTCACTATCCTCTCAGCATCTGTTTCTCTTCAGTCTGTCTTCATTCAGGAGACCAAAATCAAACCTCCCCGATCAATATCTTGGCCAGATATCGATCGGGGAGACCCACCGGCAGCCCCCATACACTCGTAAGATAAGCTGCAAATCAGTATAAAGGATCGATATCGGCAGATTTAATCTGCCCGTGTATGGCCACCTGAAGATAAGTTTTGGCACACTATTACTGTGACTGTGATTAAGACAAGCTTTCATTAGCTCTGGTTTGTCCCTCGCAAACAATGTGACTAATGTAAGTTTTGGCACATTGTTACTGTAATAAGGGTATTTAAAGGAGAATTCAAGCCAGGAAAATACCCCATACTTTATACTTACCCCTCGGAGCAGATTCACACAGCAGCAGAGTTTCACGCAGCCATCTTCAACTGCTTCAGTAAGCCGAGGAGTAAGTATTAAGTATGGGGCATTTCCCCAGGGGGTGCAGTTAGGCTGGGGGGAGGAGGGAGGGGAGTCTACGTGTGGTGAGGGGTATGGTTTTTTTTACTAGGTTAAATTCTCCTTTAAGGCAAGTTCTCACTAGCTCTGGTTTGTCCCTAACACACAATGTGACTAATGTAAGTTTTGGCACAATGTTACTGTGATGAGCATGCGCCACTGAGCGCAGATGGAAGAAGATGTTGCTGTTGAAGATGGCGCCCGGGCTGAAGGGGACCTGCATGGAGGGGGTAAGTAGCGACTTAGGGGCATTTGCCCCAGGGGAGAGGTAGGCCGGGGGGGGAGGAGGAGGGGGCCTACGGGTGTGGGGGGCTGGGGGTTAGCGCGGGAGGGATTGTATTCCCCTTTACATTCTTTCCACGTTATGAACATAGCAGCACATGGACATGATTAATTCACATAGGACTATCTTACTCACTATAATGAATGCCACGTATTCTGGATTTACAATGACGCAAGATCTGAAAAGTGTCTGATAAGATTAATGGTGTGCTATCTATGATATTTATTAGTGGAATTGTAAGACTTGCTCATTGCCTACCAATGCATGATTTATTGTGTAACTCTCATCTTAGGTTGTTGTACACTTTCAGTCGTAATTTCTATGATGTGTTAAGACTATGATACAACACATAGTTACATAGTTAAATTGGATTGAAAAAAGACAAAGTCCATCAAGTTCAACGGCTCCAAATAAAACGCAGCATACACACAAACCCCTCCACTCTTTCACACAAACCAAATATACCTATAGCTATACTAACTGTAGTTTAGTATCAAAATAGCCTTTGATATTATGTCTGTCCAAAAAATCATCCAAACCCCTTTTGAAAGCATCAACAGTCATCACAGCATCACCCGGCAGTGCATTCCACAACCTCACTGTCCTCACTGTGAAGAACCACCTACGCTGCTTCAAATGAAAGTCCTTCTAGTCTAAAGGGGTGGTCTCTGGTGCTGTAATAATCTTTATGGGTAAAAAGGTCCCCTGATATTTGTCTATAATGTCCTCTAATGTCTAATCATGTCCCCCCGCAAGCGCCTATTTTCCAGAGAAAACAACCCCAACCTGGCCAGTCTACCCTCATAATTTAAGTCTGCCATCTCTAACCAGTTTAGTTGCAAGTCTCTGCACTCTCTCTAGCTCGTTTACATCCCTCCTAAAGACTGGAGTCCAAAACTGCACTGCATATTCCAGATGAGGTCTTACTAGGGATCTATAAAGTGGTATAACTATGTTTTCATCCCTTGAATTTATGCCCTTTTTTATGCAGGACAGAACCCTATTTGTTTTAGTAGCTACAGAATGACACTCAGAGCCGGATTAAGGCTAAACAGGGCCCTAGGCACGGTAGTGCTTCTGGGCCCCCCCACCTCGAACCACCTAAAGTTACAGTTGTAAAAGAAGCACTGCTATGTTAGCACATATCTCCCAACATTTAGGAAACAGAAAGAGTGCTAAAAAGTATCCATTCTGACCACGCCCATTTGTGTGGCCACACAGAAATTATACATTTATTTACAAAATATAATTACCATGTTCAGGGTTCTGTTCCTGCTGAATCGTGCTTAGTACAGGGGAATACCTATGCTGCCATAGTTTTATGGGATCTCTCTGTACAGACTATGAGCAAACTTAGGGGCTGTTCCTGCTGAATTGTGCTTAGTACAGGGAATACCTATGCTGCCATAGTTCTGTGGGATCTCTGTACAGATTATGTGCAAACTTAGGGGCTTTTACTACAGAAGGGCTGCACAGGCCAGCAGGGCGGCACTGCGTGTGGTGCGCCAACTCGATGCTCAGATGCGCAGCTCCTGTTCTGCTACAGGCTCAGCGTGACGTCAGCATGCCTCTTGTGCAAGGGCCACATGCTGCGACATCACCTGCCTGCAACGTTAGGGAGGGCTTGGAACTGAGTTGATTTTTTTCCGTTATCCAGGCCGGGCCCCTAGAGCTAGGTGGGCCCTAGGAAGAAGCCTAGGGCGCCTAGCGGGTAATCTGGCCCTGATGACACTGCCCAGAATTAGACAACTTGTTATCTATAAAAAAAAAACAAGATCCTTCTCACTTAAGGAAACTCCCAACACACTGCCATTTAGTGTATAACTTGCATTTATACTATTTTTGCCAAATTGCATAACCTTGCATTTATCAACATTAACCCTCATTTTGCAGTTTGCTGTCCAGTTTCCCAATTTAGACAAATCACTCTGCAAAGTGGCAGCATCCTGCATGGAACCTATAGTTCTGCACAATTTAGTATCATCTGCAAAAAATAGAAACCATACTTTCAATGCCCACATGACATATAATTAATAAACAAGTTGAAAAGCAAGGGGCCAAGTACAGAGCCCTGCTGTACCCCATTAACAACACTGATCCAATTAGAAAATGTTCCACCACTCTTTGTAGTCTTTTAGCCAGTTCTCTATCCAGTTACAAATACTCCAGTCTCTCGGCACCTTGCCAGACCTCAATGAATCCTGAAAAATTAAGTAGAGAGGTTTGGCAATCACAGAGCTAAGCTCGCTAAGTACCCTGGGATGAGGGGATGAATTTCAGCATGTGTGAACCATGCATCATTAGATGTATTATTAGAATTGGGACTATTAATAAGGAAACCTTTATTAGCCGGTTCCTCATTTGTGTAGACAGACAAAAAGTACAGTATGCATTCAGAATCTGAGCTTTTTGCTTGTTCTCATAAACCAGCTGACCCCCCTCTGATAATAAAGGTCCTACCCCTTCCCGTTTCATTTTTTACTATTAATATATTTAAAAAATAATTTTGGATTTTTTTTTTACTGCTGACTGCTATATCCTTTTCCATATCGATTTTAGCTTGCCTGCTCACTTTTGTGCATGATTTATTGGCCACCTTGTACCTTATAAATGATTCGGCTGTCCCAGCTAACTTGAAAGCCTTAAAAGCACGTCTTTTCTTACCCACCTCAACACCAACACTTCTATTGAACCAAGAAGGTTTTGCTTTGCAACAACTTTCCTTGCTTACAAGCGGAATATTTGGACATGTTATTTATTAATCAGCATTTTAAAGACTTACCATTTTTGTTCAGTGTTTAACCCTGTGAAAAGCATTTCCCTCTTAATATGTTGCAGAGATGCCCTTATACTGTCAAAGTTTGCATGCCTGAAATTCAATGTTTTAGTTACTCCCTTATAAAGTTGCCTCTGCAACAGACCATGTTATGATCACTATTCCCTAAATGCTCACCCACACAAATGCTAGAGATGGGTTCAGTATTATTAGTTATTACAAGATCCAAAAGAGAGTTATTCCTAGTAGGTTCTTGAAAGAGCTGGGATAAAAAGTTGTCATTTTGCATATTTACAAACCTACTAGCTTTATTTGGCAACCCCACCATACAACAAAGTTTCTTTGTAACCTTATGCCAAGTCGAAATCTCTACCCAGAGGAATTCCACACCCTCACCAGTGCCCGTAATGGTTATTTCTTTAGTGCATGGCTTTAATTCAGACTTTACATTAAAAAACACACTCCTCCCCCCTTTCTAATACCTCTGTCCCTCCTAAGGCTTAGTCCAGACGGGGAGATTCGGGGGCGATCCGTCGCCTGACGACTTCTCGCCGTGACGGATCGCCCCCGAATCTCCCCGAATAGCTAGGCACCGGCATAGCTTAAAAACGCCTGCGCTTATTCACACGGAGCAGCGCGATTTTTAAAATCGCTCCAAATTGCCTCGCGTTTTCAAGCTATGCCAGTGCCTAGCTGTTCGGGGAGATTCGGGGGCGATCCGTCGCGGCGAGAAGTCGCCAGGCGACGGATCGCCCCCGAATCTCCCCGTCTGGACTAAGCCTAAAAAGGGTGTAACAATTTAAATTGACAGTCCAGTCACATGTTTCATCCCCCAGGTCTCAGTGATACCAATTATATCATAATTTTTAGAGTATGCAATTAATTCTAGGTCTCCCATTTTACCTGACAAACTTCATGCATGTGCCAGCATACAGCGGAGGTTACTACTTTTACTTTTAAGTGTACGTTACTTTGAGGGGAATCATATGTTAAGTTAGTATTAGTCTGCTTTCCTTGTAACAGAGGAACCTCCTTAGCTGGTAAACTGTATGCCCCCTCACTCCTCCCCCCTGACCCCTTACTAATCCCACTATCCCATCTACCCTAGCTTCCCCATAATTCTTTCTCTCACCCACCCCCCTAGTTTAAACACTCCTCCAACCTCTTGGCCATTCTTTCCCCTAGCACAGTGGACCCCTTTCCATTGAGGTGCAATCCGTCACGACTGTATAGGTTGTACCCCAAGGAAAAATCAGCCCAGTGCTCTAGGAACCCAAACCCTTCCTTCCTACACCAAGACTTGAGCCACACATTTAACACCCTAAGCTCCAGCTGTCTCCCTAAACTTGCACGTGGCACAGGCAAAATTTCTGAAAAACTTACATTGGAAGATGTTCCCTTAATCTTAGAGCCTAGATCCCTAAACTCACTCTTTAAGGTCTTCCATCTACCATTTATCTTGTCATTAGTACCAATATGTACTAAGACAGCTGGGTCATGCCAACCCTGGCATCAGGTAGACAGCAAACTGTTCGGTTGTAGCGATCCAGACGATAGATATCCACTACCCTACCCACTTTCTTATAATTGAATGCCCTACAACCACAATCTGCTTAGGCCTGACTCTGCTCTCCTCCCCACCACTACTAGAGAAACTGGTCTCCCGCCTGTTAGAGGGGTCAGCCCCATCTAGAATTGCCAATCCAGAGTTCAAACTCCCATCATCTTCACACAATCTGGCAAAAGCTGTTGGGATGTATAAACCCAGGATCAGTCTCCCTTTTCCTTTTTCCCACCTTAGATTTTCTAACTGTCACCCTAGAAGAAAAGGACTTTCATTTGAAGCAGCGTAGGTGGTTCTTCACAGTCAGGACGGTGAGGTTGTGGAATGCACTGCCGGGTGATGTTGTGATGGCTGATTCTGTTGATGCTTTTAAGAGGGGTTTGGATGATTTTTTGGACAGACATAATATCAAAGGCTATTTTGATACTAAACTCTACAGTTAGTATAGGCATATATGGGCATATATGGTTTGTGTTTGAAAGAGTGGAGATGTGTGTGTGTATGTATGCTGGGTTTTTAATTTGGAGGGGTTTAACTTGATGGACTCGGTCTTTTTTCAACCCAATTTAACTATGTAACTATGTAACTATGTAACCCAGCTAGCATCCTGCTGCTGTTCTGTTCCCCCCAAACTATCTGACCCTGCTAGGTCCTGCTCAGTGACTCCTTTCAAGATTGACAATCGACCGCAATGTTGCAATTTGTTCCTCTAGTGCTCTAACTCGAGCCTCCAAAGTGGCAATTTGCTCACATCCACCACAGAGGTAAGCATTTTGGATGTTGTTCCAAATCTGCATACATATGGCAGACTGTGCACTGGGTCAGACCTTCCATCTTGCTAGCACTCATTATCCCAGTTACAGATCAAAACAGGAATAAACAAACATTTGACCTAGTTTGAACCTCCTTTAGTTTGCAACTCCACTCACAGATCCAAGAGAAGCTAAACACTAGAGCACGCTCCACTGGAGTCTCAGGGGTTCTATTTATACAGTCTGTTCAGGTGCAACTAATCAAACCCCACCCCCTCAAACTGAAGGAAAACTAATTGCAAAGTAAAGCAGGTTGTGACAAACTTGCTGTAAGCACAATAGCACACAAAACTTTGCTATTTACCACCAAATACAGAAAAAAATATTTAAAAAATGAAACCACAGTATTTAAATATACCACTATAACCCTTTTTTGGTTACTGTTTCTTTAAATAGCAACTTACCCTTGCAATCCAGAGGCCCTGAGTCCCTTTTGCGTATGAAAAGCACTGGGAACTGGGAATTACAGCGCAGTGCCTCCACCTAGGGAACACACCTCAGGGGGGATTCCACTAGGAATAATAAAACACACACAGTTGCAAATGAACAAATTTAAACTTTATATAACTGTATTAAACTTGGACAACTAATACACCATGCACTCCTACACTGGGGGAACCGTGGGACACTACCTAAATCACTTTAAGGTACTTAACTGTTGCTAACACACAGTCCTTGTAATATCAAAGTCCCAATCCTCTGGAAGGGGTTAATAACCACACAGTTCAAATAAAATGTCCCTTCCCTAGAGCTCTTATTCCCCATGTAGCGCTACCTTTTCCCAAAAGTACCTCTCCTTTTGGAATTCAGCAGCAGCTTCTGTGTAGTAGGTAAATATAAATTAGCTGTCTTCACTTTGGGGCCCCACGCTTGTATCCTTGCCAGTATCCTCCCTTGGGTGGCTCACACACAAGGTGGTTCTCTCAGATGAAATCACACTGGAGATTACAGCAGCTCTGCAACAGGATAAATCTCAGCAATGGCACCTTTCTCCTTCTGAGTCTAGCAGATTGGTAGGGAACAGGCTGGGCTCAATCTGTACCTCCACAGATTCCACAGAGTTAACAGCTTCTCTGTACTCGACAGCATAAAAATCTGTGCTGGATTTCTTCAGCTCTCCTGAAGGTTGCAATAGGAATAATCAGCGGAGCACTCAGTTGGTATACTTGAAGTTAAAATTTCATATTTATTGGATCATATAAAAAATCAGCAATCGTGAGTGTAACAAGCCCCATGCTTGACGCGTTTCGTGGCATCTCGCCACTTCCTCAGAAGCATCTCAGCTCTCCTGAAGACTTTCTGATTTTTGGCTCCAAACTCAGGCACAACCTCTCTCCCAAGAATGCACTGGGGTGCCCAGCCAATCAGGTCACTCCCCAGCCTGTTACTAGGCGGAAGGATGTCACAGACAGAGAAACAGGGGAAGGCTTTCTCTTCTCCCCTACACCACCTTACTATAAAATAATAGTTAATAACTAATACTTATCCTTTTCAGTCAGTTTGTTTGTTTTTAGTTGCTTTTTACAGTCAGCAGCCTGTTTGAAGCACATTATATAATATATATAATACAGCAATATGTGACTCAAGGGGAACTGTCATTTATACAAACGCACCCAGACTACAGAGCATTATTCATAATTGTTTTACACAAGTCTTTTAAAATATAAAGCATGTTATATAATAACAGCTACTAAGTTTGCCTGCTGCTCATATCTTCTCCCTCCCTGCTGCTCATCTCTTCTTCCTCCCTGTTGCTCATCTCTTCTTCCTCCCTGCTGCTCGTCTCATCTCCCTCCCTCCTGCCTGTCTCTTCTCCCTCCCTCCTGCTTGTCTCTTCTCCCTCCCTGCTGCTCTTATCTTCTCCCTCCCTCCTGCTCGTCTCTTCTCCCTCCCTGCTGCTTGTCTCTCCTCCCTCTCTTCTCCCTCCCTGCTGCTTGTCTCTTCTCACTCCCTGCTGCTCATCTCTTCTCCCTCCCTGTTGCCTGTCTCCTCTCACTTCCTGCTGCTTGTCTCTTCTTCCTCCCTGCTGCTCATCTCTTCTCCCTCCCTCCTGCTTGTCTCTTCTCCCTCTCTGCTGCAGCTGCTCGTCTCTTCTCCAGCCCTCCTGCTTGTGTTTTCTCCCTCCCTCCTGCTCCTATCTTCTCCCTCCCTACTGCTGGTCTCTTCTCCCTCCCTTCTGCTCTTGATTTCTCCCTCCCTTCTGCTCCTGTTTTCTCCCTCCCTCCTGCTCGTCTCTTCTCCCTTACTCCTGCTTTCTCCCTAACTCCTGCTCATCTCTTCTCCATCCCTCCTCCTCGTCTCTTCTTCATCCCTCTGTTCATGCTGCTTGTCTCCTCCCCTTCACCCCCCTCCATTCATGCTGCTTGTCTCCTCCATCCATTTGTGCTGCTAATTTCATCTCCCCTCGTGCTGCTGGTCTCCTTCCCCTGTTCGTGCTGCTTGTCTCCCCGCCCCAGATCCCTTTGTGCTGCTCTTTTCCCTGCCCTTATGTCCTCCCTCCTTTCTCTTCAGCCCAGCCTGCCCACAGTGCCTTACTTACTCCTGATGCAACCCCAGATCACAATCTACCAGGAACATTGTCGGGATTTACTGGTAGGCCGCGATTGACGTCCTGGGCACCTCTGAACTAAAGGGTCATTTAGGATAATCTACATTCGGCAAACCCCCTTGCAGACCTACTTTAGGAAGGTGAACATTTTAAACATAGATATTAGAATAACAGTCAGATAGAACAGAATTTAAAAAAATCTTTATTTCTGGTGAACAATCTGGAAACAACTTAACTAAAAAAAAGTGTTGGAAGGCGAACAACATATCAATGTGTACATGTGGTGGATTTTAGCAAAAATCCATACCCTGTTCATATTGACAGGCGGATGCTGTCATTATTAATGTCTCTAGTGTAGTAAGAAGTGCAGAATTTCTGTTCACAAGAGAAATGCCATGATGTGTGGTTTGTTTCCCTCTATCACATACAAAAACCACATTAACCCATTATAAACAACTTGTGGCATTGCACATGGGGAAGTATGGTTTATTTGTCTCTATTGTGGTGTCCCAGAGCACAGGACTGGTTTATGGGCATATAAGAAGCACACAGGCAGGTAACAGTACAAGGAAAGTTTAATAACAAGAAATCACTTTATGCATCTGGTAGGGAACAACTGCTCAACAGGAGCACAAGTCAGTGTGTATTTGTGGCCTAGTCCCTTCAGGCAGCCTTTCCTCGCCCCAGGCAGCAGTCTCACATAAGATTCTCATATAAGATTCACCTCTAGTCTCTTTCAGGCAGTCCAGCAAGAGGGAGAGTCAGTGTGAGTATTCCAGCTGCAACAAGGTAATAGATGAACAGTCCAGGAACATAACATGGGGTGCAGCTCTGAGGAATCACAGTCCAAATGGAGGGGAAGATGCAGCTTATACCACTCTGTTGTGCAGCTACCAGCCCACACTGCAGCAAGCCTTTCCTGTAACTTTCGCATTCGCACTTCCTCTTGACCTCTGTGAGTAAAATAGAACCAGACTGCATTTGAACTGTTGAATACTGCTGCCAAATCAAAGACAGTAAAACCATTGAAGTGAAATGGGCCGTATTTATTCCCAATTCTGTTTACATAAGCTCATGTAATTTAAACAACATCTGTACAATCACTCTGTGGGCATAAGTTATCCTAGCATAGTTGCTCTATGAAACAGTTTCTCTGTTAATTTACTTCTTGTCAAACTGGGCACACAAAAATATACAGTAGTACAGTGTTTCATGTTCACACTTTTCTAAGAATATTTCTAATTTCAGTTATAGTAATATTATAATTTCATAGCTGTGTGCAAACAACAGGAATTGAATACTACATTTACTTTGAGTTGAAACACTCAAAGAGATGTAACATTACATACAATATATGAAATTTTTTAACAATAAACATAACAATTTACTCCACTTTCAACAAAAAAAGATAACAGTAGTATGTATTTAAAGTGCCAGTAACATCAAAAAATTAAATTGTTTTAAAGTAGTAAAAATATAATGGAGTGTTGCCTTGCACTTGTAAAATGGCAGTGTTTGCTTCAGAAGCACTACTATCGTTTATATAAATAAGCTGTTGTGTAGTGATGGGGGCAGCCATTCAAAGAAGAAAAGGCTCAGGTTACACAGCAGTTAGCGGATAAGCTCTGTAGAACATAATGTTATCCGTTATCCATTATTTATCCTGTGCCATATAGCCGTTTTTCAATTTCCACCATTGCTACTTAGAAGCTTGTTTATATGAACTATAGTAGTGTTTCTGAAGCAAACAGATCAGTTTTAATAGTGCAGGGCAACACTACATGATATTTTCATTACTTTAAAACACTTTCATCTTTTGGTGTTACTGTTCCTTTAATTTCCCAGGAACATCAGAGTACTGGGGTGTTTTCTGAATAAAGATTTTAAAGTACAAGGAAAGAACTTACTGTACCACAAGTCTAATAAAATAAATGATTTATGCTTTCAAAGTTCGCCACAGGGGGCTGTCATCTTGTAACTTTGTTAAACATATTTGCAAGACCAAGGGGCAAATTCACTAAACCGGGAAACGTCTAACGCTAGCGCTAATTCACCAGCGTGAAGTCAATTCGCAACTTCGCAAATTCACTAACACAGACTCTGGCGAATTTTCGCTAGCGAAGTAGATAGAGCAACTTCATACCCTAACGCTAGGCGAGGTTACGCACTGACGAAGGATCGTAATTACGCAAATTCACTAAGATGACCATTTTACTGAACGTTAACACTTACGCTAGATGTTACTTCGCCAGGTCAGACCTGGCGAAGTTCAATACAATAGATAGGAGTTTGAAAAAAAAAACGCTGGCGTGTTTTACCTTTTGTAGGGTGATTCGCCATATGCAAATTAGGCATCGCTAGCGTAAATGCCTTGCGAAGTAACGGTAGCGATACTTTGCTAACGTTCGCTGCTCTGAGCGAAAATTCACATCTTAGTGAATTTGCGTAGTGCTGGCGAAAATTCGCCTGGCGAAGTGTGGCTAACGTTAGCGAAGGCAACTCTAGCGCATTTTCGCAGCTTAGTGAATTTGCCCCCAAGACTCAGTGCTCAGTGTGGTAGGGCTACTTAGGGATTGTCATAAACTATCAAAACAGCACAAGTCAAATAATATCTGCCAGAGGCCGATACAGCAAGACTGATTAATAATCAGAATATACAGACTGCACTGGGTCCTGTGTTTTCATGTAATCTAAAGTGGATTTTATAGTTTTTACAGTATATTGTTTAATACAAACTTTCCAACTCTGCAGATCCAGTGGCTGCAGCAAAATAATCCTCCAAATAGAATCCCTGTTTATCTGTTTAAATCTGGCTCCATGATCATTGTCCCTGCAGCTGGAGTTGGAAACATTAAAGGGGATGTAAAGGCAAAAATAAAATCCAATATAAATCTCTACACAGTCGGCGACTGCTCTTCAGGGAAACAAAGCTGCTAGAGTTCTGAAAGTCTGGGAAGTAAGGTGGGGGCTCCCCCTGCTGTTCATAAGTATGATTGTTTGCCTGCACAGCAGTTAGGGACCGTCTGACAATTCCTATCCACAGCAGTAAATGAAAGGAGAATTTCACTGCATAATGTCAGGATTCTTATAAAAACGGTATAGTGGAGATAGATTTATTTTTCATTAAAAAAGTAAAAATGGGATTTTATTTTTTTGCCTTTCCTTGTCCTTTAAGTGAAGCTGTATTCAGTTGTATGAAATTAAATGTGAAAAACTGACTGTGCAACCTTGTATTTAGCTAATTTGAATGCATGTAACTGCTCAATACTAATTACCGTCTATACCTGTAATCCGGGAACACATTATCAAGAAAGCTCCGAATTACAGTAAGGCCGTCTCCATTTTATCCAAATAATCCAATTTTTTCTAAATTATTTTCTTTTTCTCTGCATTAATAAAATAGTCCTTTGTACTTGATCCAAACTAAGATATGATTAATCCTTATTGGAGGCAAAACCAGCCTATTGGGGTTATTTAATAAATAAAAGCTCTATAAAATAGTATGTGCGGCCAAACATAAGCTTATTTATTGAAAAAATAACTTCCTTTTACGGTGTTACTGGTCTTTTAACATACATTTGCAAAAAAAAATATGTTTTTCAGTGGTTAAAATGGAAAATGTAATTATGAAGATAAAACTGCATATTATTTTAATGCAGCAGGCATGTTGGTGCAGAAAATAAACCACGCACCATAACTAGAACTAGACTTATAACTAGAATTATGCTGAACACAAACCCTAGCTACAACTAAAAATATTTAACTTTAGCAACTAGATCACAAAAGTTTTACTTTAATAATGTTGAGTAAGCATCCATCATCTCTGCAGTTTGAGCATTTAAAAGTCGATCAGCATACTATACGTAACTGTGGCATTTATAAATCACCCTATGGTCTAACTTTCTCAGAGTTGGCCATAATTGTTTTCACTGGTAAAGCATGCAAAAAACAAAACTAAATATATGTGTATATGCAGAAATATTTTATTATATTTCCCTTCTAAAGGCACAAGGAATTCAGATTTTTAGATTACATTTCCTTGTCAAGAAGTACATTTTGCAAGAACACATTTTTACCTCCTCTAGGATGGCATATGAAATGGTTGAACTTGTTTGATAATGCAAATTAGCTATGTAGATGTACAGTATTTGTGGCATTTATAGGTATGAGATCCATTTTCTCTGTAATAATAATAATAATAAATCAATACCTTGTAATCCAAACTAAGACACAACAACTCTTCATTGGAGGTGCAACCAGCCTATTCTGTGTATTTTATGTTTATATGTAGTGATGGGCGAATCTCCCCCGTTTCGCCGAAAAATTAGTGAATTTCGCGAATTGACGAAAAAATTTGCGAAACGAAACGAGTCAGGATTTTGACGCGCGTCGCGTTGTTTTCGTCGCATCATGTCGTTTTTGTCGCGTTGTTTTCTAAGCGCGGCGCGTCATTTACGACGTGCGTCGCGTAGTTTTCGTTGCGTTTTCGGCAAATTTTTTTTGCCAAATTTTCACTGGTGTTTCGCGAATTTATTCGCCAGCGGCGAATCGCGGGAATTCGCAGCGAATTCGCCTTTTGGCGAATAAATTCGCCCATCACTGTTTATATGATTTTCTAGTAGACAAGGTAAGAAATATCTGTTTTCTTGAAAATCCGAGGTCCCAAGCATTCTGAATAATAAGTCTCATAGCTGTAAAAATAGATAAAATGGAATGGTCAGCTGTTTTATACAGTACCTTGTTGTATAACTTGAATATAATCAAAATGAGAAAAGTGCAGCACTGTGTCCTTGTGCATTTTGTTATTTATTCAGAAGGAATCACAGGTTTCTAAGCTATGGAAAACTAGAGATATATAATAGATGTTTAGTTGTTGCCTATTGCCTCTGTACATCATTTTACCTTTACCTACTTATTATTTTCACTTAAAATCATGATACATTTGGTCCAACATTTAGGGAGGAGCCACGGATACATAAAAATGCAAATACTGTTTTTTAACGAAATGTGATTGTGCATGTAAAGCATAAAAGCAATGCATGTTGCATTTTAAAAAAAACAAAAATAGAACAAACTGTGTGCAAAATATACAGATTGTAAGCATCCTAACATAGTTAAGAATAGTTTTGCTTAATTTTTTTTTTCCAAAAAAGGCCACTCGCCAAATGTCCTCAGGATAATAAAAGTTATCAGTGGGATCCCAAACATTCTGCATAATCCGCTAGGGCACCTTAGTTTAGCAGATTGCCCCCTAGCTAGCACCTAAAGCACGATATTTTCTTCAAGTGTGGGCTGCCTTCATCGCATGTAACAGAAAGCAGGCCTCATTTTTATCTACAAGCATAATAACATTGGTAGGGTTGCCACCTTTCCGGTTTATCACACAAAGGTAGAATACTCTTATTAAAAGCAGTATCAGCATCATGCCAGATTGCATGAAAGATTGCAAACATCTGGGGAAGCTATTTTCTTCAGTAAGAACCTGGTTTATTTAGTGAACAGCTGCTCTCTCGCGAATGCATCTTCAAGGTACTGTATTCTGAATGTGTCCACAAAAGATATTTTAAGACTCCCATGCACAGGGAGATCCACTCGTTTGGAGATGTCGCCAAATGATTGTATCTCTCCCCAATATGCCCACATTGTGGAGGGTGATAGGGCCCAATGATTGATTGGTTCATAATTCAGGCAATGCAAATGAATTTTTAACTCTGCCCGATCGATATTGATCAGGAAAGCCCTTCGGATGGCCCCACACACAGGCCAAATAACTGCCATCTTGGTCTGCCGGCATTTTTTATCGCCCGTGTATGACCAGCTTTACGCACAAAGGGAAAAATATTTGCATATTTTCATATTGCCATTTATTTATTAATTACAAGCTCCTTTGTATCAGGTACTGATTGAAATACCTTTTAAAGTTATGTGCAAATCTATTGCTACAGTCCTCAATAATCATCATCATTCTGTGGCAATAACTATCAACAAAAGTCGCCATAGAACTAATAATAGTACACTAGTGAAACGTTAATTCCTCAATCCAATATGTGCGCAGCCAACAAGATTTGTTCACACACATCAGGCAAGAACATTAAAGATGTTTTGTGCAGTAGCTCCATCTTCTGCTAACATTGAGAAACTACATTCTTTCTTTTCAATTTCTTTTTATTGAATTTTATAATAGTCCATCAAAACAATACAGGCAATTTAACTGATATAATCTTAAAAATGTTGAAATAAAATTATAATTCAGATTAAAATATACTTATAATAATCAGTAATGGTTAAATGAGAAGCAAAAATATATACAAACTAACATAACTACCATAACTTCCATGTGGCCCAAAAAGAAAGAAAAAGAAGAAAGAAAAAGAAAACTCTTTATCTAAAATCACTCCATATACCAAAGGATTGTAAATAATGTGAATGTAGCTAAATCGATTCCATATACATTCATTACATATGATAACTTATTGTATCTCAATTTCTTTTCCCATAAAGTCAAAAATAATTTTTTTTTTACTTCTATTGTTTCTAAATAGATGAACCATTTAATTTCCAATTGTTTCCTTAACCTAGGTTCTCCAGTTTTATATCTAACAGCATCTTGTAAACAAAGATTATACAAATAATGAGTAACATCTTCCAAAACTGGAAAATTGTCTTTAATCCAATAAAGAAAAATTGATTTTCGGGAAGCTGCAATAACCAAAGAACAAAAATAAGTAGTTTCATCAGAGATATCAGGAAGTGAGTCTTTATCTGATTCTTGCAGATAGTCTTTAAGGTCAAGCAATGCAAACTGTGGGTTCAATTCAATTTTAAGATTAGTTACCTTTCTCATGAAATTCTGAACACTAACCCAGAAATTCTTTATAAGAGGACATGACCAAGTGTAATGAAAAATATCAATATCATGACCTTTGCATTTAGGACAGTAAGATTCTTTTCTAAAGTTAAGAGATTCACAATACAGTGTGTTATAACCCAGATGTATCCATCTAAATTGTTGATCTCTCCAAGATTCTGGATAAATGTTCTTCTTATAATTTTGTAATGTTTTTAAAAGATCTTTGGAAGTAATTTCAAGACCATTTTATCCCAGAAACTTTAAGAGGTCTTTGCAGGATAAAAGCAAGTGAGATATTTGGTGAATTTTATTTAAATTGGGATTCTCCATCAGACAATGTAATGAATCATAGAAATGATGTTTAAACAGAGAAGAATAATACTTGTTTCCGAGTAAATGAATACCTCTTTTTACTTGGAAATATGTCAACTTATCCTTTTCCTCTAAGTGGTAACTTTCTTTGAGAATATTCCAGTGAAATGGTTCTCCTGTATTTGGATCTATCAATTGTCTTATTTGGTGAATTCCTCTCTTCTCCCAATTCTGAATTATTTGACTCCCCTCTCTTTTGGGGAAACTTCCCAAGAAAAATGGGGATAGAAAAGGAGAAATGTTATAGTTTACTTTATTCAATTTAGAAAGAATTTTTCAGGTTATGACAGTGTCCCTATATAAAAGATAATTTTTAATATCATATGATTGCTCTGACCATTTCTTATGGAGAGAGGAGATAATGTGTGTTTTAGATATTGTTTTTAATTCCAAGTCAAGATTGGTGTATTTTTCTTTATCTGATAACCATTCCACTAAGTATCTAGGATTGGAAGCTAAATTAAATTTGCCAAAATCTGGGACCGATAAGCCACCCAAAATTTTAGGGCATCTTAGTTTTTCCAGTTAAATTTTTGGTTTCTTTTTCTGCCAAATAAAATTGTTCATGGCTTGATCTAATTTTTTTTATATCTTCATGTTTTAAAAGTAAAGGGAGATTTAGAATAGGATAAGATATCTTAGGGAATATTAACATTTTAAAAAATGCTACTCTCCCTAATAAACTAAGAGGACAATTCATCCATTTGTTACACAAGGAAATTGTAGATTGAACTAATGGAGAATAGTTTAAAGAGTATATTTTAGATAAATCTGAAGCTACTGTAATGCCTAAATATCTAAATTTTCCTGAAGGCTTATTTATTTTAAGATCCTTAAGTAATTGTTTTGGTAGGTTTCCAGCTATGTTTAAAATATCCGTTTTGTCAAAATGTATTTTATATCCAGAGAATGAACCATAATGAACTATAAAACAAAATATATTATTAATAGATCTTACAGGATTGGTGACCACCAAGAGAAGATCATCAGCATAAGCTAATGTTTTGATGACCTTACCCTTAATTATCAACCCCTGAAAAATATCTGATGTGTCTAAATATGTAATTAGTGGTTCCATAGAAATATTGAACAAGAGTGGGGACAAAGGGCATCCCTGTCTAGTCCCTCTGAAAAGATTAAATGTATCAGAACACTCACCAGCCACTATAATTTTAGCTTTAGGGAAAGAATAAATTTGCCTTAACAGAGTCATAAATAACCCCCTTAGAACAAATTTATAGCAACATTTAAATAAATAGTCCCAATGTAAATTATCAAAAGCTTTCTCCGCATCTAGACTCAACAGTGAACATGAATTTGTCAAGATCTTACCCTTATGTATAACATATAATAATTTCCGTATGTTTTTAACCCCTGACCTGTTTTTCACACAACCTGTTGAGGAGAAATTATATCTGTCAAAATGTTGGATAATCTGTCAGCCAATATCTTGGTCAATAACTTAAAATCCAAATTAATTAAGGATATTGGTCTATAGGAAGCAGGATTAGATAAATCTTTCTCTACTTTAGGAATTAGCTTTATATCAGATGTAAAACTAGAGGGCAACTCTTTTCCATGAATATATATTTCATTATATAAATTTGTTAGAAAGGGAGCTATTTTTTGCCTCAAAGCTTTATAAAAGGGAGATATTAAACCATCCGGACCTCCAGCTTTAAAATCTTTAAGAGATTTGATGGCTGAGGAAACTTCTTGTATTGTAATAGATGAGTTTAATTGGTTTAATTTTTCTTGGGAGATTTGAGGGAAATTAATTTTGGAAAGAAAACAAGTACCTTCAACATCTCCATTATGTAATGGAGGAGAATAAAGATTTTCATAATACTCCTTAAAAATATTAGAGATCTCCATAGGGGAGTTAATCAGTTGACCCGTTTTATTTTTGAGAATGATTGGCTTATTATATCCATTCCAGTTTTTTGTCAGATTGGCTAAATATCTATTCATTCGATTTATTATTGAGGTTACCAAATCTAGCTTTTGTATATGTTTCAAACAGATGTTCTCGCATTTTGTTCCAGTTACTCAATTTGTTCAAGGAGTCTTTATATTTACCACTATTTTCCTTTGTGGGATGTGATAAAAAATTAAGATAGGACAGTTTTACTTCCTCACTAAGGTGTATAAATTCTTTGTTAATCTTTCTCAAGAAACCTATCTTATAAGTAGTGATCTCACCACTTATAACAGCTTTCCAAGTATCCCACAGTAGAGGAAGGTTTTTCTGATGAGATTCATTTTCTTTAAGAAATAGATCCCATCTATCACTTAACATCTTAGTAAACTCTATTTTATCTTTACAAAACAAAGGATACGACCATGGAATATAAGATTTATGAGGTGAGTTCAATTTTAGTTCAATTGAGACAGGGGCATGATCAGATAAACCAATCTACCCAATAACCATGACTTAGTATTTTTTTAAAACATCTTGGGAAGAAAAAAGATAATCTATTCTAGTACTAATGCCATGAGCGTGGGAAAAGTAGGTATAATCCTTTTCGTTTGGGTGTAGTATCCTCCATAAATCACATATATTTGTTTCTTTCATTAAATTTGATAATAATTTTGACTTCACTATAGGTTGTTTTTGGTCTGTACCCATCTTATCAAGAGCCCAGAGATGAGATTCATTAAAATCTCCGCCAATCACTATATTTTTTGTGGGGAGAGCTAAAATTTTCTGTGTGATATGCGAATAAAATATCTCTTTATTCTTATGGGGAGCATATATAGAACCTAAAGCCCAAACGTTATCATTTAAGAGAATTTTTGTAAAAATATATCTACCCTCATTATCTAGATCAGAATTTAATATTTGAACTTTAAGTGACTTTAGAAAGAGTATTGCGACTCCACCTTTTTTTTGTATTGCTGGAGAATAAGTGACACCTCCTACCCAACCCCTTCTTAATTTTTCAGATTCTGATTCTGATAAATGGGTCTCTTGAAGTAATATTATATCAGATTTCATCTTATTTAATTCTGACAGAACTCTTTTCCCTTTAATGCAAGAATTAAGCCCATTCACATTCCATGTAATGATTTTAACCATTTTCTAAATCCATGAAGATAATAACAAAACATTCTACATTACTTTTGCTTTTATGAGTGACTAGCACAGATGAGTATCTTTTAAAGAAGAAATTTTTAGGCCACATGGTAAAAAAACAATATTAAAATTTTTTGAAAACATACCAACCTAAATTTAAAGAATGTTTGTGACTTCTCTTTTTTCCTAGAGAGAAAGGTAAGTAAAACACTTTCTCACTGAGAAAAGTACACGGGAAAAGCTCACTCCACCACAAAATATCATATTTTTTAGATAAAGGAGACTATATGTTCAGTAATCTAGTCGTAAAATGACAAATGTAAACAACATTTTCTACTGAATCATTTCATAATTTCTCAGATGATTTGGTGAGACTGGAGATCTGTCAAGGATTGGTTAGGGGGCGCTGTAGAGTCAGAAGGGGGAAGGTGCAAGTCCTTAAGGCAAGGGTGTCTTG
>CM044442.1:57180207-57199760 GCA_024363595.1 Xenopus borealis
AGAAATATGTTCAAACTTTCATAACCTGGCAAATTTTGTAAAATTAACATGGTAATTAGGAGGTGTGGCCACAAAATGGACAAGGCCAAAAAATTGCATGCTGCAATTATTTTTAACCCTCTTTCTGTTTACAAAATGTTGAGGTATGTGCTAGTATTAGGGTTGCCACCTGGCTGGTATTTTTGATGGTTGATCCCAATGTTATTAATAGGAAAAAAGATAAATATATAGGAAGGCCGGTATTTTTTTCAAGAAAAGGTGGTAACCCTAGCTAGTATAACAGTGCTTCTTTTACAACTGTAACTTTTGGTGGTTTTCAGTGGGGGCCAGAAGCACTACGTTGCCTAGGGCCCCGTTTAGTCTGCTTTGATCAGGCAATGGGCCTATGTCATATATCTGCTATGGAAATAGAACTTACATTGCAATTTGATGATACCCAGCCTATGTTTTAAATTTTCCCACACCACAAGTAACAGGAGATCTTAGGTTTTATTCCTAACTGACAACAACAATGTAATATGGATGGAATGCTAATGAGTGACGAGGTGCTGAAAAAGAAAATTTGCAGCACTGATACATTAGAGTGCTATGTGATATGGAATATTAACGTGTCTGAAGTGTTAAAAAGACAGGCTATTATAAATCTATGTTTGCCTTATGTATGAGAAGGCTTCCCAACCTATACCAGTATTTCAACAATAAAGTTATTTATTTTAAGTTTTGGTTAATAATGTATGTTTTGACTAACTTTATTTCTACTAATATATTGTTTGCCTTTAATGAAAGAAGCCTCTTACCAGTATTAAACAGAACCCTATTTGTTCAAATAGACAAATGGAAAATAAATGTGGCTTTTACTATACTTTCACCCCTTTTTAAGTTCACTTATAAGGGAGCAGGGAACAAAATATTCCCGGTACTTTTTTTTTTTGCAGAAATAAGCCGAATGCTATCCGGAAATATATTGTTCCATAGATTTTCAATGAGGCTGAAATTTTACTTGATGGATTTTATTCTGACAACTTTTCACATTTTGTTTCTCTAATAAATTTTAACAATTCAAAGTTTCAGTAAATACTTGTGCATTTTAATCAGGTCTGCATTTTTCTGAAATTGAGAAAAAAATGCCAACACCTTAAGGTTAACTGTTGCTGTATTATTATTACAATATATACTATTAGGCCAATTTACCTCCCTGAAATATATTATCTGAGGACTATACATCGACAAGTAACATATTATAGTGGTATAAAATGGTAGTACTTTTCAGTTGCAGTGTCGGACTGGCCCACCAGAATACCAGGAAAACTCCCGGTGGGCCAAAGTGTCAGTGGGCCCTCATGCTGCTAAACTTTTGGCCTATTTCATGGCTGTTCCTGATTTCTAGGAGAACAAAAAGGCTAAATAGATGGAATAATTGATTATAGTATGTAAAGAAAACAAACTAGGAGAATAGAGATTTATTGAGGAGATGAAGAATATTAGTACTGAGTGGGCCCCTGGTCTAAGGTTTTATGGTGGGCCCCAGGTGCCCCAGTTCAACACTTCTCAGTTGTTAGTTATTTGTGAATGTAATTGCAGTTTAAAGCAGTATTGGCAAGTCATCCCAAAATTAAAATGTGCCTAATAAAAAAAAAAAAAATAAAAAAAAGCACAACTCGAAACAACATTCATTAATAAAAACATTTCAGGCATTTAAAGTTATTAGTAAAACCAATGGCTATTGGAAGCAGCGATTGCTTACCTCCTAGTTATTACTTTTTAAACAGTGTTGTAAAAGTCTTAGTTCCCCAGCAAATACATTTACACAAGCTGCCTTGTCTTACATTGTTTCAAAATTCGCAGCCATCAAGGCAGAGAATAGAAATAACTAGTATGACGCCATCATAGATTTGAGCTACAGAAAAAGGTATAACAGAGTTAAAATTGCAAAAACAAAGCAATATATTCTAGATCAGCATCATAGGCTATGTAAAAAACAAATAACAGAATTTAGTGCAATATTGTTAATATTAATATTGCTAATATGTGTGTCTTGAACCATAGAATCATAGAAAGCTATGCACAGATTTTTCTTGTGGGTTCTGAAGTGCTATAGTGATTTTAATTAAGTCAAAAAGGGGCTTGTAGTTCTTGCTTCAAAAGATAAAATTAAATAAAGTGCAATAGTGTTTTCTTCAGTCAGTAAAACTCCAAAAGTGGCTTCTCCACTCTCTGATGAGATTGGCAGTTTACAAGATTTCTAATTTCAAAACAACATATCAACTCCAGGGTATTCCTTTTTCAGTTTAAGAGCTAAACTCCACAATGCACTCTTGTCTGACACGTGGGTATGCGATAGCACATGTACAATGTGACGAATGTGCAAAAGAGAATGAAACTTAATGTACAAACTACATGTATCTGACTGTCGGATGAAAAAGCAACATGTGACACAATTGTGTGAATCGGTGTAATTTATTACTTGTATCTAAAGCCATTCTTTTCACTTGCATATTCTGGTGCAAAGTACCAATGTCCCCTGCCAGTCTGTTTATGAATTACACACAGTACACCTATATGCAGGGGAATCCTGGAACTACTTCCACCATAAAAATTTAAGTAGTGCCCTGGTTCCCACAGTGGTCTGCATAAATAGACACACTTTTGAAAATCAATGGTTATGACATGCACAATTTTCAGTGTAATGTTAACAAAAGTATCTACATTTTAATGCATTGGATGCAATTGCACCAAGGACAGCTCTCCATTGCAGCAACAATGACCCCTGGCATGGCATCTCGTTCCTGAAACTGCCCTTTACACATTGCACAATAGAAAAGCCCTGCAAAAGTTATAAAACAAATAGAATGTGTAAATTTGCCATGCATTTCAAAAGATACTCCTTCACATTTACTATTGTAAGTTCAAGAAGAAGGTGGGCGATATCGTGGGCCCTATCAGTGAAGCCCGTAGGAGGGCCCCATACATGGGCCAATAAGCTGCTGACTTGGTCTGTCGGCAGCTTTTGTTGGCCCGTGTATGGCCCCCTTAAGTACTTCCTAGCTTTATCTGCCAGACCACCTTAATCCCATTTTAGTGTACCCCTTCTACAGCCAGAGGATTTGGTTAAAGCTGCCTTGTTTGACATTGGCACCAAAATCATGAGACAGACAATTTAATTTGACTCTTAAAGGTGGTATTTATGGGGTTGGATGGTGTTTAGCAAGTGACAGAATACAGGGTTATGGAAGATAGCTCATTATACAAGTTGATCCAGGGACTAGTCCCATTGCCTTTTTAGAGTCAGGAAGGAATTTTTCCCCCCTCTGAGGCAAATTGGAGAGGCTTAGGATGGGTTTTTTTTTGCCTTCCTCTGGATCAACTAGCAGTTAGGCAGTTAAAATTAAAAAAAAAAGGTTGAACTTGATGGACGCGAGTCTTTTTTTAGCCTAACTTACTATGTTTATCAGACTCCTAAATATGTACAGATCTGCATATATTAAAAAGCATATATTGACGACGGAAGCTGTTTAATGACCACTTGATATGTTTTAAGCATCTCCAGTTGAACAAACAGCAGATATATATGTATGTATACATACTGTACATCTAGATCAGTGGTTCTCAACCTGGGGGTCGGGACCCCTTTGGGGGTCGAATGACCCTTTCACAGGGGTCATTTAAGGGGTTCCAGGAGCAGGTTCATCTCTCTCCCCACTAGCCCTGGGGCAAGGTTGTAGCTCTCCGGGTGTTGGTGCTGGGATTTGTAGTTCAGTAACCTGTGTAGGGAAGCCAGTTGCACTACAACTTTCTATATCCCCTTAGTAGGGACTGCCATACAGCTCTCCCTGCCCATTTAAAATTTGTAAAATTAACATGGTAATTGGGGTGTGGCCACAAAATTTTTGCCGCACTACGCACGGAAAACAAACCTTAATGCAGCCACACTGTCTCCTGTACTTTCCTAACAATCCGCTCTGGGCTGGCAACGAAAATATTTTTATATTTTATGTTTGGGGGGTCACCACAACATGAGGAACGGTATGAAAGGGTCACAGTGTTAGGAAGGTTGAGAACCACTGATCTAGATATTCTATATACAGAAATACAAAATCGAGGATTTGTAAGATGCATTACATTTAAGAAAATACCATTCACTGAACATTTCTGTTCATATTCCTTACACAATGCCCTTTCACACTTTTTAAAATTTTCAGGACAAAGAACTATGCTATAGGCATAGACAAAATTACATTAATACATTCAATTTGCTTTTAGTTGAAATTCAGTAAGCTGAGTAAGGTAATATAATTTCATATGAAAGAACTTGGATACTCTTAATAGTATAAACTGATGTCCACTAAATTTGTTAGGAAACAATATTATGATTAGAATGTACAACAACTCTTAGGGGCAAATTTACTAAATTCACATCTATTCACATGAATGATTCGAATTTCGATCGAATTTTCAAAAAGATTAGAATTCGAATATGCAAATTAGGTACATTCGACCAGTGAATTCCGTAAATTCGATTGAATCGAATGATTCGAATAAAAATCTATTCGAATATTCAAATACTAGACTATCAAATTAATTCCCTAACTATTCCCATGGTCGAATTTCTTTTAATTAGAAATTCGACCAATAGTAAATCTGCCCCTTCATGTTAACCTGAATTTGCAGCTTATAAGAAATAGACATATTTAAATTATGTTTATTAAATTACCATTCCGCAAGAATAAAAAATCAGAATTATAATTTGGTGGCAACACTGAAAAGAATGGAGCATATCAAAGTCAAATAAAGCAGAAAGTGACCATACAACAAAACCTGTTTGAAGTCGGTCGTTTGTTGGCAGATATTGCTTCTACAAGGTGTAAGCTTGTAGAAAACAAGATTGTGTGTGTTACACAATCGGCTGATACAACAAAGTGCTGTAACATGTCCCACTACAAAAAAAAGGGTAAGAAATAATTGTTAAACCCACAGTCTAAACCCATCATTATTTTAGTAAGACTTTTAGTATTGTTCTGATTTCTCTCATTAGCTACTGTATATCGATACTTTATTTTGGTTGTTACATTTACAACTAAGTGACTTTTTGATTTGACACTAATGGTCAGGTGTTTGTAAGTGGATAGAATGGTATTTTTGTGCCCCAAAAGTCACAACAAAAAGCATCTGGTTGTTAGGATTTTCATTTATTTCCTATTAATAGTGATAAAAATTAGTGATGGGCGAAACGGGCGCGTTTCGCTTCGCCGAAAAATTCGTGAATTTCCAGAGAAATTTGCGAATTGGCGAAAAATTCGCGAAACGAGTTGCGCGTCGTTTTTGATGCGCGTCGTGTCAAAAACGACGCACGACTCGTATTTGGCGGCTAATTTTTTCTTCCGTTTCGCGAATTTATTCGCCAGCGGTGAATCGCGGGAATTCGCCCCTGGCGAATAAATTCGCCCATCACTAATAAAAATAGTTTTATAGATCAATTAAGGGCCAACATGTATTAAGCTACACTTTCAAATAATACCTTTGGGCAAAGGGTAAAGTCTCACTTGTACTCTAAACCTAGCTTAAATGTTCAAAACAAGGTTTACATGCATGTAGATAAGATTTAAAAGTTCTATTGAAATGTGTAAATTAAGGGCAAATTTCATTCACGCAGACACAAATAAAATATCGTTTTATAACTGAACATCAATTGTAACACCTACATTATCGATATGTTACTGAGATGTCTGGTTGCTAGGGTACGTTTTACTATAGCAAGCAGCCTGTTTAAATGAGAGAGTGTAATGAGAATTGCAGCGGGTGTTCTAGAAGGAAGGTGTTGATAATGTTTCAGTAAACAGCAAAGAGTACCCTCACATAAAAAGCTATTTTGTGTGGTGGGTATACTAAAGGCCCCCCATGCATGGGCCAATAAAAGCTTGACAGTCAGCATCTTATTGGCCCATGTTTGTGGCCCTCCAATCGACTTCCCTGATCAATACCTGGCCAAAAGTTAGACAGGGTAAAAAATCCTGTTGGATTGCGGCTGTATCTGTTTGTTGATGTGGTCCCTCATTTCGACTGCCTGTATTGTCTCAATTCTGATCTGATAATTGGGCCCACGATCAGATCAGCCTGATATCGCCCACCTCAATGTGGTGAGGGAGAGATCCACTTGTTTGGCGACCTAGCCCCAAGAGCCCCAAAATGGCCCATATTGCACAGGCAAGAATCCAACGAATGAAGGGATTTTAGATATATTGCTACATCTCTACAAACATGATGAAAACCAAGTCTGGTCTGTCTACATCAGTGAAACATAGGTCATCTTCCAGCATCTCTGTTTTGTGTTATGCTAAATAATACTGAATACTGAAGCACCCAAAAAAAGAGAAGGGTTCATTTACTAACACCATGTACATTAGTACTTGGGCAGTAACCCATGGCAAATGATCAATGATTAGCATTGTTTAGGCCAAAACAGGAATAATAATGATTAGTGATGGGCGAAAAAATACGCCATGGTCAGATTCATGGTGAATTTGCGTGTTTTGTTGCGGGCAAATTTTTTGGCGAAACTATGGCAAAAATTCACCACGCAGCCCATCGAATTTTCCGACATGCTTCGCGTTCAACGCTGAAGGCGCATGCTTCCGAAGAAAAATGTGTGACAAAAGGAACGTCGCCAATCAGATTTGAGCCCTCCCACTGTCTATATAAGGAGGTGCAGAAGCGGTCATTCCGCAAAGCGTTTTTGGTAAATTAGAGAGAGCAGGATTGAGAGAGAGAGAGATTTGTGTTTTAGTCAGATAGTGGAGTTTGTTTAGTGAGCTTTTTCAGTGCAAGTGGAGGTTGTGGATTTCCATTTACGGTTTTCCCTCTTCTGCTTGCCTGCTCACCACCCAATAGCCCTTGTTAGAGCTACGTACCTGTCTTTGTCTGTCTGTGCTTGTGTGTATCCTTTATACACACTTGTGCTGAGGGGATTTAGTTAAAGGTTTTTTTTTTACCCCAAATATCCAAACCCCTCTTATTTATTTCTTTAAGTTTAGTTGTGCCCAATATGACCGTGGGAGAGGGGGAGGGGTCTGGGTGGTGGTGGTGGCAGGAAGAAGGGTGGGATAGAGTCGGGAGAGGAGACAGTGGTGCTGGCTGTGGGCATCCAACCCCACTATGCCCAGCTCAGGCACTGTAGTGCAGCAACAGCTGCAATCACAGCAGCTGCTATCACAGTGCAAGCAACAACAGCAGCAGCAGCTAGTGCCACAGCAGCAGGTGGCTTTGGGTCAAGTGGGGCAACTAGCCCACATAGAACTGTGACATATTTTTTTTGCCACTGCTTTGCGACCCATACACTCTGTGGTAGACTGGGTGACCCAGGTTACCTCGTCTGCAGCAGGCACCAGTGAGCGGCAGGAGGTGGAATCACTGGGCGACACTCCATCCCTCCTATTATTTGATCCTGAGGTGGACTTGGGCCCAGACACCCAGGATCTTTTTGATGACCAGGCAGGAATGGGGGGGGGGGCATTCATGACTGATGAAGAGGAGGTCATGACACAGCCCACATCAGTAGGAGATATTGAGTAGGGTCCCCTAATGGTAGGGCAGCAGGCTGCTGGTGTGGAGTCAGACACCAGCATGCTGGATGTGGGAATGGATGCCATGTACTGTATGTGGCAGGGTCTGGTCTGACGATGACAGGGACAGACCCTGGGAGTCAGCTCAGGAGGATAACATCATCAACACACAGTTCCCCCCTGAACTGCTGCTGAGGATGAAGAGCCGACTCCACCAACGACTGCTGGGGGGGGCAGGCAACAGGGCAGCACTGCACCTCGGTCCTATGGGCGTATGGGTGGGGATCATCCACAGCAGGCAAGGCAGTGGCTCGCACTTCAGCAGTGTGGGCATTTTTCACGTGCCAGGCAGAGTACCAGATGGTACAAAGATGTAGCCTATACTCTCCTCCTCGATAGTATTCCCTGTTACCCATCTGTCTGCACCTGCTGCCCTTTCTGCTGCGGCAGCCTGCTACTAGCCCTAGTAGTACTGCTGTTGTGCTGCATTATCAGCAAATTTTTTTTCTGGTGGGACCTATCAAGGCTCCTACTGCTATTGCAGATACTATTGCTACATTGTCAACAAATTTTGTTTTAGTTGAGGCCTAGCATGGCTTCCAAAAAATGTTGCTTCTAATATTGCCGTTTATGTGGCAAATTTTTTCAGGTTGAGGCCTAAAGTGGCTTCTGAAAATGTTGCTTCTAATATTGCCGCTTAGTTTGCTAATTTCTTATGGTTGAGGCCTAACATGGCTTTTAAAATTGTTGCTTCTAATATTGCAGCTTTGACAGCTAATTTCTTCTGTGTGAGGCTTGTCTCATTTCATTCTTCTGGTCCTAATATAGTCGTTTCCAATACTACTGCTGCTGTTGATACTATTGCCTCATCATTTGCCAAATGTCTTCTGTTTGAGGCCTGCCTCATTTAATTCTTCTGGTCCTAATATAGTTGTTTCCAATACTACTACTGCTGTTGATACTATTGCCTCATCATTTGCCAAATGTCTTCTATTTGAGGCCTGCCTCATTTAATTCTTCTGTTCTAATATAATTAATTCAAAAACTGCTGCTGCTGGTACTACTGCCTCATCATTTGGCAAATGTCTTCTGTTTGAGGCCTGCCTCATTTCATTCTTCTATTCTAATATAATTCCAATACTGCTGCTGTTGCTACTACTGCCACATCATTTGGCAAATGTCTTCTGTTTGAGGCCTGCCTCATTTAATTCTTCTGTTCTAATATAATTATTTCAAAAACTGCTGCTGTTGGTACTACTGCCTCATCATTTGGCAAATGTCTTCTATTTGAGGTCTGCCTCAATGAATTGTTCTGGTACTAATATAGTTGTTTCCAATACTACTACTGCTGTTGATACTATTGCCTCATCATTTGCCTAATGTCTTCTGTTTGAGGCCTGCCTCATTTAATTCTTCTGGTCCTAATATAGTTGCTTCCAATACTACTACTGCTGCTGCTGTTGCTACTATTGCCTCATCATTTGCCAAATGTCTTCTATTTGAGGCCTGCCTCATTTAATTCTTCTGTTCTAATATAATTAATTCAAAAACTGCTGCTGCTGGTACTACTGCCTCATCATTTGGCAAATGTCTTCTGTTTGAGGCCTGCCTCATTTCATTCTTCTGTTCTAATATAATTAATTCCAATACTGCTGCTGTTGGTACTACTGCCTCATCATTTGGCAAATGTCTTCTATTTGAGGCCTGCCTCAATAAATTCTTCTGGACCTAATAGTTTTTTCTGATACTACTGCTGCTGTTGCTACTACTGCCTCATCATTTGGCAAATGTCTTCTATTTTAGGCCTGCATTATTTAATTCTTCTTTTCTAATATAATTAATTCAAAAACTGCTACTGTTCCTACTACTGCCTTATTATTTGGCAAATTTCTTCTATTTGAGGCCTGCCCCATTTAATTCTTCTGTTCTAATATAATTTATTCCAATACTGCTGCTGTTGCTACTACTGCCTCATTATTTGGCAAATGTCTTCTGTTTGAGGCCTGCTTTATTTAATTCTTCTGTTCTAATATAATTAATTAAAAAGCTGCTGCTGTTGGTACTACTGCCTCATCATTTGGCAAATGTCTTCTGTTTTAGCCCTGCCTCATTTAATTCTCCTGTTCTAATATTATTGATTCCAATACTGCTGCTGTTGCTACTAGTGATGGGCGAATCTCCTGCGATTCGCTCCGCCTAAAGATTCGCGAATTTCTAGAGAAATTCGCGAATCGGCGAAAAATTTGCGAAACGAGTCGCGGGACGCTTTTGACACGCGTCGCGTCAACGACGCGCAACTCGTTTTTTTGCCGAAATTTCGCTTGGCCAAATTTCGCTGGTGATTCGCGAATTTATTCGCCAGCGGCGAATCGCGGGAATTCGCCGCGAATTCGGCCCTGGCGAATAAATTCGCCCATCACTAGTTGCTACTACTGCCTAATCATTTGGCAAATGTCTTCTATTTGAGACCTGCCTTATTAAGTTCTTCTTTTCTAATATAATTAATTAAAAAACTGCTGCTGTTGCCACTACTGCCTCATTATTTGGCAAATGTCTTCTATTGCTGCTGCTGTTGATACTTCTGCCTAATCATTTGGAAAATGTCTTCTATTTGAGGTCTGGCTTATTTAATTCTTCTTTTCTAATATAATTAATTAAAAAAACTACTGATGTTGCTACTACTGCTTCATTATTTGGCAAATATCTTCTGTTTTAGGCCTGCCTCATTTAATTCTCCTGTTCTAATATAATTAATTCCAATACTGCTGCTGTTCCTACTACTGCCTAATAATTTGGCAAATGTCTTCTGTTTGAGGCCTGTTTTGAGTGTACAAAGCTTAAAAGTAAGGGAAAATGTTTTAACTGCAGCCCTAAAGCCATGTCTGGTCAGGGAGTCAAAATAGGCCCTTGCCTTACACAGAGGCCCAAACAGGCCCCATCAGCCCACTAAATAGTGACTTTCTATGGCACCTGATAGCAGCCCCTATGGCACTTGCCAGAACCTACAGATTGCCAGTCCGGGCCTGCCCAAAGCTGACAACAGGGTTGCCAGGTATAATTGTCAAAACAAGCCAAAGTTAGCTACAAAACCAGTCCAAAACTAGCAAAGAGGCACTTCAAAAGTTCAAAATAACCCAATCTGTGCAGTAAAAATAATCTTTAAAATTAATGAATAGATATGAAAATACGCATTTTTCTGATTTGCAGAATCGGAAAGATTCACCCCCTTCAGCAAGGTGTAACTATTTGAAGCCCTAATCCAAATACAATTTCAATAAATATTGGCAAAACAGGTCAACCTCTACATATTTTGGTGGCCACTGCCAGCGTATTTAAGGGAGACTGAGGTACAGAGCCAAAAATCTGGTAACTCCCAAGTCCAGATTTCTACAAAAGTCAATCCCATTACATGCTGGGTATTGTAGTCTTACATTAAACTAGGGAGTTGGCAAAATGTTACCCAACATGCACTGGGAGACACAGGCTTGTCCTATTAGGGCAGAAAAAAATTTGGCTGGTTTTTACTTTGGAAACTAGCCAAATCCATACCTTGGCTGGTTTGTAGTTTCAAAACCGGCCTGGGCTTTCAATTATTAGCCCAATTTGGCTGGAACCTAGTATTTCTCATTCCTTTCATTTGCACATAAATATATGGTTTATTAATTTTAAAGTGGGCTACAAAGCACCCAGATATTATGTGTTCAGATTTATTATTAGTTGTGCCTGTGTTAGTAAACTATTAGTAATATATAAACTATAGCTGGTACTTTTTGGTTAAACATTAGTATAGAGTAATAGTAGATGCCATTACCAGTCAACCAGAGGTAATGTAAGATAATCACAGATGTTTTTAAGAAACTGGAAAAATGGGAGCACTTTTTTTTTTTAAAAAGATAGGAGTCCTCTAACAATGCAGGGCATGTGTGTAGCAGTGAAACACACATGTGAATTAGTCTTCTCATTGACTCCAATGCAATTCAGCACATTCAGACACAAAGATGCCATATTCATTTATCATCAGTCTACAAAGCTTGAAAGTAAGGGAAAATGTTGTATTGGTAGCCTGAAAGCTGAAAAAAGTGACACAAACAAAATGCCCATAGAAGATGGGCTTCAACACATTGCATTGCACATCAATAAAATAACATTGCGTGTAAAAACACAGACACGCATCCGTGTTAAATTATTTTGACGCACAATGAAATTACCACATGTGTCTCGTTTCGCGAATTTTTCACCATTTTGCGAATTTCTAAGAAAATACGAGAACAGTTTGGCGAAGCGAAATGCCACAGATTCACCGATCACTAGAATGATGCATAAATGCACTTTGGCGACTGTTTCTAAATGAGCAACAAGTTGACAACACCTTTTAGACTGTTAGATTGCCACAGGTATTTATCCTTCTATTGGAAGCACAAAGTTCTGTGGCTGCTCCCATTAATAAAAAAATGCCTGCATTTGGGCACACTTTAAGATCCAATAGTTATTGTGAGACCATGATTGTGTCAAAACGATCGTTTAAATGCCTGATGTGTCCATCAACTAAAAAGACCATTTCAGGCGATATTGCAGCAAAACTGAAGGATCGCAGTTTGCTTTGCCCTGCAAACATAGGTAGATTGCATGGGGACAGATAAAGATTTTCTAACCTGGCCGATCAATCATCAGACCAATGTCGGACGAAAAATCGTAAGATGAACGATCGTTTGTATCTCACTAACCGCACGATAATTTGACAGATTGGTCGGACTTCCCCAAGGTCGTTCGGCAGGGAAATATCGTTGCGTCTATGGGGAGCTTAACTCTTGTCCAAATTATAGTCAATGCCCCTCTATACCGTATGTTTTGTAAATACACCTATATATTGTATGTTGGAACCTTTATATATACATTTTAAAAATAATGATAATATGATGATAATGATAATGGTGTTATTGTGTATAGTGTAAACCAATCAGTAGTTAGCATTTTAGTCCACTGAAAAACAACCACCTTCCAGTTGGATGCTGTGGTTTACCAAATCCTGAGCCAGTTTTGCAGTATCCTTCCTTGTTTAGATAATGAAACAGGGTTCTTTGTTAAGTCCTTTTGTGATATTTCATTAATGTGATTTGCATTGGTCTGTATTACTTAGACTTTGTTCTTTTGATATTATATGATTAGGTATATATTTTAAGGAATATTTTATTTGGTTATTCAAGGGGCAGATTTACTAAATTCACATGAAGAATTCGAAGTTCGATGGAATTTCAAAAAGATTCGAATTCGAATCTTCGAATATGCAAATTAAGCAAATTCGACCATTGAATATTCAAATTCAAATAATTTGAATATTCAAATTTAATTTTATTCGAACATTCAACTATTCGATGTTCGAAAGTACTTCCCCTTTAAATTTTTATTCCACCACCTAGTTCACCAAATCAAAGCTACCGAAATGGGTATCATTATTTTTGATCGAATAAAAAAAATTTGATCTATCGAAAAATTTTTTCCTATTCGATCGTTCGACTTGTGGTAAAATCCTTCAAATTCGATATTCGAATGCGAAGGATTTTACTTCACATAATATTCCCATGGTCGAATTTCAAATTTTTTTCAATTCGAAATTCGACCAATGATAAATCTGCCCCATAGTGTTGTTGTAGTGCTTTAAGATAACAGCTATTTATAAAAATGACCTGTCATCATGATCATATAGGTGTTACAGTATAAAACAGTGATTTATAGGCAAAACATATATTATGTCTCAAAGACACCTAAGACTAGTGTGATGAAATATAAATGATTACATCTCTTACTAAATATAAAACGTTATAAAAAAAGAAAAGCCCTTAGGGCTACCAGCTGCAGCTACTGTAACTGACATTTACTTAACTGAAAGCTACATGGCAAATCAAAGAGGATATTTCATAGCTAGATAAATTACTTTATTGATATCTGAAAGCATTCTGAAACAGGTCCAGTATTTTTATTCCAATGAAATATTTCACTGATTTATAAATTAATCTGTAACATAGTAAGTTAGGCTGAAAAAAGACTCGCGTCCATCAAGTTCAACTAACAGCTAGTTGATCCAGAGGAAGGCAAAAAACCCCATCCTAAGCCTCTCCAATTTGCCTCAGAGGGGGAAAAAATTCCTTCCTGACTCCAAAAAGGCAATCGGACTAGACCCTGGATCAACTTGTATAATGAGCTATCTTCCATAACTTTGTATGTATAACACTTGCTAAAAAGCCATCCAACCCCTTCTTAAAGCTATCTAATGTATCAGCCAGTACAACAGTCAGGGAGAGAATTCCACATCTTCACAGCTCTCACTGTAAAAAACCCCTTCCGAATATTTTGGTGGAACCTCTTTTCTTCCAAACGGAATGGGTGACCTCGTAAAGACCTACTGGTGAATAAAGCATTAGAGAGATTATTATATGACCCCCTTATATATTTATACATAGTTATCATATCACCACTTAAGTGCCTCTTCTCCAGCGTGAACATCCCCAATTTGGCCAATCTTTCCTCATAGCTAAGGTTTTCCATACCTTTTACCAGCTTAGTTGCCCTTCTCTGTACCCTCTCTAATACAATAATGTCCTGTTTGAGTGAGGGAGACCAAAACTGTACGGCATATTCTAGATGTGACCTTACAAGTGCTCTATAAAGTGGAAGAATGACCCCCTCCTCCCGTGACTCTATGCCCCTTTTAATACAGCTCAAGACCTTATTGGCCCTTGATGCTGCTGCCTGGCACTGCTTGCTATAGCCAAGTTTATCATATACAAGGACTCCAAGGTCCTTTTCCATGATGGATTTGCCTAGTGCAGTCCCATTAAGGGTATAAGTGGCTTGAATATTTTTACATCCCAGGTGCATGACTTTACATTTATCAATATTGAATCTCATTTGCCACTTATCTGCCCAGATTGCCAGTTTGTCAAGATCCTGTTGCAAGGATGCCACATCCTGGATGGAATTAATTGGGCTGGATAGTTTTGTGTCATCCGCAAACACGGATACATTACTTACAACTCCCTCCCCTAAGTCATTAATGAACAAGTTAAATAAAAGTGGACCCAACACCGAGCCCTGAGGGACCCCACTAAGAACCTTACTCCAAGTAGAGCATGTACCATTAACAACCACCCTATGTACCCGATCCTGTAGCCAGTTCCCTATCCATGTGCAAACGACTTCATTAAGCCCAACAGACCTTCGTTTAGAAAGCAGTCGTTTGTAGGGCACGGTATCAAACGCTTTGGCAAAATCCAAATATATCGCATCTACTGCCCCCCCCCACTGTCCAGCATCTTACTTACCTCATCATAAAAAGCAATCAAATTTGTCTGGCATGACCTATCCTTCATAAAGCCATGCTGATTGCTGCTCATAATGCCATTCCCTAGGACAAAATTTTGCATGTGATCTCTTAACAAGCCTTCAAATAATTTGCCCACCACAGATGTCAAATTTACTGGCCTATAATTGCCAGGCTGAGATCGTAATCCCTTTTTAAATATTGGGATGACATCAGCTTTCCTCCAATCCATAGGCTGTACCTTGAGATAATACCATTAATAATACCATTGAGATATACCAGTATCATTTCCCCCCAACATGTTGCAACAGTTTTAGCAAGTAAGAAAGCCTTGCTTTCTGCTGCTTAAAGGAACAGTAACACTAAAAAATGAAAGTGTTTAAAAATAATTAAAATATTATGTAGTGTTGCTTCAGAAACTGTTTGCTTCAGAAACACTACTATAGTTCATATAAACAAGCTGCTGAGTAGCAATGCCGAAAATTGAAAAACGGCTACATGGCACAGCATAAGTAATGGATAACAGATAACATTATGTTCTACAGAGCTTATCTGCTGTGTAACTTGAGCTTTTTCTCCTTTGAATGGCTGCCCCATGACTACACAGCAGTTTATTTATATAAACAATAGTAGTGTTTCTGAAGCAAACACATCAGTTTTACTAGTGCAGGGCAACACTGCATCATATTTTTATTCATAGTTACATAGTTACATAGTTAAATTGGGTTGAAAAAAGACCGAGTCCATCAAGTTCAACCCCTCCAAATTAAAAACCCAGCATACATACACACACACACACACACACACCTCCACTCTTTCAAACACAAACCGTATACCTGTATGCCCATAGCTATACTAACTGTAGATTTTAGTATCAAAATAGTCTTTGATATTATGTCTGTCCAAAAAATCATCCAAACCCCTCTTAAAAGCATCAACAGAATGAGCCATTACAACATCACCCGGCAGTGCATTCCACAACCTCACCGTCCTGACTGTGAAGAACCACCTACGCTGCTTCAAATGAAAGTCCTTTTCTTCTAGTCTGAAGGGGTGGCCTCTGGTGCGGTGATCCTCTTTATGGGTAAAATGGTCCCCTGATATTTGTCTATAATGTCCTCGAATATATTTGTAAAGTGTAATCATGTCCCCTCGCAAGCGCCTTTTTTCCAGAGAAAACAACTCCAACCTGGACAGTCTCCCCTCATAATTTAAGTCTTCCATCCCCCTAACCAGTTTAGTTGCACGTCTCTGCACTCTCTCCAGCTCATTTACATCCCTCCTAAGGACTGGAGTCCAAAACTGCACTGCATACTCCAGATGAGGCCTTACTAGGGATCTATAAAAAGGTATAATTATGTTTTCATCCCTTGAGTTTATGCCCTTTTTTATGCAAGACAGAACTTTATTTGCTTTAGTAGCTACAGAATGACACTGCCCAGAATTAGACAACTTGTTATCTATAAAAACCCCAAGATCCTTCTCACTTAAGGAAACTCCCAACACACTGCCATTTAGTGTATAACTTGCATTTATATTATTTTTGCCAAAGTGCATAACCTTGCATTTATCAACATTAAACCTCATTTTCCAGTTTGCTGCCCAGTTTCCCAACTTAGACAAATCACTCTGCAAAGTGGCAGCATCCTGCAAGGAACCTATAGCTCTGCACAATTTAGTATCATCTGCAAAAATAGAAACCGTACTTTCAATGCCCACATCCAGGTCATTAATAAACAAGGTGAAAAGCAAGGGACCCAGTATAGAGCCCTGCGGTACCCCACTAACAACACTGGTCCAATTAGAAAATGTTCCATTTACCACCACTCTTTGTAGTCTATCTTTTAGCCAGTTCTCTATCCAGGTGCAAATGCTATGTTCAAGGCCAACATTCCTTAATTTAACCAGTAACCTTCTGTGTGGCACTGTATCGAATGCTTTAGCAAAGTCTAAGTACAATCACATCCACTGCCATCCCAGAATCGAGGTCCCTGCTTACCTTCTCATAAAAAGAAATTAAGTTAGTCTGGCAAGATCTATTATGCATAAAACCATGCTGGCACAAACTCATAGTATTGTTATTTGCTATGAAGTCCAGTATCCTATCCTTCATTAATCCTTCAAAAAGCTTTCCTACCACCGACGTCAGACTAACTGGCCTATAGTTTTGAGGCTGAGAATGAAAAACCTTTTTGAATAGCGGCACCACATTAGCAATTCGCCAGTCTCTCGGCACCATGCCAGACCTCAAAGAATCCTGAAAAATTAAGTATAGAGGTTTGGCAATCACAGAGCTAAGTTCGTTAAGTACCCTGGGGTGAATCCCTTTAAAACAGTTTTTTATTTGATGTTACTGATACTTTAAATCAGCAACAAATTGCTTAACTACTTTTGGCTATTTTCCAGCTATATACAATTGCTTTGTACAGTAGGTCTTTCCTGCAGTGCAGGGGCATACCTGTACAATTTTTTAACATGACAGAAAGCAATATTCAACAGGCATAATAATTTGCTCTTGTATGGTATATAACACTTTTTGAAATAGGCAAAGGTTTTTTTTAGGAACCATAATTTGATAGAAGCAAGTAAAGTTACATGATCACTTATCCAGAAACATGTTAGAATATTCAGAAAGGTTACAGGAAGGCTATCTCTCATACACTCCATTTTACGCAAATGAGTATAATTTTTTTTAAATTTATTTCCCTTTTCTCTGAAATAATAAAACAGTTGCTTGTATTTGATCCTAACTAAGCTGCATTAATCCATATTGGTGGCAAAACAATACTGTTTGTTGTTGGAATGATTTTTAGCAGACTTAAGGAATGGTGATCCAATTACAGAAATATCCTTTATTTTGAAAACCCCATGTCTCAAGCATTTCAGATCATAGATCCTAAAACTGTACATTTAATACACAAATTCCATGACATACAAAATCAAAATGCAGGGTAGGTGGAACAAGTGCATAAAACTGGAGAGTATTGCATCTGTGGATATTACAACATTCTTTCTTTAAAGGACAAGGAACCCCTAAAAATGAAAAGGACTAAAAATGTCATGATTAGTATACTGAACTTATTGCACTATCCTAAAGTTTCAGCTTGTCAACAGCAGCAATGATCCAGGACTTCAAACTTGTCACAGGGGGGTCACCATCTTGGAAAGTGTCTGCGACACTCACATGCTCAGTGGGCTCTCAACAGCTGTTGAGAAGCTAAGCTTAGGGGTCATCACTAATTATCAAGCAGAAAATGAGGTTGGCCTGTAATATAAGTGGATGCTACAGTGCTGATTATTAAGTTCTGATGCTAATTGCACTGGTTTCTGTGCTGCCATGTAGTAATTATCTATATTAATTACTAATCAGCCTTATTCTGTGACAGTTATATTCCATGTGTACTGTATATTTTGAATCTGTCCCTAAGCTCAGTAACCGACAGCAGCACAGAGCATGTGCAGTGAATCAGCAGAAAAGAAGATGGGGACTACTGGGGCATATTTGGAGACGCATATCTTTACTGCTAAAGGGCTGCGATTGCCTTTGGCTGGTACAGAACCACAAAACATAATGTACAACATTTCTACCCTACTTCTTTAGTTTAACTTTCCTTGTCCTTTAAACAGTATTTCTTAAATATTTTCTCAGGGGACCCAACTTAATGTTGTGATAAGTGGATAAAAGGTTGTGTGCGTAATAAGATTTTTCATTGCAGCTACTAATTATGTGGCCATAGCAAACTACAAGACCCCATACCAGTCTAGATTTAGATGAAACAGGTCAAGGTTGTATTTTCTGAGATTTAGTGATAGTACTAGTACTAGTAAAAATTAGTAATATTTACTTTTACTTCATAGAGGAGGGATGTCCATATGGAAACCTTTGTATTGCATATGGCCCTTTGCCACTGTAAAAGAGGAAAATCTTAAATAATACAACACAGAAAAAGTTGGACACGGTTGTCATAGTGTAAAATCTTAAAAGAATGTGCTTGATAGTAGAGAGTGTTAGCAACTGGTAAAACAGAATTAACCTTACACGATAATGTCAGATGGTAAGATCATTTGTAAGACAAATGATATAGATTAAGAAAACTATTCTGATCCAGTGGTAAACTATAAAATGTAACAGTATGGATGTAACATAATCTGTCTTTCAGAGCTATTCTGGACTAATTAAAGTGCACTTCAAAGGCCATTCTGAACATTTGTGAACAAGAAAAACACATCTGATAATGTCTACAGAAATGGTTGTCTTATGTTTCCCTGCTGAAAGGCATTACCAACATTATACACACTTTCATTTAATACTTACAGTATAGGTTTGTGCAGCTTTTTGACAATGCTGATTGTAGTAACTGTATTTTCTTGTTTTACAAAACCATCATTAAAAAAAAGAAAGTGGAAATTGGTCAAATTCACTTGATATAATGATCAGTTAATACTAAAAATAATAGAAGAGCTGATTATGTCTAGGGTCATTGTTCTGCCCACATCTACTAATATTGGCATTCTGTAAGCTAAAATGTGATGTTATGCTGACACTTAGTGGTAGTAGTGAGCAATAATGTTTAGTCGGATCAGGATTACAGGATGGTGTAATTTCATGGGAGGATCTAAACCTTTGAACTGGGAACTTCCTGTCTTCCATTTTGTGAGAAGCCTTTAGCTGAAGAACA
>CM044442.1:57219883-57271099 GCA_024363595.1 Xenopus borealis
GGCTAACAAGGCTGATACAATGCTAGCTAGAAAACTAAACAATAATAAATTTCAACATACTTTTTTTACACAAATTAAAACCAAAGATGGAGCCCTAACGGCTAACCCAGACAAAATTGTAACCGAATTTGCAGCGTTTTATAAATCACTATATGAACAAAAAGCAGTTCAAAAACCTGAGCTCATCAACAAGTTTATCAACAGCATCCCCATCCCCAAAATAACACAATCTCAACGAGAAAACCTATCGAATCCAATAGATATAGAGGAAATTACACAGGCCATCAAAGAACTTAGACCATCTAAAGCTCCCGGACCAGATGGCTTCTCAGCTAAATACTATAAACTATACGCTCCTATGATAGCCCCTATTCTGGTTGACCTGTTCAACGATATCATGAAGGGAGATGAATCCTTCGATATAGAATCACAACTAGCCTATATCACAGTAATACCTAAGCCTGACAGAGACAAGACACAATGTAAAAACTTTCGCCCTATCTCACTATTGAATATCGACCTTAAGCTACTAGCAAAAATTCATGCTAACAGACTGAATACGTTTATTGACACCCTGATACAGAAAGACCAAGCAGGGTTTATCCCCGGTAGACAAGTAACGGATAATATACGCAGAATTATAAATATAATACATCTTAGCAAAAAACAGAATAAACCCCTAATGTTATTGTCATTGGACCTTGAAAAGGCCTTTGACACTGTATCCTGGCAATATTTATGGGCAACTTTAAGGGCGTTTGACTTCCCCTCAACATTCACAAATGTGCTCAAGGCGCTATATCATAAACCAAGCGCGCAGGTTCGACATTTAGGATTCACCTCTGAAAGGTTTCAGATCAACAGAGGTACCCGCCAGGGTTGTCCGCTTTCTCCCCTGCTGTTTGCTCTAATAATGGAGCCCCTGGCAATAAAAATCCGCTTGCATAAAGAAATACATGGTATACAGACAGGAGATATCACCCACAAATGTGTGTTATATGCAGATGATATACTTTTAACAATTAACAAACCTATGACCTCACTACCACACTTATTCAAACTACTCACCGACTTCGGCACGTTCTCTGGCTTGAAAATTAACCCTCAAAAGTCAGAAGCCTTGAACATCAACCTTCCTAACCAAATAAAAAAATTGTTGGAGATAAATTTTGAATTCCAATGGCAACCCAAAAGCATTAAATACCTGGGAGTGATGATTACCCCCGAATATAACTCAATTTCTGCCGCAAACTACCCCAAGGTGTTCAAAAAAATTTTCTCCAATCTTAGAAATTGGGAACCTATGAAACTATCCTGGATAGGCAGGGTTCAAGCCCTAAAAATGGCAATCCTCCCACAGCTACTATATTTATACCGTACACTACCTGTTAATCCCCCTATACCTACTCTAAATAAACTCCAAGCTCAATGCCAGAGATTCATCTGGGGAGGTAAGCGAGCAAGAATGAAGGCTAGTATAACATACAGAAGCAGACATAAGGGAGGTTTGGGTACTCCAAACTTCCATGCATACTATCAAGCAGCACAATTGGCACAGATGGCAGAGTGGCATACCACAAGTAAATCGCCTCTATGGACGACAATAGAACAGTCTGCAGTAGGAAAGCCCCTGCTCAGCAACCTTATCTGGTCTAAAGGAGCTAATCACTCCTCCCTACCTCCAACAGTGAGTCACTCCCTATCAGTATGGAAGACTATACAAGGCCAATACCCCTTTACCTCATCCTATAAACCAGCATTATCCATAATAAACAACCCAGAGTTCCTCCCAGGGCAAGTAAATGGAGCCTTCGCCTGGTGGCGAGCAAACAACCTAACCACAATGTATCAACTAACAAAAGGGCTTAAGCTTATTAGCATGGGCGATCTGCAAGAAAGGTACCAGATGCCTGCATCTGAACTTTTCAGGTACGCCCAAATAAGACACTACTACTTGTCAATAACGGGGAACAAGTCCAGTCCTTTACCCCCGCCCACATTATACGAGCGTTTATGTCTGCACTCCATACCACTCAAAGGGGCGATCTCCAGAATTTATGACCAACTTGTACACCAACAACCACTAAAAGATTTAACATTTGTAAGACAATGGGAACAGGAATTACATGTCACCCTAGAAGAAAAAGACTGGCTGGATAGGTTTCGGGAAATGACAAAATGTTCCCCTAGTATACTAATCCAGGAAACATCCCAAAAGGTTATGACAAGGTGGTATCTGACCCCAGAGAAAATCTCTAAGTGGTACCCCACCTCTTCACCCCTATGTTTCCGAGGCTGTGGTCAAAATGGCTCCTTCCTCCACACCTGGTGGTCATGCCCCAAATCTCTTAGATTCTGGACTAGAATCTATACAATGATTAATAGCGTAACAGGTTTAAATATAAGTAAAAACCCAGCAGACGCTCTACTCCATGGTAGAATGAAAGGGTGTAAGGGAGAAAGGAGAAAGCTAGTTAACAAAATATTATCTGCAGCTAAACAAACTATTGCTAAAGCCTGGAAAACAACTACCCTTGATATCCAACAGGTTAAGACAAGAGTTGATAACTACATGGTGATGGAGAAACTAACTATGACTGCTGGGGGAGATCTGGGGGCCTTTCACAAAATTTGGGATCTCTGGATCCAGTACAGAGGGTTCACAACATGATGTGTATGGTTTAAAGTATAGTATAAAGTAAACTAAGGTTACAACCACCACCCTAATGGCTGCAAATCTATTAAAATAAAGAACCAGACGTTACTCTCATTTGTAAAACAAAGTTATTTTTATTTTTATTTTTATTTTTTATTTTATTGTTTCCATTCACTTTTGTTATATAATGCAATGGCCTCATGTTTCCCACAGAAAGGGATTTACATAAGCACAAAAAATTGACCAACAGTAAAATGTAATGCAGTTGTGAAATAATGTAAACTTTGGACAACATTGTGAACAAAATGATGTGAAATTGCCTTAAAAACTGTCATTCCTTTAAGCATACCTCCCCTTTCTTTTTTCTGTACCCCTTTGAAAACGAAATAAAGACCATTTTTAAAAAAAAAAAAAAAATTTGCCATCTTGGAAACCGATCCAATTTTGAAAAATATTTTAGTTAAAGGGTACAGTTTTGTACCACGAAGGACTCAGACACTTGGTAATATATTATCTCCTAGCTTAATAAAGACCAATAACTCAAAGTTGGTTGCATACAAGAGGCAGCCATAAATGTGGTTCTAATAAGTGCATTACGTGCAAATATATATCTGTAACCAATAATTTTACTTCAACTACCACAAACAAAAATGATATTAAACATTATGTCAACTATAATACAAAAAATGTGATCTATCTTCTTACCTGTGAAAAATGTAAAAAACAGTATGTGGGCCAAACAAGCAGACATTTAAAAGAAAGAATCGGAGAACACATTCTTAATATTAATAATAAAGAGTCACGGACACCAGTTGCTAGACATTTTGAAGAATGTGACAACAGGACTTCTAATGTACTGTATAGAGAGTAATTGCCAGTATAAGGGGTGGAAATATCCATTCTGAGTTGCTAAAAATAGAAACAAAGTCGATTTTACACTTGGGCACAAGACAGCCCTTTGGTCTAAATTTTGACTTTGATGTTTCCTGCTACACATAGTGGTCAGTGCCCTTTCTTCGGTTTCCCCTTCTGTTCACATATTGTACCTGTATATGACAATTATAATGTGTATAATTTACCAATTAAGAGAACCTACCTATGGGGTAGAGAATGTAATATGCTAGCCTTGGAAATGTATTTGAAGGATTTTCTCTAATGTGTATGTTTCTCTTTAACTGACACATTCATCAGTACTGTCCACTTGTCTTCCATTGGCTACTTCTCTAAGGGGCAAGTTAGTTCGACCAAATTCGATATTCGATTAGCATTCGATCGACGAATGCTAAACGAATAGTTTTAGGCTACCTTTTATTCGATATTCGATCATTCGACGATCGAATAAAAATATATTCGATCAGTCGAATAAATAATTCGATCATTCAAATGATTCGTACGATTCGAACAATCGAAGACTTCGATCGTACGTATCCTATTCGATCAGGACTTAGCCTCAGAAGCCTATGGGTGTGCTCCCATAGGCTTCTATTGCAATTCGGTAGGTCCAATCTGCCGAAGTAGGCAATCGAATAAACTTAAAAAACTTAAATCCTTCGCTGATCGAATGATCGTATGATCGAATATTCGTTCATTTGACTCTATTCGAATGCATTCGATTGTTCGACCATTCGCTATTCGATGATCGAATATGCCAAAATTTGCATATTCGACCAAACGAATAAATCCTACGTTCGAAATTCGATCAAACTTCGATCTATTCATGTGAATTTTGTACATCGGCCCCTTAATGTATGATGTTGTGCCTATGACTAAGGGACAAATTTACTAAATTCACGTGAATAGATTGTAGTTCGATCGAATATGATCGAATTACGATCGTAGGATTTAATCGGATATTCGAATATTTAAATTTGGCCTCTTCGATCATCGAATACTGAATTATCGAATAGATCGAATGATCGGATATTCGATAATTCGATCATTCGATGATCGAAGGAATCAAAACTTTAAAAACCTTCGAATGCCTACTTCGCCGGATTGAACCTACTGAATTGCAATAGAAGCCTATGGGAACCCCCCATAGGCTTTTTTGACTAAGTCCTGCTCGAATACCATTCGTACGATCAAAGCATTTTTTCGTGAAAACAAACGATCGGTATTCGATCAAACGATTTCATCGAGAAATGGAATATTGACAAAAACTAAAACTATTCGATAAGCATTCGATAGTCGAATGCTTATCGAATTTCGAATAAATTCGTAGGATTTTTGGGGAATAATAGTAAATTTGCCCCTATGTGTCTTTTGGACACGAAACGCGTCGGTGAATGGTTCTTAAATTTTGGAAATAAATGTAAGCTTTTTAACCTTTTACAACCTGACTGTGGCTTCACTATTTTGTGGGTTCCAGGCTTGTGCCAGCCTCTTTATAAGTTTCCTGGATTTCTCCCCTTGCTGAAGGTCTGGGGCGTGTGCACCAGGGCCCACTGTGTAATTATATCGACACACTCTGGTTATAAATTTGTAATTCTGAAAGGAGCACTACAGACAGCAAATCTTACTGGGAAATCTTGGAAAGTATTTACAACAGAGTTCCTACATAACTACAGAACAATGTGCCATGCAACAACCCAAACCTCTCCAGCTGAATTATTACATGGCAGAGAGATGCGCACTAAGTTACATGGTGCAGATATCAAACTTCCAACAAATACTGTGCCTACAAAATCGTCTTCTGCAGACACTGTCGAACGTCAACAAGCCAAATGCAAGATTTATACTGACAGAAAACGTGGTGCAAGAGAAGTGCACTTTCAGCCTGGCGCTTTAGTCAGAATTAAGATACCAGGACTACTGAAACAAGGAAAATCTAAATTTACTATACCACTTGAAGTGAGACTTCAGCAAGGACCATACACATATGAACTATCTGATGGTCGTATATGGAATGCAAGTCATCTTGCGCCTGCTAGATATGACTTTGGAGAAGCTCAGTTTGATGAAGGACATTTTCCTACTTCTGCTGCCAATTGCAATAGGCCTGAAGAAAGTGAACCTATAAGGCGTGCTGAGAGAATCTGAAAACTACCTGCATGGACCAAGGACTATGTGATGAATGTATACTATTGCTTTAAGATGCATTGTTGCTGTTTATTACATTTGCCCAAATTCTTTCCTACTATAGGGGGAATATGTGGTGTTTATACAAATGGCCTGTAGATGTTACCGTGCACGAGTTATAGACAGAAGTTAAGGTGCTAGAGATTATGTTACTGTTGTGTAATGGCTGCACGAGCCTGCTAATAAAGCAGCTATTTAGATCTGTTTGAGGAGAGACATAGATCTTTTTCGGCTGTGATTGCTCTGCTAAGTTTCTTATTGTAAAACTGCTTGGTTTTGATTAATGACCTGATGTGAATGCTACAATAAATTATATCTTTCTTAGTGATAGACTCCATGCACAAAGGCATTTTGGTACTGTCTGGTATTTTAATACCATATTGTTCATCTGTGACTTTCTGCTACTATATTTAAATGCACTATTCCATCTTTACAATTTTATCTTCATTTGCATTTTACATAGTGTCTCATGGTCCTTATAGGGTGTTTTTTTCTAAAACTTCTGATTCTCCACACAGAAAGAAGCTATTCAACTTATTGTATGACTTCTATTTTAAATCCTTGCAGTGGAATACAAGCTAGATGTTTTGAATTTGAATATTTATCTATGTTCGTTTGAGGCTAACAATAATATTACTGACATGTTGATGATTGGAGCAAAGTTAATTAGCTATTAGTTTAGGTCTCTAACAAGGAAATGACACAACACTAGAACATTTACTGTATATACTATATGACCGGTCCTTGTACAGTATTTTATTTTAGCTCCTGTGTGCAGCCTGGCATTCAGACTTTTTTTTTTTGGGGTCTAAAGCCCTTGCATAAGTGAAAGTGTTTAGGCACATGATGATCATTTTCCCTATGTTGTGTATTTGACAATTTGTATAGTGTGTACTTATATAAGTGTATTGTTATGGTCTCCCTTTTTTTTGTGATCCATGTTGCCAACCATCTGTTCAGTTGCTTGCCAGCTGACTGCCTAGTAAGGTTAGGTTTTATTTTTTAAAGAAGTGACTTTTAATAGTATTTCAGAGTTAATCAGTTCTGCAATGTGGCATAACCCTTTTCTTATCGTCCTACTGGCAGCACACAATGGGTTACGGTCTGAGCCAATCCCTGGTGGGACAGAAGAATAATCGCCAATTAACGAGGTATTATTAGCCCCCCATTAACCCTCCTCCAGTGGTGTTTTTTTTTCTTCTGTCCTATCTAAGGTAGGAAGGGGCCGGTAGGTCTGAAGAACCGGGCTCATAGGAGTCTGATGGCCGTTTGGGTAACCACCTGAGGGTGGGTTGCTCAGTGGATTACAAGGCTCCGTTTTGACATACCTGGCAGTCGGGTGGATCGCAGAATGCTGGTGACGCCATGGGAACTGGAGGATTGCTGCCAGGTTAATGAACGCGTCTCCTTGGTGTAAAGCGCTGAGAGAGAGTCGCGATGAAGCAAGTGCTGGCCAGGAAGCAGTCAATGTCCATGGCCTATGCTAGGGTGTGGAGAGTATTTTGCTCTTGGTGTAAGGGAAAGGATATTTCCCCAAAAGCTTGTTCGTTACTGGGGATTCTTCAATTCCTGCAAGATGGCTTGAAACCAAACACTTTGAAGGTCCAGATATCGGCACTTTCTGTTTTTCTGAATCTAGCGACTGAACCTTTGGTAAGAAGATTTGTTAAAGCTGTGTCAAGGATTAGACCAAGACTGTGATCTCTAGTACCGCCATGGGATTTAAACATTGTGTTGACAGCGTTATGCGACTCTCCCTTTGAACCGCTGCAGGAAATCAGTCTAAGACATCTTTCATGGAAATCAGCCTTTTTAGTAGCCTTTACTTCTGGAAGCAGCCCTTCATTCGGCTTGAGACAGCTTTTTTTATTTTTCTCCCTCCCTGTTAGCTTGCTAAGTTTCATTGTGTACTGCTTGTAGGACGGTAAGAAAACTGAAAATTTGTTCTTACCTGAAATTTTCCTTTTCTTTAGTCTGTAAGGCAGCACAAATTTTGTTGCCCTCCCAATTAAGCAAATTAAAAAAAAAATAATAATAAATAAAATAAAACATAACCTTGTGTGTCTCTCTCTCTATTCCTGATAGTTAGCTTTTGTATAACACTACTGGAGGAGGGTTATGGGGGGGTTAATAATACAGATAGAGTCACTTGGATTTGTAAGTTAAATGCGTCGTGACTCAGCATTAATTGAAGAAACTGTGTTATCTAAAGTTATCTTAACTCATTTAATGCATTTAACCTTTTCATTAGCATACCAAAGCCCCATTGTTTTCAGTGGTGAACTCTTTAATTGGATGGGATGCTGTGACACAATATTCTGTGCTAAGTGGGATAGATGAGATAAATGAGTTAAGTCGCGAAGCATTAAACTCACCATCCAAAGTGACTGCATCTGTACCTTGTTAATTGGCGATTATTCTTCTGTCCTACCAGGGATTGGCTCAGACCTTAAACCATTGTGTGCTGCCTTACGGACTAAAGAAAAGGAAAATTTCAGGTAAGAACACATTTTCAGTTTCCTAGTGAAACTATTAGACATATAACATGTAAAGATCCTAAATATTGGTTCTGAAATTAAACTGTACAGTATATATGTCAAATATATTTATAAAGTCTATTAATATTTAGTAAATATATCCTAAACAAGTTGAAAATGTTCTTGATGCGTTAACAGTAATTTACATTGATACACAGTTTGTCTGTTAATGAAACATTGTATGCTCAGCTAACAAATGGTGGAGCTGTTGTGTAGGACACAACGCTCAGGGGATAATAGAAAAGGCAGGAATTCTGAGTATGAAACATTCAAAACTCATTCAAGTGTTTTCATTTTAAGGGTGATGAAAGACAGATTCTGTTCTCTGGCCATAAGCCCTGACAAAGATTCATTTTATTGGATGGAAGATTTCACCACATTGGAGTAAAGAGCATGCTTATACAGTTACACGGCATAAGTACAGAACACACAACATAAAGGAGCATATACTCACAACACCACACATGGGCTGGATCCCTTCAGGCAAGGGGTCATGTCAGCAGTAGTTGAGTTTTGAATGTGGAAAGGTACGAACCAGGTTTCAGCCTTTGCCCTAAGTGGAACCTGAGGGGAAACCCTATCCCTAGGTCTGTACACTTAGTCCCTACTTCTGGGTTATTAGTACCCGGGATCTTAATCCCTCTATTTCTCCTGTTGGAGCGTGAGCTAGCTACCTTTCTATCACTCCTAGAGGGATCTATCTATAGCTGTACTTTACTAGGGCCTTTGCGCCTAGGGATCATGCCCATTCCCTTCCAGCCTGCAAGGTTGGGCTAAAGCAATGAACACTGACCGCATGGTTCCCATGACCTTTATACTTTTACACAGTGCCATCTAGAGTACACTGTAAAAACTACAGGGGTTACATAGGCACAAAGGTCCCCATTAGGCGTCCATATTACTAGGACTGTGCCTGTTAGAAATATGTGAGGGTGTCTAATTTTTACATCCCTACATTAGTAACTGGCAACGTTGCTAGGGGCCCAAAGGAATGTGTGTCATCATTATATACCATCCAATGACTGACATAAACAACTGTAAAAGAAACTCTCTAAAAAAGCCATATAAAACCTCTTATTGTATTTTTTGGTTGAACAGAGGGAACAGAACTTAACCCTGGCTGCATTAGAGGGTAACAGCTCATCTTTTATTTCTTCTACAATCTTTAAAGTGCACCCAGGTAAGTAGCTCTGGTTTAGGTTTATGGTTGTAGATCTAAGAACAGCACTGCGTTCCATTCAGTTACATTGAAAAGGAAAAACAACAGCCTGCCAGAAAGCAGTTCCCTCCTAAAGCGCTGGCACAATTCACATGACCAGGGGCAGCTTGGAAATTGACATGTCTAGTCCCATGTCAGATTTCAAAACTGAATATAAAAAATTCTGTTTGCTTTTTGGAGAAATGGATTCCAGTGCAGAAGTCTACTGGAGCAGCACTATTAACTGATGCATTTGAAAAAAACATGTTTTCCCATGACAGTATCCCTTTAAAATGAAATTTGTATGTTGTATGTTCATACTATAGTGTTATTTTGTATTTTCTCTTTTGTATTTTATACCTTACTTTTCCCTCAGTTTTTTATGTTCTGCAAATCTTATGATTTCACCCTTTCTCTTCTTTTTTTGCTGTTACCCTGGGTTTGCCATTTCTTCAAAACGTTTTCAATATTTACATGTCTTCTCTTTTATATCTCCAATTCTGCAATTTCTATTTTAACTGGTTTCTACTATTTTTAATCTTCTATTTTTTTGCCTACTGTTTTTTTTTTTTTTTTTTTTTGCAATTACTTTTTATTTTTCCTTTTTTGGAAGATGAAGATGTAATGTGAAAATATGAAAATCTGAAGTGGAGCAGAGTGCATAGTTAAAGCAAAATACAGGACTGAGTTTGTGAAAATAGTGGTGAAGAGTTGAAAATAGTGACTTGCAAGCATCATAGTAATGAAAATGTTTGATTTTGCCACCTATTATTTGCACATATGACTTTGTAGTTTTACGTTATTTCTAAAAGGGGTTGATCACCAAAATTTTATGAAACCACTAAAAATGTGCTGACTGTGTTAGACAATCCATTTTACATCAAATTAAGTAAATAGGTAATTGTAAAAGCTAGTTTATATACCATTTAAACCTGTCCTTCTCCTGTCTCTCTGATCAGTTTTCTGAAGAATGGGAGTGGCCTGTTTTATACCTGCACTTCCTATATGCTTACATCATCACTCCCAGGCTTTGCCCTTACTTGTTTCCTATTGGACATTGGTTGCTAGTGCACTTGTAAGCGGTCACATAAATTCAAAGGCCATTGGTTAATTTCTCCTAAACTACAGTTGGGGAATGTCTCCCTTGCATTGGCTGCTATCTTGTGTGCATTACTTGAGTCTCACATAGGTATAAAGACCCAGCATATCCCAAATCAAACACATTTTACTATGCAAATCAGCATATACATTAAGCACATCTTTCTGTGTATTTGGCCCCATGTCCCCAAACATAAACACCCCAGCCTTGTGATAAACAAGCACACAGCCATGCAAATAGGGTGCACACCTGCTGCTATTTTACCCACCAGTCAGTAAAATGATGCATTTTGTCAATGTTATAAAAAGGGCAGAAATATAAACACAGGAAGGACAGTATTTTACCAACTTTGCAATTGCAGCTATTTGGTTGCTAGGGTCCAAATTACCCTAGCAACCATGCACTGATTTGAATAAGAGACTGGAATATGAATAGAAGAGCGCTTGAATAGAAAGATAATACGGTGGCAATAACAATAAATGTGTAGCCTTACACAGCATCTGTTTTTTTAGATGGAAAGCTGGAAAGAGTCAGAAGAAGAAGGCATAGAAGTAAAATACTATTAAAAAAATGCAGACCAATTGAAAAGTTGCTTAGAATTAGCCATTTTATAAACAAGTCGGCTTAAAAGTGAACCACCCCTTTGAAACTTTCCTTTAAAGGGGTAGTTGACATTAACTTTTTCAGTGCCAGTTAATTTGGTACTTAAAAAAAAAAGTGCGAGTAAGCCAGCACAGGTAGGGGGAATTTTTTTTAACTACTAGAACCCCAAACTGGACTGCGGGCTCTATCAGCCCGCACCTTCTGTTTGGGGAATTTTTTTAGCCCCATAGGTGCCCTTTAAGTTCCTGCCGTATGAAAATTAGGCATCGCTTGCGAAAATTCACCTTGCGAAGTGTGGTGAACGTTAGCGAAGCCAACGCTACCGAATTTTCGCATCTTAGTGAATTTGCCCCTAGGAGTCTATCAGGATGCCCAATATGCATAGATATACAAAAGTATGTGGTTATGTATGGACCCCAAATGAAAAAAGTGCATATACCAAAGTACCAAACCTCATTGCTATGCTAAACACATAAGGAACAATACAGGGATAAAATTACATAATTATGGGTCAAAATAGTCATCCCATAGTCACACTGCCATTGTATGTAATGGTTAAGTACATGTGTGCGCATTTTATCCTATCAGAGGGGAATCAAAACAGCAAGTGGATCAGATGCATGTGGATGTATCCGGAAACCCCCAGGTCTCAAGCATTCTGGATAATAGGTCCCATACCTTTACTAATAAAACAGTAGCTTGTACTTGGGTTTATTTAATGTTTACTTAATTTTCTTGAAGACTTAAGGTATAAAGATCCAAATTCTGGAAAGATCCACTATCTGGAAAACCATGGGTCCTGAACACTCTGGATAAAAGGTCCCATACCTGTACCACAACAAATCTCCAAAAAAAAATAATTTTGCGGGTGAACTGCTTTGCGCATGCGGGCTGGCGCCATCCTTGCATATACATACCAGCATGGGCGCTGCATTATGGGACACTGCATTTGTTGATTTGGGGGGCTCTGGACAGTAGTCCCTGTGGGCCCCGGGCCCCACAGTCCGACCCTAAGTTGGTGGGTAAAATAAATCCTGTTACTTCAGCAAATACTGCTAAAATTTAATGTAAGTGACACAGGCAGAGTTGTGTGTGTTTGGAAAGGGACAGTGCAAAGTCAATTCAGTATAGTATACAGACAAAATAAGAAGACTGTGCTAAGGTGATGTGCTTGTATCGCTCATTTATTTGTACAGCTTGTTGTGCAGAACTTTTACCATTTACATTTTAAAGTATCACACACACACAGACTTCTCCCTTCTCACATGTCCCCCCCCCCCCACAAGTGACAGACCTCCTTCCACCCAGTGCTGACTTTACTTTCCCTCACACACAGACACTCAATGAAGCCCTCCTCCCTCCTTGTGAATCACACAACTCATTCAACCCCACACAAGTCTGTGCACCCACACCCTCCTCTTCCCTCCTGTGAAAATGACATGCGAACCTCCCAAAACACACAAAAAACTTAAGGTTCACCTCTTTCAAGTCAGCCCCTTCACATAACACATCTGTGTACATACATGCTGCCACACAAAATCCTATCAGAGGAGTTCTCCTTTCCTCACACACTGGCCCAGCCCTGCCCTACAGTGCAGTGTGTATGCAAATTAACCACACTGACTAGGGATCAGAAGCTGACTGACAGGAGAAGCAGCCAATCAGAGCTAAGCTTCAAAAACGGGAAGTCACTGTAGCATTTTTTTGGGGTCTGCGACCTCTCCCCACTGTGGGCCCATGATAATGGGACCCCATCTGCAAAAAGATCCATCTGAGGTGAATATCTCATCAACTGCACATTTTTGTTAAAAAATTTATATGGCAAAGCTTATTTTTACATGAACTGTTACATTTTTTAATGTTCTATGAAGATGAACAACCCCTTTAAGTTGTTTTTAAGTTGCTTTTTAATTAAAAAAACTAAATGTTCCATGCCCCAAAAATCGTGAATATGCGATATATTTTCTTGGTATGATCTCTGCCACATATATTAATATCATGAGGGCTGGTGGGTGATTTTCAAAGGGTCATGGAGTTTTGACAGTCTCGTTCTGTCTTTAATAATAGACCATTAACTGACAGTATTAATCAGACAAGTAACTTATATTTTTATATTTGAAAATCAACCTTAGAGTGTACAATAAGTACTGCTGGACAACATATTTCATTCTGCTACAGAACATTTAGTCAGCTTATCTCTATCACCTATTGTTATCTTTTTACAAGTATCCGTTGGTATTTTTCAGAGAAAATTGTGTTGATTATTGCAGAAGATCTGAAAAATTGACATTGGTCAACTTCTCAACTTTCAACTGGTCAACTTGAGCTATTTGACCTACAGTTTGCCAAGGTGCAGTAACCCATAGCAATTAAATATGTATCATTTACTGGTCACTTGTTTCAAAGCAAATATTTTAATACCTGTTAATATCTGTGGAAAATGTTATTTCCTTTTATAACATATACTCCTTTTATTTCTTTTTATTACATATACTCATTATCATATTAAAAAACAGAAACAAATGAGGGTCATCAGGAGCCAACTAACTTGCCAGAATGTTTTTGGAGTGTAGGGGGAAACCAAAGAACCTGGAGAAAACTTAAATAGACATGGGGAGAACCTACTGGCCGAATGGCCAAGTCTGAAGGGAACTCGGTCATCTTACCACCCATGCTATCTGAAACCTCCACTAGAATAAACAGTTCTGTGATACTTTTATTAAAGAAACAGTTTTGGAGTTAAAATAAAAACTGGGTAAATAAATACAAAACTGTGCAAAATATTTTTTTATTCCAAAATAATTAGTTAGTCAAAATGTAATGTATAAAGTTTGGAATGACTGGATGTCCAACATAATAACCAGAACACAACTTCCTGCTTTGCAGCTCTCTAACTTGGAGTTAGTCAGCGACTTTAAGTGGGGTCAAATGGGACATACAGTCATATGGAAAAGTTTGGGAACCCCTCTTAATTCTTTGGAGTTGTGTTTATCATTGGCTGAGCTTTCAAAGTAACAACTTCCTTTTACCATATAACATGCTTTATGGAAACAGTAGTATTTCAGCAGTGACATACAATTTATTGGATTAACAGAAATATGCAATATACATCATAACAAAATTAGACAGGTACATAAATGTGGGTACCCCAACAGAGATATTACATCAATATTTGGTTGAACCTCCTTTTGCAAAAAAAAAGCCTCTAAATACCTCCTATAGTCTGGATTCTGGATGGAATTCATCCATATAAAATATCTCCAGTTAAATTTGATGGCTGCTGAGCACGGACAGCCTACTTCAAATCATCCCATAGATTTTCTATGATATTCAAGTCAGGAGACTGTGATGGCCATTCCAGAATACTTCTGCCTTCTGCATAATGCCTTTGTAGATTTCAAAGTGTGTTTAGGGTCATTGTCTTGTTGGAATATCCAACCCCTGTGTAACTTCAACTTTGTGACTGATGCTTGAACATTATCCTGAAGAATTTCTTGATATTGAACTAGCCACACAGCCCCACAGAGATTATTGTTAGGACCAATAACTCAACTTTTGTCTCATGAGTCCAAAGGACTTCAAAATGTCTGTGGCTTGTTTAAATGAGCTTTTGAATACAACTTGAGACTCTGTTGTGGTGTGAGTGCAGAAAGGTGTCTTTCTCATCACCCTGCCATACAGATTGCCATACAGAGTTCAAACTGACAGTTTAAGGGCAGAGACAGACAAGAAGATTCGGGGAGATTTAGTGGCCAATTACTAGCTAGAATCTAAATCGCCTGTGGGATGGCACTTGGAGCACTTTGCTTTCCGAAGTCGCCTGAAGTTTCCTTTGGGATACTAAAGAAAACGAAGAGCTTCGAGTGCCATTCCACCAGCGATTTAGATTCTAGCTGGCGGGAAGTGAGTTTGGAAGATTAGTTGTCTGAAGAAGAGGCGATCTATCACTGGGCGGCTAATCTCCCTGAATCTCCACGTGTGCCTCTGCCCTAAACCTTTGAGATAGCTTTTTGTAGCCTTCCCCTAAACCATGATACGGAACAATCTTTGTTTTCAGATCTTTTGAGAGTTGTTTTAAGGATCCCATCAAACAGAAGCACAACTTGCAATTGGCCACCTTAAATAACATTTCTCATGATTGGACACACCTGCTTTGATGTTAAAGGCTTCATTTACTTGCTCTGACTGCTGAGGATAGGAAACTTGAGATGGTCGCTAACTGCTCTGCAGGGTAATGATCATACTTTCAAATAGCAGGGCTGCTCCCCCACCTAATGTCACAGAATTCGAGCAGCTTTGTTTGTTTCCCTTAGAACAGCTGGTGACCATGTAGAGATTCATATCCACAGACACCCAGTGCTTCTTACTTGATACTGAAGCATGACAGGTTTCAAACTCAGAATAATTATACACCATAATATATTTGAAAATACATGCTAACATCTATTAAAAGGGATGATTCAGTCTATTATGTAACTTGATGTCACCCCATGCTGTATCAGTGTCTCACCACCTAATGCTTCTACAACCTCTCTTTATCCCTTAAAATCAGAACATTGTAAAAGACCAATCCTGCACCAAGGCAAATAACCCTGACTGATGGCTTAGAATTTTGTTACAATAAAATGCAGGACGGCAGGTCAAACTTCCAATTAATCAAAGAACTACCCCAAACCCTTCTTTTTAAGGTGGCTTACAGTATGCCTTTCAAAAAGAAAGGCCAGTTAGATGCACAGTCATGTTGTGTTGGATGAAATCAGCTTCTAAATGCAACATTCCTATTACTTACATTAGAACCTGTGTATCCGATGTGACACCTGAGTTTTGTCGCATAGGAACACACATAAATTGCCTGTGTAGTGCTACCCTCATGAAAATTAGTTAGTAGCAATGAGCAAAATTTTTCACCAATTTTCGCCACAAAAATTATGCCAATAGATTCTAATGAAATAAAAAATTTGGCATGGGTCAAAAAAATAGTTGTCACCAATAGACTTCAATGCATTCTGCCAAATTTTCACTCTTTCTTGCATTTTCTGTGAATCGATTCACACATCAGTATTAGTTAGCATAGAAGTATGTTTCATCTAGAAAGGCAAGATAGGATGTTAAACATTCTATATGGTCGCTCTCAGAAAAGGTACAGACCTATAAGATATTTAATGAGGATATGTATTCTAGTCTAGTATTCTAGGTAAAAATAGAAACTTAGGGAGAACATACAATCAAAACAAGCAAAGAAAGAATTTTCTGCCAAAATTTACCTGCCACAAGGAATTATGACACAGTGGCAAAGTATGCAAACATTAGCTCTCAATAATTTGTGTACCCCCTTTAGCAGCAATAACTGCAGTTAAATGCTTCCCAGAAACTGTTTATTAGCCTTTGCTTAGATGATTTTTAGCCCATTCCTCCTTACAGAACAGATTTAAATCACTTTGCCAAAATATGTGTTAAGACGCAGACTTGGATAGTAACTGATTTTCTCATTGATTGAAACACTTGACTCATATTTGTTTTTAGCTTATTTCAGTTCTCATTATCTAGTTTAGGTCATATTTATGCAAAAATATTGAGAATTTGAAAGGGTTCTGAACTTTTAAAGCACTGCTGTATCCATACTAAATGTACTTAATGAATGCAATCATTTTCATAATTTGAACATGCTAATTTTAAATACAGGTGTTAACATTGTATTGTTTGATGTTCCTTTATAACTTTTTTTCAAAATGTTCTTATTTTCACATTGTTTTAAATTTCTGCATTACTTAGCTTGAATACTTTGAGCCCAAGATACATAAAATTAATATGTGCAGTGCATAACCCTTGGGAAATATTTTAGCTTGATTAGCATCTAAAACCTTTGATGAAAACAAAGTGGAATAGAAAAGTGAAAAGATGGTATAGAAGTCATTGCTTTAAATAACAGCTGGCGAGGCTTGTATTTCATTTTGTTGATAACTGCACTTTCAACAGGTCACAGGATGATAGGCAGTTGAAATGCTTCCTTCAAAATATTTTTTATTATGATCCTTTTATTTTCCAGGGCTAACTGTGTTTTCCGTCTGGTTAGTTGCCTTATTCAGGAAACTATCAGTGGTCTAAATTTTCAGGGCCTCAGGCCTCATCATTTTCTGGTTAAAATGAGAGAAAACCTCTAATTTTAACCAGAAATGATGAGGCCTGAGGCCGGCATGAAAAAGTGAAGAGAGATGCATTTCAACAAAAGAACATGAGAAAGGTGACTTTATCAGTGGAGCAGTCATGTTACAGTCTCCTTAAGCAGGCTCATAGCATCTTCAACATCTGTTCTTCAAGTTAAGTTTTGTCTTCAAAATGTCTGTGAATTAGTGTATACTATACCACAAAATTACTTTAAAAACAGTAAATACATTTTTTGGAATACACCGACTTCGCATACTGTGCATATGTTATTCAAAAAGTAGAATTAAAATTTTTTTTAATGGTTTTCTGAACTGTATTGAACATATTTGATTAGTGAATCCAGACTCAAATTCAAATTTTTCTAAAAATTCTAAATTGTGAATCCAGTGAATCCAGACTCAAATTCAAATTTTTCTAAAAATTCTAAATTGATTTTCCAAATTTATCAAACTATAGGCAGAATAGCTGACAATTATCACGATTGTGTGTACATTTTTTTTTAAATAACCTCCCAATTGAATTTTGAGGAAAATCAAGCTTATTGGAGATAAAAAAAACTCACATGAATTCAAAATTTGACCCTTCACAAATCTGCCTCCCTCTATACAGATTTGGTCCATTTTCCAAAAAGGTAAACCCCCCCCGCCCCTTTAATATTGTCATACCATTAATTCAGACACTCAGTGAACAGCTTGACTGGAGCATAGCTGGCCTTATATTTGTGAGTTAGCCTGTAAAACATTAGTATTACAGTCCATAGTATCATAGCATGGCTCATGTTAAAACTAATAGGCCCCTTAGATTGTAAGTTCCACTGGGGCAAGGACTGATGTTTTCTTTGTAAAGTGCTATAGGATATGTAAGCACTATATACATAAAGGATAATGATGATAATAATAAATATATCATGGGTTAAAAATTCATGCAAAGGTTACCCTATTCTTAATTCAAATTTTTCAACAAGAACATTTTATAAAAAGTCTCTAATATTATGTGAATTTCTTTAGCCAAAACTAAAAGTAAGGTAAATGTATTTTGTTTAATAAATGCTCTATTTAGTTAAATGTTTTTGCAATTATGCTATCCCCTCTGTTTTATAGCTATGCAATGTACATTAAATTGTCTCCCATATTTACTTTCACATTTTCTTTTCAAACACTAGTAATACTATCCTTAGGATGCCGTTAGTGATTAATGACCTTCCATCAGACTATACATTAGCTTTCTCTAACACTGTTGCTGCCTTTCAACTGGCTTGTGTCTGTTATTGGACAAAGTGGACAAAGTTAGCAAGGCATAGGTATAAAAATGAAAGAGATTTGCACATATCTAGGTAACTACTAAGTCTAAGATCTACAGTTCCACAAATATATCATATGGTGAGAGATGACATAAAACTTGGTGCAATGTGGCATCAGTGGAAAATAGTTTACAGAACAGAACTGGATCTCATAACTATAAAAATAGCACTACTGTATAAGCTACAAGTTTTAAAATGTTTAACATTTCAGTTTATGATCATTTTTGTTCTGCATCTATGAAACACTTTGGATTATGCTGTGTTATGGGAATAGTGGGACTTAATTGGTCTGAAGCTGAAAATTATAACTGATCCATTATGCAGGCAGCTGTCAGTAATAATATGAGATAATGATCTGTTAAAATATCATGCACAATATAGCTATCAAGTTAAATAATTTCCCAGTCTATTTACTGTGATAGTTAAATCAAAATATACGTTTAATTGAGGTGGGCACTGATATGAGTGACTCAACTGTCTGTTATGTGCTACATAGATATGTAAAATAAATACAGTACAAGTATGGGATCTTATATCTAGAAACCTGATATCTGGTAAAGCTCCAAATTACAGGAAAGAATTCTAAATTCTATATTAAAATTTTTAGCAGATTTACAGTCCTATGAAAACGTTTGGGAACCCCTCTTAATTCTTTGGAGTTTTGTTTATCATTGGCTGTGCTTTCAAAGTAGCAACTTCCTTTTAACATATAACATGCCTTATGGAAACAGTTGCATACATGTGGGCACCCCAACAGAGATATTACATTAATACTTAGTTGACGTTCCTTTTGCAAATTTAACAGCCTCTAGCACTTCTATAGCCTTTGATGAGTGTCTGGTTTTTGGATGGTGGTATTTTTGACCATTCATCCATATAAAATCTCTCCAGTTCAGTTAAATATGATGGCTGCCGAGCATGGACAACTTGCTTCAAATCATCCCCATAGATTTTCGATGTCGGGAGACTGTAATGGCCATTCCAAAATATACTTCTCCCTCTGCATAAATGCAGTGTGTTTAGGGCCATTGTCTTGTTGAAATATCCAACCCCTGCATAACTTCAACTTTGTGACTGATGCTTGAACATTATCCTGAAGAATTTGTTGATATTGGGTTGAATCCGACCCTCGACTTTAACAAGGGCCCCAGCCCCTTAATTAGTCACACAGCCCCACAGCATCATGGAACCTCCACCAAATTTGACAGTAGACAGCAGGTGTTTTTCTTGGAATGCAGTGATCTTCTTCTGCCATGTTAAGCACTTTTTGTTAAGACAAAATAACTAAATTTTTGTCTCATCAGTCCAAATCACTTTGTTCCAAAATTGCTACATGACTACATATTGTCTACATGAGCTTTTGCATACAACAAGCTTCTTTCTCACCCTGCCATACAGATGTTCTTTGTGCAAATTGTGCTGAATAGTGATGGACGAATTTATTCGGCAGGGGCGAATTCGCGGCGAATTCCCGCGATTCGCAGCTGGTAAATAAATTCGCGAAACGGCAGGAAAAATTTGCCGCCAAAAATGAGCGCGGCGGAAACGACGCGATGCGCGTCAAAAACGACGCGCGACTCGTTTCGCGAATTGGCAAATTTTTCGGCAAAGCGAAACGCGCCCGTTACGCCCATCACTAGTGCTGAATTGTAGAACAATGTACAGATACACCATTTGCAGCAGGTTGTTCTTGCCAGTCTTTAGAAGTGATCTTTGGGTTGTCTGTGTCGCTCCTGTATTTTTCTTGGCCTGCCAGACCAGGGTTTAACAGCAACTGTGCCTGTGGCCTTCCATTTCCTGATTACATGACTTACAGTTGAAACTGACAGTTTAAACCTCTGAGATAGATTTTTATAGCCTTCCCCTAAACCATGATACTGAACTATCTTTGTTTTTAGATCTTTTGAGAGTTGCTTTGAGGATCCCATGCTGTTGCACTTCAGAGGAGAGTCAAACAGATGCACAACTTGCAATTGTTCACCTTAAAGGGGTTTTGAATTAACTTTTAGTATAATGCAGAGAGTGATATTCTGAGACAATTTGCATTTGGTTTTCATTTTTTATTGTTTGTGGTTTTATAATTATTTAGCTTTCTAGTTTGCAGTGTCAGCAATTTGGAGTCTAGGTTACAAATTACCCTAGCAACCCTGCACTGATTTGAATAAGAGACTGGAATGTGAATAGGAGATGGACTGAATAGAATGATAAGTAATAAAAAGTTGCAGTAACAATACATTTGTAGCCTTACAGAGCATTTGTTTGTAGATGGTGTCAGTGACCCTCATTTGAAAGCTGCAAAGAAACAGAAGAAAATTGCAAATCATTAAAAACTATGAGAAATAAATAATGAAGGACAATTGAAAAGTTTCTTAGAATTGGCCCTTCTACAATATACTAAAAGTTAACTTGAAAGTGAACCACCCCTTTAAATACCTTTTCTCATGATTAGACACACCTGCCTATGAAGTTCAAGTCTTAACAAGCTAATCCAACCAATTTGGTGTTGCCAGCAATGAATATTGAGCAGTTACATGCATTCAAATTATCAAAATTAAGTTCTTAAAGGAAAACTATACCCCCCCAAACAATGTAGGTCTCTATAAAAAGATATTGCATAAAACAGCTCATATGTAAAACCCTGCTTCATATAAATAAACCATTTTCATAGTAATGAACGTTTTTAGTAGCATGTGCCATTGGGTAGTCATAAATAGAAAATTGCCATTTTAAAAAATAAGGACAACCTCCTGGGATCGTATTATTCAATGCTGCACACAAACATACCAAACAAACAATAAAGTTAGGTCACATGAGTGAATTAGCAGAGAGAGTTCTGACTTTTGCTTCCACACTTCTTCCTGTTACAGCTAGAGTTATAATATTTCTGGTCAGGTTATCTCTGCACACAGACCATCACAAAATGGTGATTCAAGGCAAAAGATGTAAAAGGTCAATATTTACTTATATATATTGTAGAGGACCCCAGGGTTGGCTCCTGGATGGGAGGTATATTTCACCATTGTTTGGGTTGTGGTCCCTTTAAGCTGCGTGTGTTGCAGGGAAAGAGTCTGGGGATTATTTGGCAGCAACACCAGTTGCTGTGTTTTTTTTTCTTAGTTAACAGGGTGGGCCTTCCCATTCCACCCAGGTACACGCCTGACTTTTACTCTGCATAAAGAGGAGTCACAGGTGCAATTGGGTGTGGATAAGGGTGTCTAGATCCTGTGAGCTAGAAGTCTTTTCTACAGGCTACAGAAAAAGACTAAAAACCAAAACCTTTGTGTACAAGGGACTTTGAAAGAAAGCCTGCTAATAGTGGACCTTGCTGGCTTTGTTGTTTGGCCTCAAGCGGACTGAACAGGCCTACTTTGGAAACTGAGAAAACCAAAGGACTTTCACAAGCTGAAGTAAGCTGTTTATTATATGTTAATTTCCTTGTTGCTGAGCAAAAGCTACTTTGTTTCAGTTTTGTAAATAAATTGACATTCTCCAAGAAATTGTGTGCTGCGTGCTGGCTGCGATTCCCCCTCAATATTACTATATATATATATATATATATATATATATACCAGTTTGATAAGATTTTTTAATATGTCACTTAATTTGATATAAACTGTTGCTCAAGTATTCATTTTCGGAGTACAGTTTTCTTTTAACCAAAGCAGGCAGGTTTACATTTTTTTTTATTTGCAGATGTAACTGAGAAACCTCCGTTTTGTCAAACAGTGACTTGTAAGAAAGCACCCCATTTCCTTCTGCATTGAAAACCTACAATTCAGGCAGAACACGTGTGTTTCACTTGCCCTGCATATTCATTCGCTTTTCATCCACTGTTCGTAAAACTATCTCTAGCAAACTTGGGGCACTTGACATGACATTGTGTCTCTATAATAGCAAGACATTGTGTAATTCCTAATTCCCTTCTGTTAACAAGAGACAGTTATGTGAACAGGGGAAGAAAGAGTATGTGTCTGTGCCCTGTCTTACAGAGGTCTGAAATCTTTATTGCATAACATTTTCCCCATGGTGCTGGATGTGTATGCAAGCTTATAACAGTGTGCTATACTTTTTACATTCAGCACATCAAACATGTATATAGATGTGATTAGGTGAAGAGGGGGATTTAAAGTCATGCATTTGCGTACAGCAGCAGAAATAGCTTTCAGAAAGGGCACCTACTTTCTTGGCTAAAATGGACAAGTTCAGGATGTAAACAGAGCTTCTCAAAGACACGGGTAGAAGATGTAAAGTGATGTTTCAGTAGAGGGGTGATTACCAATGTTTTGGAGTTATTTAGCCTAGCAATTTAATAGAAATCAGCAACAACAGGAAACTAAGGATCGGCAGTTATCAAACTTCCTAAAGCCTTTAAGCCTATTGGTTGACAGGCAGTTTCTGAACAATATAACAGCACCCCATAACTATATTGGGCAAAGATTTATCAGCTTTCAAGTGAATAAAGTGTTCGCCACTGTGAACAATGGTGCTTTGGTATGCTAATGAAAAGGTTAAATGCATTAAATGAGTCAAGATGACTTTAGATAACACAGTTTCTTCAATTGGTCCTGAGTCATGACGCATTTAACAAACAAATCGAAGTGGCTTCATCTGTACATGTAGGACATAATGGAAAATAAGCTGTGTAGCAGCCAGGTTTCAAATTCTAAAGTCTAAAGCAGAGTGGGTAGGGGAAATTTGGTCGATTTCCGAAGTCACCCGACGTTTCCTAAGAAATCAGTCCCTAAAATTGTAAGTATTAGCTTTAGTGATATGGGTTGTAATTCAGAGATGTATGAGGGATTTAGATCCCTTTTATAGCAGAAAATGCTGTCTAATTGCAGTTATCTGTTTATGTATGCAAATTGTATACATTTATATTTTACTTTATTTGATTAAAAAATATTTTACTCTTACCAAATTAGGTACACAACAAATAATTCTGTTTTTCTGGAATAACTATTATAATAATCAGCAATAGCTCACTGTGATTTATTGTCTGCATTTAATAATAGCCATGCTTATAATTACAGAAAACGTTAACATTTTACTGTTGTTAATACTGTTATTCTAAAGTTTAATTTAAAACAGCAGTTTATGACACAATTCATTTACTGTAGCTTAATCTATTTAATTCGCAGTACAGTAAATTAATGTTTCCTTTTCATTTTGTTTTTGCAGCAGAAGTTGTTGAATCACTGAACTGTGGAAATGATCACCATTTTATAATTTCTTTAATCTGCAATCCTACGCTTTAGATATTGTTTCCTACTGCATGGCTCATGTAATTTGGAATATGCTTATAAAGTAAACATTTGTATTCTCATCACACAGTTGGAGCCTACATACTCTTCAATACATACAATATGAATAGAGACAAACACAATGATGGACTGATTCTAGAGAAGATGGTCATAGATATACAGTTAAACCTCAATTTTAAATCCCCTGATTTTTAAAGGAAAACTATACACCCTGAGCAATGTAGATCTCCATAAAAAGTAGGGATGCACCGAATCCAGGATTCAGTCTTTTTCAGCAGGATTCGGGTTCGTCCGAATCCTTCTGCCTGGCCGAACCAAATCAGAATCCTAATTTGCATATGCAAAATATGGCCAGGGCGGGAAATCACGTGACTTTTTGGCACAAAACAAGGAAGTAAAAAATGTTTTCCACTTCCCACCCATAATTTGCATATGCAAATTAGGGTTCGAATTCGGTTCGGTATTCGGACGAATCTTTTGGGAAGATTCGGGGTTCGGCCAAATCCAAAATAATGGATTTGGTGCATCCCTAATAAAAAGATATTGCATAAAGCAATTTATAAGAAAAACCCTGCTTCATGTAAATAAACCATTTTCATAATAATATACTTTTTTAGTAGCATGTGCCATTTGGGTAATCATAAATAGAAAATTGACATCCACAGCCTCCTGGGATCGTAAGATTCAACACAAACATAACAAACAAACTATAAAGTTAGGTCACGTGAGCCAATTAATTGACAGAGTTCTGTCTTTTGCTTCCACACTTCTTCTTGTTACAGTTGAAATATTTCTGGTCATGTGATCTCTGAGGCAGCACACAGACCATTACGAAATGGTGGTTCAAGACATGTAAAAGGGCAATATTTACTTAAATATATATTCCAGTTTGGTAATATTCTTTAATATGCCACTTCATTTGATATAAACTGTTACATAATCTGATATAATCTGTTGTTCAAGTATTAATTTTGGCGTTATAGTTTTCCTTAAAATTTTCCCTCAATTTACATTGTTGTTTTGTGGCCCCACCCAAATATTATGCATAATACATTTCCCTGATTTTACATTTTCTTTCTGGTCCCCTGAAAAATGTAGAATGGGGGTTCTACTGTATTCTTACCAGAATTGTGCATCAAAATGATGGGCTAGATTGGACTAGTGAATGACTTAAGATGGCCATAGACGTAAAGATTTTTGAAAGATCCAATGGTTATCATCAGACCACGATTGTCTCAAAACGATCGTTTAAATCTCCGATGTGTCCAACTAAAAAGACCATTTCAGGCGATATTGCCAGCAAAACTGAAGGGTTGCTGCCTGCTCGGCCCTGCAAACATAGGTAGATTGCATGTGGACCGATAAAGATTTTCTAACCTGGCCGATCAATCTTCAGACCGATGTCGGCCGAAAAATAATAAGATGTACGATCGTTCGAATCCCACTAACCGTACGATAATTTGACAGATTGGTCGGATTTCCCTAAGATTGGTCATTTGGCAGAGAAAGATCTTTGCGTTTATGGGGACATTTAGGCCCTTGACTGGGTTACATGGAGGCAAGTCCAACAGTAGAATTTCCGCACCTCCTCTCCTTTCCTACGATAATCCTGCAAGGTGGTGCAGAACACCCTAGATGGTCAGCACACGTAATTCATATTAGTAACCATAAAATAGAAGAGAGTCGCACAACACCATAATGACTGCAGGTGGGGAGCTTACCCCTTTTATTATAACCACCCGTGTATCAACGTTTCAGGGGGGGTTTCAATGTTTCGGGGGGGTCCACCCTCCCTTCATCGGGATAAACACACTGTGCAAACAATGACATTTTAAAGCCAGTTAGACACACCCAATTGCCCAAGGTTCCCAATGTCCAATGAAAATACAAAGTGAGGCTTGGTACTCAGTCCAGCTCAATCTCTTGTTAGAAAGTCCATTGTTTGGTGATTATAGGAAGTCTTTGTTAGATTAAATCCATAGCACATATGGATATAAGTATTCAGTAAACATTGGTTATGTTTGTTGATATTTACTATTATAAATCTGACATTAGTAAATCTACTCACAGCCAGCAGGGTTTTTTGCCATTAGCGCTATCATTTCTTTCTCCCTCTGGTCAGTTTATCTGTGTCAAAATCACCGCATAGTTACAAAAAACAATTTAAACTGAAATGTTCATTTAGACCTTTTGGATTTATGGTTTGCAGTTTCCAAATCCTCTCTCTTAAGTAAAGCTGATCATTACCTGGAAACACCAGCATTTCCTCTAAAACCTGCCATATCTGGGAAACTGTGTCTTTCTATGAAAAAATGTTTTGCGAGTATTGTCTATTTTTTCCTTTTCCTTAATCTTTATATCCTTTACTTCCTCAGTTATTGCTTCCGGTTATTTCTTATGGTACTTTTGTGCTCATTGAGTCTGATCCTGAATGCCCTAGAAGTTTGACCAACATAGCCAAAACCACAGGGGCATTTTAACAGGTAGACTAATTCTTCTGTATTACAGGTTCAAAACTGCAGAGTTTAATTATATGCCCTTTGCTGGCGTGGGTACATACAGTCCCTTTTATGATCCCATTACAGTGGCTACAACTCATGCATGGGTAAGTTTCCACCCTTTTCGTCTGTTTTTTTGAATTGTGATTGTTCCTTACATCGGCTTTAGTAAATTAATCCCCTAAACTTTTGCCTTTTTTGTAAGAGAACAATGGACCCTCATTAAAAAGTTTACCACCTTGTCATTCTGTAGTATAGGTCAATGTTTTCTTATCATCTTTTTAATCAGGGTACTACGAGGACCATACGTAGTCAGTGTTGGACTGGCCCACCAGAATACCAGGAAAACTCCCAGTGGGCCAAGGTGTCAGTGGGCCCTCATGCTGCTAAACGTTTGTTCTCATAAAAATAGGGAATTGCCATGAAATAGGCCAAAGAGGCTAAATAGATGTAATAATTGATTATAGTATGTAAAGAAAACAAACTAGGAGAATAGAGGTTGAGTGAGGAGATGAAGAATATTAGTACTGAGAGTGGGCCCCTGGTCTAAGGTTTTATGGTGGGCCCCTGGTCTAAGGTTTTTGGGTGGGCCCCTGGTGTCCCAGTCTTGACGCTGTACGTAGTAACACAGGGAATGCCTACATTTTTTTGTTTATCTTTTTTTCTTTCAAGTAATTCTTCCTTTTCATAATTGCTATTTCCTATGTTATACCTTCTAATTCCCTCTTACAGTACCCTCTCTGTGTAAACTTCTCAACCAAGTCTTTTGCCTGGTTTCTATACAGAGTATCTTTCTCTTACAAACTGACTTGGGAATCCCTTTTACCGTGTCAATTGGATGGAAACTATCCCTCCATAGTGTGTTGTTTTTGTCTGCTGGTTTCATGTACAGATCTGTAATGAAAATGCCGACACAGAAAGTTATCTGGACGTCGAAATAACTTACACTCTGAGGGCCAATGCACATGGTAAATTTAATGGTGTTATGTATGTTGTTAAGGTAAGTAAGGAATTCACATAGTTCATCTTGGGAACCTGTCCAAACCAAAAACATATCATCCACATAACGTTTCCATAATGCAATGTGTTTTTTGAAACAGACTTTACCCAGAATGTGCTTGTGTTCAAATTTATGCATAAATATATTTGCATAGGCTGGAGCCATGTTGGTTCCCATACTTGTACCCTGGATTTGAAGATAAAATTCAGTGTCAAATCTGAAATAATTTCTTTTTAGTACCAGTTCAAGGCAATCACTTACAAAATTAACTTCATGTGTTGGTAAGTTCTCACAAAGTAAATACTCTCTTGTGCATTCTATTCCTTCCCTCGTGAGGGAATCTGTCCTATTTTCAAAGCATTTAACTGCCTGTAAGAATTGTGCAGTGTCCTTAAGACAAGTGTCAAGTTTGGGAAGGATTTCTTGAGGTATTATTTTTTGGGAGGTAATCGTTCGAATCGAAACGATACAATCCACGATTTAATCGAATGATTTGAACGATTCTAATTTGATTAAAACAGACCTACTCGCTCAAAACTGTCCATTTTCGCTCATAAAAACAATTTAAAAAAAATGTGATGGTCGAATTTCGAACTTCGACCCTTGATAAATCTGCCCCCAAGTGCTAAAAACAAAAAAAGCCTTTCATGGCAAACTTCGCTAAGTAAAAGTTGTCAAGGTATGGAAAAAAACAATGGGAAACAGAATGTTAGAAGTTTTTTTTTTGTTCATAATTGTAACTTAGAATAAATTCATGACAATTTTAGAGTTTGAGTTTAGTTGTGGTTTCAAGAACCACTAAAATCCGACCTTTAATAAATAAGTCTCCAGGTGTAAAAATCACAAAAACTTTCTAATGCAAAACTTTGCCAAATAAAAGTTGTAGGAGCTGTGCTTATCTTATTAGACCACTTTTAATCAATCTGGACTTTTAGAGGGTTTCTTTTGCTAGGAATTGTACAAACCGTACTGGAAGTTATAACAGGCCTCTCTGCCTATGTTTAATTTTAATGTTTGATATGCAGATTAATGGAACAGGATTTATTATAAACTTTTAACCATATCGCTTTATCCTACAACACTATTTTAATTTTTTAAAGGAGCTCGACTAAGCTCAAACTCTAGCTAGAAGTCCCCTCTTCTGCCCCTTTCACTTCTCCAAACTGCAGCAAAGAAACTCTACAAGATGACCATGCAAAGTTGGCTGTTGCCATGACTGGTCACTCAGTCATGCTCACTTGAAAAAGAGACCCTTTTGTATTTAAACCTGTATGCCTTTGGTCAGAGATCATAGAACAAGGCAGCCACCAATCCCACTTTGCAACTATATGTTTTAAGCGGTTCAGGGACGTGGACTGTTTTCTCTGCGGGTAGGAGAGGGGCTACTAGAGGGAACACCTGGATAAATGCTGAGTTTAGATCTGCTTAAATAGGGGTAGCAACTGATTTTATATTTACTTTCAGAATGTGGCCTATAAATGATTGGTTAGTTTAGTTTTGTGTCCTATGTATTTATTTATGTAGTATTTGTTATAGTTTTTATGGATTAAATGTGGAATTTATAACATAAGGCACAATTAGGGTAATTTATTACTACCCCTATTACAACTAAAGGCCCCCTTTGCTTTCTGTTTTTTTTTTTTATGCAATTATTAAAGTTCAGGGCATGTTGCAAGGCACAGAAAACCTATTGTATTGCATCTGTTATTTGCATCTTGCAAACCTACTCTGCTTTTTTTATTAAAGACCAAATTGGGCATTCATGAACGTTTTCTGGCATTTCACGCCCTTTAATTTTTTCTCATGTATAAACAGTGTCCTGACCATATGGAAACTTTGTTCACCAACAAATGTTCACCAAGCTGAAGAAATCAAATGTCATAGTTTCATATGGTCAGCAGTCTTGAAGGCTGCTCTGAAATCAAGAAACAAATACAAAAAGTTGTTGAAAATGAGATAAGAATGGGTAAAAATTTTATTTTTCTGGTTTAAACGAATTAAAACTCGGATGGTTTATATTGCCTTATTGCTTAAGGGACACTGTGCAGTTGCAGTTAATGTAAATATAATAGAATTCCATTTGTATAAAAGCAAATTACAGGCTGCAATTTTTTGATGTCAGTAAATGACATTAATACACAAAACAACACAATACATAAAAAGAAAGAATAATGCAGAGTGTGATACAACACTTTTGTTAAGGTAAAATGAAGTGCAAATAGGTTACACAGCCATTTATCTTGGAAGCTTTATAATGTTATGTGTACATCCATAATCTGGAAATACATTATCCAGACTCCATTTCAATCAAATAATTCAGAATTATAACATTGATTTTTCTTTGTAATAATTATACCTTGTACTCAATTCCAACTAGGATATAATAAGAGGTTAAACAACCCTGTTGGGATTATTCCATGTTAAAAATAATTTTGAGTATTTTGGGATTCGGATTTTTAGCAGCATCCGAGCATAATAAATCTCTAAAAAAAAATTTTCTCCTTTAAAAAATTGACTAGAAACATTTGTTTGAGGACTTAAGGATATGTATAATATCTTTATATTTCTCCCGTGGATTACCATGTCTAATAATTAAAAAATGTAGCTTAAATATTAACTAGTTTTTTCATAGATTACAAGGACAAGTAAAAACACTACTGTAAACTAGAAATCACAGAATAATAAAGGACATTTGAAATTATAATAATGAACAAACATATACAATGTATAAAACATGTTTTATCCTACTTCATTTGTCAATGATTTATGGGGAAAAAGAATATATAAAGGCATGCATAACATAAAAGGGGAATAAATATACATTGCAGGCAACTATGCTATCACATGATTAAACTGTTATCTGTATTTGCAGGTTGGTTAGATTCATCAATGTAGAAAAGCTTGTTATGTGTAATTCCATTGAAGTCAGTGTAGAAAGCAATAGGTGGGAGTCTTTGTGTTTTACTTCCAGAATTGTGTAGCAAAACCCTTTAAAGTTCCTTTTCTGAATATCTATTGAAAAGATTTAGAATAGAAATCTATAATAATTTTAAGGACAGACCCCCAATTGTTTATTTAGATGGAAGGCTGATAACTGTAAAACTCCAAATGTAGAGCCTGATAAGTAGGTTTTATTAATGACCTGTCACATATGGCTTGACTGGATAATTAAAGTTTTTTTTTCTAGCAAAGAAATAGAGTGGACAAATTTCTTTGATAGCTTGATAACCATGGGACACAGGTTGAAACTTATTGATACTATCAAACCTCATTCGATTTGTTCTTGACAGACACTCCTATCAGCTAATTTCACCTGTGAATAATTAATTATCCCTTGAATGCATATGGGCTAGCCATTAATAAAATTTGACTACAGCCTGTCATTTTTCCCACTTTAGTCAATGTAGTTTACTTTATCAAGGGGATCTCCCCTCATTCATTCCTCTGCAGTATAAGCCATAGCATGCCAGAAAACAATAGATAGAAGTCACGAATAAGGACTTATTATAATACTAAAATTATAATAATAACTAAAAGCGTTGTATTTAAAATGTTTTTTATTTATTTATGTGGGTTGTGTGATATGACTGATTCTGTATATCAATATATGCAGATATAGTCACATATAGCTGTATATGCATTTTATATGCAAATTGTATGCCATACAATATATATTTTTAGTATATATATATTTATAATAGGTTATATTCATACTGTATGCATGTTTGCTTCTGCAGTGCTTGTAATACTTCATTTTATCAAAGGAAAACTTTTATATAACTGTGTATATTAAATTAATGAAATAACAACTACAGTGGGATATATATTAGAGGTCATTAAGCATGCCCCTTAGTGCTCATTTCCTAAACACTTGCACCCCTTGACTAGCAGGACTTGTTCCATGCAAAGAGCAGCATCAGAAGGTGCCCCTAAGCCCTGTCTTTTCCCCCTGCATGAAGGACAATACCCAGTGGCGTAACTACTCCCTAGTGGGCCCCTGTACAGTATGGGCACCCGGGCCCCCCTGACGGGCTTTACCTCCATAAATCCCATGCTGGAGTGTTGATAGCATGTGTGCTGTACAATTTCCCCCTAGATAACTGCCTGCCAGAACCATTATCGTGGCTCCGATGGGCTCTTTACCTTGAACATTTGAATTGGACACAAGGTACTGTTAGTGAGCTGAAAAACTCGCCTCAGGTGGCAGTGCTGAGCAAATGACCAAATTACCAAATTTACTTTTTTTAAATTGGAAAGTATTCTCTTTATCTGCACTAGCGCTGCATTGAAGGAGCAGCCTCAGGTAGTTCCTGACCCAGAAATGGCCCTGAACACAGGCACAGTTCCCAGGTCTCTGAAATCCCAAATGGTATGCAGAGGTATGTGGCAATTTGCACAATGCCCTTTGCAACAAAAGAACATTTAATAAGTCACACACACACACATATGTATGTATAGAAAAAAGAAAAATAGCTGCACTCGCTTAGTGAAGAAAAATCCTGGGTGCATACTGCAGAAAAATCACATAGAATATCACGTAAAGCAAGGACTTAAAATATGGTGAAAAAGAGATAAAGTTTATTTGTTATTTCAATGTTTTGGTTTGCCTTGAGACCTTTGTCAAGGTGACAAAAGTGACAAAGGTCTCAAGGCAGACCGAAACGTTGGAATAACAAATAAACTTTATCTCTTTTTCACCATATTTTAAGTCTTGTGAGTGCCTTGCTTTACGGGATATTATATATATATATATATATATATATATATATATATATATATATATATATATATATATATATATATATATATATATATATATATATATATAAAAAATACTTTATTCTAACCATGTCTTATTTGTAAATATCTTGCATAAGTTATACTGCATCATAATAACCATCTGCATGCATGCATGCATTTAAATAACTTTAATTGAAAGTATCTACTATATATATATACTATTAATAATATACAAATGTTATGGTTTTATATAATTTATAGGATCTGTAAAATATCTAATTTTGACAAGTCTCTATAATATATTCTGAGGAGATCTGATTAGTAGAAAAGGACTTGTGACATAAATTTAAATCTATGTATTAATTCAAGTGCATACAAACTGAATAATGTTTAATGCAGTGGTTGTCTTTGTTCCTTCCAAAAACCCACATAAAGTGACATTTAGCACATCTGTTTGAGGAATGGGCTAGAAGAAATTAAACCTAGTACTGAATAATATATCAAAACTTAATTCATGGCATGCACAGTAATTAAGATAATTTAGATAATGAATGAATCAAAGTCTTGTAAGCAGGGGAAATATGTAATGACATTGTAACAATTCCTCTGTATACACATAATTTTTTTTGTTATCACCAAAATATGTTATAAAGTGATATATTTGACTGTAATACTAACAATGTCAATGCTAAAGTTTGCTATAATGTATACTGTATTCCAGTGCACTGTGCATATTTTTATATCATTTTCACCATACTTCACGAAGAATCCACACTCTCAGGACTTATAAAATAAAATATTAATTTATTCACAGAACTTCAATCTGACGTTTTGGCTCTATCCAAGGCCTTTCTCAAAGTACTGTTGCATTGTCAGTATGCCTTAAATCTACAATTTTGGCAGGGAAACTCACAATGTCACGATGATGTGTCAATTAAGCTACAATACATTAACCCCCATCAGCATTCATGTGAAAAAAGAACATAGCTCAAAGTAGCATGTTTGTATCAAATTATTAATAACAAGTTAAACATAAAATACAAAATATTGCTACTATGTCACAACACTTGAGCAGATCAGTATGATCTATAAAAATATCTGAGGCTGCCAGACACGTTAAAGGACTGATATAGTGAATTGCGCACTTCCCCATATATTTTGATCCATTGGATTAACCCATTACCCATAGGCCAGTAAGTTTGACATCTGTGGTGTGCAAATTATTTGAAGGTTTGTTAAGGGATCACATTCAAAATTTTGCCCTAGTGAATGGCATTATGAGCAGCAATCAGCGTGGCTTTATAAAGGATTGGTCATGCCAGACAAATTTGATTGCTTTTTATGATGAGGTAAGTAAGATGCTGGACAGTGGAGGGGCAGTAGATGTGATGTATTTGGATTTTGCCAAAGTGTTTGATACCGTGCCCCACAAACGAAGGTCTGTTGGTCTTAATGAAGTTGTTTGCACATGGATAGGAAACTGGTTACAGGATCGGGTACAGAGGGTGGTTGTTAATGGTATGTTTTCCACTTGGAGTAAGGTTCTTAGAGGGGTCCCTCAGGGCTCGGTATTGGGTCCACTTTTATTTAACTTGTTCATTACTGACTTAGGGGAGGTTGTAAGTAATGTATCATTGTTTGCAAATGACACAAAACTATCCAGCCCGATTAATTCCATCCTGGATGTGGCATCCTTGCAACAGGATCTTGACAAACTGGCAATCTGGGCAGCTAAGTGGCAAATGAGATTCAATATTGATAAATGTAAAGTCATGCACCTGGGATGTAAAAATATTCAAGCCACTTATACCCTTAATGGGACTCCACTAGGCAAATCCATTATGGAAAAGGACCTTGGAATCCTTGTAGATGATAAACTTGGCTGTAGCAAGCAATGCCAGTCAGCAGCATCAAGGGTCAAAAAGGTCTTGAGCTGTATTAAAAGGGGCATAGAGTCATGGGAGGTGGGGGTCATTCTTTCACTTTATAGAGCACTTGTAAGGCCACATCTAGAATATGCCTTACAGTTTTGGTCTCCCTCACTCAAACAGGACATTACTGTATTAGTGAGGGTACAGAGAAGGGAAACTAAGCGGGTAAAAGGTATGGAAAATCTTAGCTATTAGGAAAGACTGGCCAAATTGGGGATGTTCACGCTGGAGAAGAGGTGCTTAAGGGGTGATATGATAACTATGAATAAATATATAAGGGGATCATATAATAATTTCTCTAATGCTTTTTTTACCAGTAGGTCTTTCCAGCTGACACGAGGTCACCCATTCCGTTTAGAAGAAAAGAGGTTCCGCCTAATTATTCATATAAAATTTTCAGCATAACTTACTATGTTACTATGACTAGTGCATTGGTTTATTAGTATAGCCCTCCCCACACCTACACAAATGTATTGAGAACCCTCCTTGTTGGTACAAATATCATAATAGGCATATTAACTAGTGAAATTAAAGATTTTATACATTCTTATATCAACTAGTAATAAAATGAATGCATATCTATCTGTCATTTAATAAGTTCATACTCTGTTACATCGTCAAACCTCCTCCAGCAACTATTAGAGCTAGTAATCAGTGAAAAAAAAAAAATCTAATTGCTCATATAGATGCAGCAATTTTGTTCTAAAACTTATGCATAATTCTTAAGATGGGTGAGTTGAGGACTGGTGATCAATAGTAGTTTGAGGTCTGTCACAGATTTTTCTTGATAAAATGTAGGGTTCTGGACTACTCTATAATATCTATTTTTAACATTAAAATGCACCTATCATACTAAATAGTTCTTCCCAACAGAGGTGCAATCTAATAGAATTTCCTCTCTGCTCCAATGCAAGTGGCGATGTTGGGGTGATGTTAAGGCACTCGTCTGCGCCTGATGACCAAGTGACCCAGGATGTGGGGTGCACAGGGTTATCTTATGTCTCACAGCAGAGATAGAGCAAAGGGTAAAATAGAATCTTTTTTCAGACATAACATTTTTTACAAACGGTAAACTTATGTCTTACTTGAAGACCCAAGGATACACATCCAATATGAATAATGTTTAGTATTATCTCACAAGTTAGTTTATGAACCGTTAGGTCTGGATTGTTTTTCAAATTGCTTTTTACTAACACTGCATTCTATACAGTTATAGTTTGACAAAAATACATCACACTAAGTTCCATATGCATGCTTTTTAATGTGTCATTTAAGTGTATGTCCGGCAGGTATGTGTCTATGTGCTGTATATCCCATGTAAACATGTTAAGGTGCTTATAATAAGGAGTAAATAGCTGTGCACATGAACGAAATAATGCGAGTGTAAATAAAGATGAAAAAATCAGTAACAGCACACTGAAGGCAAGTCCAAATAACAGAATCAAAGATCAGGGTTGGCAGCAAGCTGAAAAACAGGTCTGTAGTCAGGCTAAAGGTCAGGGTAGGAGGCAAGAAAAAACAAATCTCTATAAACAGGACAGGGATCAAAAATTGGAAATAAGTATGCAGGGAAAGGATAAGTTAGGAACTCACTCAAAGGGCAAATCATGGAAATGACTCAATGATTTACCAATCAGGGGGGGCAGGAAGAGGTTGTCTTAACTAAGCACTTGATAATGGAATAACAGGCACCTGGCCTTAATGAACTTGAAGATGGAGGCGGGGGTGGTGGATATGTTTGTCAGGATAAATAGCATTGATGATCTCCTAAAGTGACTTGGTATGAAAAAGCACATGTAGTTCATCACACAGACCAATATTCAAGTCCTGACAATATACATTTGGTCCACTACTATCATAAATGTGATCATTTCTGTAGATAGTTGTTGAATTTGTGAATGGTGCTGAATTAAGCACAATTCACAAATCCTTAATAAAGGTTTAGGACACCAGGAAAAATCCTAGCGGGCCCCCAGCCCTCATGGGCCCTCGCTGGCCCAGACCCTCTTCCCCAATTGACTGGCCCCCAAAAAACGATATCCGACGTCACACAGGCATTTGTGCATATGTTGGCGTTCGTGCATGCACGCAGCATGCCAGTGTATGTGCATGCGCATGGGGCTCCAGAAGTTTGGAACCCAGCGGGCCCCATTCCTCCAGTCTGACCCAGTACATTTAATATGATGCTAATACCAGTGTTGTTTCCCTTGGCGCTGTTTCTATTAGGCAGTTTCATTTTATTGCACATGAGTTTCCAATCTATATGGCTGTCCCTGTGCAGTTGGACTTGGGGGGGGGGGGGGTTAGTATGAATTCTGAGTTTAATCCGGAATAGTTATGAAATCCCAAGCAAAAGTTCAGTAAATATGAGATTATGGGTAAATGCATTTTTACATAGTTACATAATTAAACCCCTCCAAATTAAAACCCAGCATACACAAACACCCCTCCACTCTTTTACACAAACCGCCCATAGCTATACTTACTGTAGAATTTTGTATCAAAATAGCCTTTGATATTATGTATGTCCAAAAAATCATCCAAGTCCCTCTTAAAAGCATCAACAGAATCAGCCATCGTAACATCACCAGGCAGAGCATTCCACAACCTCACTGTCAATTAAAGCTTTCTTTAATGGAGGTGGGTCAAATGATTGCTAATGTAAAAGCGTATTGCGATCCGTTGGTTTGTTGTACAAATCCATACTTAACTTCTTACCCCTTTTGAATACTCTAGTATCCAGAAAAGATATATCAACCAGACAACTACTCATGGTGTATCGGATGTAAGGGAGTGTGGTGTTGATTTCATTCACAAATGCCTCATAAGTCTCCTGTGGCCCCGCCCATAACGCAAAAAATATCATCGATAAAGCATAAGCATTTTTGACAATGTTTTTTATAAAGACAATTGTTATATACAATATTTTTTTTTTTTAAATTCATAAACCTATGAATAAAAACTTTACTACTCCAGGAGGCTTTCTGGATTAGAAAATTGGAGACATTAACTCCATTAGGTCTTAATAAAGAGTATGACCTCAAACCGATTTTTAGATAAAATATTTATAATTCTTGTATAAAGGTTTTTATATATTGCTCTTATTCTTTGGTCTCTTATAGATCAACTACAAATGATTGTTCTGCACTGTTGGATCCACTTTGAATGCTGGTTCGTGTGTGGATACATTTTTATGTGGAAGTGTTAAATTGTAACAGATAGATTAGATAAATGTTTATCACATGTTTGTAAATTGTTGCTAATTAACCACTAGATGGCATGTAAGGGTTTAAATAGCTGCATGTGGATTGTCAGTTCAGCTTGAAAAAAGGCAATTTTCAGGCCTGAAACGTTGCTGTGATGCCCAAAGATGTGTAATAAAGGCATTTTTATTTAAAGAAGCTTCTCTGGAGGTGCTGTTCTACTTCTTCAATGGCAAGATCTATTACGCATAAAACCATGTTGGCACAAACTCATAGTATTGTTATTTGCTATGAAGTCCAGTATCCTATGCTTTATTAATCCTTCGAAAAGCTTTCCTACAACCAACGTCAGACTAACTGGCCTATAATTTTGAGGCTGGGAACGGGATCCCTTTTTGAATAGCGGCACCACATTAGCAATAAGCCAGGCTCTCTGCACTATGCCAGAAAAATCCTGAAAAATTAAGTAGAGAGGTTTGGCAATCACAGAACTAAGCTCGCTAAGTACCCTGGGATGAATCCCATCTGGCCCTGGACCTTTGTTTATCTTAACATGTTCTAGTCTCTTTGAATTTCATCATGTGTAAACCATGCATCATTAGATGTATTATTAGAATTGGGACTATTAATAAGCAAACCTTCATTATCTGGTTCCTCATTTGTGTAGATGAAAAGTATGCATTCAGAATCTGAGCTTTTTGCTTGTTCTCATTAACCAACTGACCCACCTCTGATAATAAATGTCCTACCCCTTCCTGCTTCATTTTTACTATTAACATATTTAAAAAATAATTTTGTATTCTTTTTACTGCTTACTGCAAAATCCTTTTCCATATCGATTTTAACTTGAATGATAGCTTTTTTTACATGATTTATTTGCCTCCTTGTACCTTATAAATGATTTGGCTGTCCCAGCTAATGTGAAAGCCTTAAAAGCACATTTTTTTCTTACCCACCTCAACACCAACACTTCCCATTTTTGTTCACTGTTAAACCCAGTGAAAAGAATTTCCCACTTAATATGTTGCAGAGATGCCCTTATACTTTCAAAGTTTGCAAGCCTGAAATTCAATGTTTTAGTTAGTCCCTTATAGAATTGCCTCTGCAACACTATTCCCTAAATGTTCACCCACACAAATGCTAGAGATGAGTTCAGTATTATTAGTTATTACAAAATACAAAAGAGAGTTATTCCTAGTAGGTTCTTGAACGAGCTGGGATAAAAAGTTGTCATTAAGCATATTTACAAACCTACTAGCTTTATCTGTCCTGGCAACCCCATTACTCCAGTCAATGTCCAGATAATTGAAGTCACCCATAACATAGTAACATAGTAAGTTAGGCTGAAAAAAGACTCAAATCCATCAAGTTCAACCTTTTTTTTTTTATTTTACTGCCTAGTTGATCCAGAGGAAGGCAAAAAAACCCATCCTAAGCTTCTCCAATTTGCCTCAGAGGGGGAAAAATTCCTTCCTGACTCCAAAAGGCAATTGTACTATTCCCTGGATCAACTTGCATAATGAGCTATCTTCCATAACCCTATATTCCCTCACTTGCTAAAAAGCCATCCAACCCCTTCTTAAAGCTATCTAATGTATCAGTCTGTACAACAGTTTCAGGGAGAGAATTCCACATCTTCACAGCTCTCACTGTAAAAAACCCCTTCCGAATATTTAGGTGGAACCTCTAAACGGAATGGGTGACCTTGTGTCATCTGGAAAGACCTACTGGTGAATAAAACATTAGAGAGATTATTATATGACCCCCTTATATATTTATACATAGTTATCATATCACCCCTTAAGCGCCTCTTCTCCAGCGTGAACATCCCCAATTTGGCCAGTCTTTCCTCATAGCTAAGATTTTCCATACCTTTTACCAGCTTAGTTGCCCTTCTCTGTACCCTCTCTAATACAATAATGTCCTGTTTGAGTGAGGGAGACCATATTCTAGATGTGGCCTTACAAGTAATAATAATACCTTGACCTAGTTGTGAAGCCGCTTCCATTTGTAAAAGTGGTAGTTGTATTTACTACTTGTAAAAGTGGCTGGGCTTCATACTCGTCACTTATACAAGGTGGTTTATAGTATACACCAATGATAATTTTCTTTGTAACCTTTTGCCCAGTCAAAATCTCTACCCAGAGGGATTCCACACCCTCACCAGTGCCAGCAATGGTTATTTCTTTAGTGCATGGCTTTAATTTAGGTTTTACATACAAACAAACTCCTCTCCCATTTTTAATCCCTCTGTCCCTCCTAAAAAGTGTGTAACCATTTAAATTCATCCCACCAGGTCTCAGTTATACCAATTATATATATATTATATCATAATTTTTAGAGCATGCAATTAATTCTAGGTCTCCCATTTTACTTGACAAATTTTTTGCATTTGCCAGCATACAGTGGAAGTTACTACTTTTTCAAATGTGCATTACTTTGAGGAGAATTATATGTTAAGTTAGTATTAGTCTGTTTTCCTTTTAACTGACGGATCTCCTTAGCTGGTAAACTGTATGCCCCCCCTCAGTCCTCCCCCATGACCCCTTACTAATCCCACTACCCCATACCTATCTTCCCCATAATTCTTTCTCTCACCCCCAAAATGATTATTAAATAAAAAAAGTTAATAATTAAAATATAAATATATATATATATAAATAAAAAGAATATAAATTACCTTCTTTAAAGGAGGAAAGGCTAAAATTAAATAAACTTTATGAGAAAGGCCTAAATAAATACACCAGTCAACTCTCAAAGTACTCTGAATCCTCTGTCAAAAGAAACACAGCATTTATTTCCTTCTATTGTGTATACATGGGCTTCTGTATCAGAATTCCTGTTTGCAGCTTAAAGGGGAATTCAACCCCTCCCGCACTGTGAGCTGTTTACTCAGGTATGGTAAAACATTCTACAGAAGAAATATAATGTTATAGCTTGCACTATTGTGGCTAATCTATTGGCAGTAAACTGCTTTGGTAACTTTCCTTCTCCTTTAAATGACATTCCTGTAATTTGAAGCATTCTAGATTTCAAGTTTCCAGATGAGATCCCATACCTGATCTATGAAAACGTATATGATAATGTTTCCCTACAGATGCAGCCACTTGGATTTGTGTGTTAAATGCATCCTGACATTGAAGAAACTGTGTTATCTAAAGTCATCTTAACTCATTTAATGCATTTAACCTTTTCATTAGCATACCAAAGCACCATTGTTTTCAATGGTGAACTCTTTAAAGGAAAACTATACCCCCTGAACAATGTAGGTCTCTATAAAAAGATATTGCATAAAACAGCTCATATGTAAAGCCCTGCTTCATGTAAATAAACCATTTTCATAATAATACACTTTTTTAGTAGCATGTGCCATTGGGTAGTCATAAATAGAAAATAGCCATTTTAAAAAATAAGGACAGCCTCCTGGGATCCTAGGATCCAACGGTGCACACAAACATACCAAACAAACTATAAAGTTAGGTCACATGAGCCAATTAACAAACAGAGTTCTGTCTTTTTCTTCAACACTTCTTCCCTCTACAGTTAGAGTTTAAATATTTCTGGTCAGGTGATCTCTGAGGCAGCACACAGACCATCATGAAATGGTGGTTCAAGGCAAGAGATGTAAAAGGGCAATATTTACTTAAATATATATACCAGGTAGGCAAGATTCTTTAATATGTCACTTGATTTGATACAAACTATCTGTTGCTCAAAAATTCATTTTCGGGGTACAGTTTTCCTTTAATTGGATGGGATGCTGTGACATGATATTCTGTGTTAAGTGGGAAAAATGGGATATCTGAGTTAAGCTATTCAGTGTCAAGCACACAATCCAAAGTGGCTTCATCTGTATATACCCTATATACATAAGCTTGTTATGTTAAGAGTGTGAGGCAAATAATAAAATAAACTTTATGAGAAAGGCCTAAATAAATACACCAATAATAATTATGCATTTAACCCAGTTTTATGAAATTCCTCTTCTATATGGAGTATGTCAAATAACTAAGGGATAACTATAATTTTTCATGTTTCTGGTGGAAATACAGTACTTTGTGGAAAAAACATAAAGATCAACTTGCTTGAATGCTGAGTATACACTTCCCATTGTCATCTATGGCACCTTGTCAGGTTTTATGTGACTTGGTTTTCTATATGTTTAATGTGATAAATATTCAAACTGAAGAAAAAAAGTAAAAAAGAGTTTTTTTGCCACAATTTTCTTGTAGCATGGCTAATATTTGATCTCAAACATTGTCTGCCCTTAGGTGTACACCAGGTTTTATTCATATTGTGCTTGTATATTTTAAAGTGTATTGTATGTTGGTATGAGGTCCAACTGGTTGAGCTATTTGTGTCATTGGAATTGTACAGAAAATTACATCTGATGACGTTTGGCAGTGATTCATTCAATGCATGTTTTGGTTCAATTAAGCAGTAGTCATCTAAGCTTTAGCATAAGCCCAAGTAGTTATTTCTTTCTGGAGCGGAAAAACAATGCAAATTGGGTTGGATGGTATAGCTATAGATTTTCTAAAGATACATTAACCTCTACTATGTATAACATACCATGATAAAATCTCCATTTATTTTACACAGCATTTTACACCATTTTTTCAGTGAGTTTTGTCCAAATGCATTAGTTTTGATGTGCGACAATTTTCACAGCAGATGCATGAAAACATTCAGGTAATCGAAATCCAGAAATTTGCAGCTGATCCATGCCTAGCAAATATATTTGCCCATCACTAGTAGTGAACAAAGTCAGGCACATTTAGGCTGATGTTCAATAGACCCATGGGACGATGACCTGGATATTTTCCAGAAATTCGCCATGAATTCATGCCTGGATAAATTTAAATTTGTCATGTTTTAAGTTATGGGTTGGTAATTTTCAAATGACCTGGTAACCTTACATAACAGTAATAAAAATGTAGCTCTGGCATATATGCCTATGTTATGTAAGCCTATAGCCATCCAGAATCCAGGGCTACAGTTGGAATCATCCCTGATTGAAGTGCTGTAATTTTTAAAGTGGCAATAAACAGGATATCATTGGTTTACTTCAGCAGCTGCTTTTCTGACATCTGGGTCTTTTCATTCACCTCTTGCACTTTGTAAAACATGAAAGAGTTAGATCAGCTTTGTTGTTATGTCCATGTTCATGTCAGTGTGCCATGTCATTACATTGAAAGAAAGATAAATGTTTAAACGTTAGGCAAACTAAAAAGGATATTACATTTTCTTTGGAAACTTCATGGCTGACAACAAATGTATCCTGCATTAATGCAGTTAGAATTTAATTTCCCAGTTGTGCAGTATCAAGTCTTCAGGATCACCTACTTCCATGTACAGTGCTTTGCTAAAAGTATCCAAACCTTTGAGCAATTCTCTCCTTTTACTGAACACTACACTAAAAAATTGTTCTTTGTAATTTTTATAGTGCTGTTGCACCAAGTTAGTTTTAAATAATATGCCTAGACGAATTGGCAAAATCACCCCAGTGAGCAAAGCTATTAACACCTACCTGAAAAGACTAAAAGGTACAGTTCAGTGTAAAAATAAAAACTGGATAGATAGGCTGTGCAAAATAAAAAATGTTTCTAATATAGTTAGTTAGAAAAAATTGTAATCTATAATGGCTGGGATGTCTAACAAAATAGCCAAAACACTACTTCCTGCTTTTCAGCTCTCTAACTCTGAATTAGTCAGCGTGTAAGATGGTGACTGACTGTTGGATGGAAATGTAACTGTGGAATGAGTGTGAAATAAAAAGTTTTTAAATTGTGTGAAAAAATGTTTGTAAATTAAAATGTAATGTATGTGTCACCACAGGAGGGCAGCAAAGGATAACGTTTGTTTTAGGTGCAGTTCCTTCCCCAGCCACTAGAGGGGGAAGTGGAAAAGAAGTGGAAAAGACGAGCATTAAAGGAGAGGACACACCCAGGGCGGGGTTCTTTTTCACCTTGGATTTAGACAGTGACAGGGCACCCAGTGGAAGTACTAGGTACTTTAATAGTTTCAGAACAGCTAGTATGGGCAGCTGAGACTCCAACAAGGAAGTAGTTACATATGTGCCAAGGCTAAACCAGTTAGGGTGAAAGTGAAAGAGAGGCAAAAGGGACATCCTGAAGGAGGGGACTGGAAATTCTTATCCGGAGTAGGCCAGAGGGGCATAGAGCATATGCCAGACTGGTAGGACTCGAATGTGTCACAACAATTCCTACCAGGAGAAGGACAGCATATATGTCGGCTGTCAAGTCCGGGAGGTGGTGTAACCCTGGAAAAAGGCCTAAGGTGGGGTTTCTGAACAATGGAAAACAATGGAAAAGTTTTGGCTTAGCCAGAAAAGGGGAATTGGAATATTACTGTGGTGTAAATGCCTGTTTGCCATGGAGTGTGATGTGAACTGACTGATGTAAGGGAAAGAAGAACCAATAAATATTTCATTATTCAGAACCAGGTGTGGGTTTATATCCTTCTGAGGAAAGGCTGGTAACCATGGTAACATTGGTGAATTAACCACTTTATTGCCCTTACAAGCGATTTTCAAAGTCGCTGAAAATTGCCTGCCAGGCAATTTTGAGCGACTTTGAAAATCACGTCGCCGCGTGTGAATAGGCGCAGGCGACTTTACTTCTAGCGGGTGCGTGCTACGAGCAAGCCATTCGAGGAGATTAGTCGCCTCAAAGACATGGCATTTGTCACCAGGCGACTAATCTCCACGAATCTTCTCGTCTGGATGAGCCCTAAATGAATACTGTGGTGTGTAAATGATCTTTAATCAGATAACCTGTTACCTGGTGATTGGTTGCAATAGGGGACTCGACCTGTAGCTATTGTTTTGTCCTCCTGGGGCAGTGTGTAGTTCGACATGCCGCTAAACCTCCCCCCAATCCAATAAAGAGACTGACAGTGGAGTCTGTTGATTTTGCTGGACAGGCAAGTGGAATAGAGAATACGTGAAACTGTAACAAAAATAACAGAAAATACAACAAGTATGTTTGCAATGAAAGGTACAATATACAAACGTAACATGAACATATAACTGCAGCATCAAGCACATTGGCTGGCACAAAATGTGTATGCAGCAGTGTCTCTGATGCGCTGGCAGCTGTAGAGGTGGCTTAATGCAGATTTAAGTTAATTTGCTTACCAGTGATGCTACCATAAAGGGAGAATGAAGAACTATGTACTTCTTCCACAGCATGGACTGCAAAATGGAGTCTTAGCTCCCACAAGGCACTGTGCTGGGTCACATGGTAGAACTACAGTAGCCAGATAAGTTTGAATGCAATTCTGCCATTAGCCTTATGGAAGTGCAGAATAGATATATGAAATGGTCTTGCGTAATTACAGCAAGCATCCAGCGGAGGGGGTTCAACAAAGGTGAGCAACGAAATGTAGCAGCATGACGACAGCTTCTGCTGGAGACATGACAGCTATCCTTAAAACTTTTTTTTATATAACACCATTGGTGTGCAACTCTGTTGGTTTGTAATTCTATTGACTTTTCTCCAAACTATGTAGCTCAGAAATAAGGATTTTCTCAGTAAATATCTTAAAAGATAAATTTTAATATACAAATTAAAATGTGCTGCAGGACAGAGAAAATTAGGGAGATTCCTCACACACCACAAGTTCTGTCATGGCCCTGTTGGTCACTTAGTATCTCAATCTACTATGCTCCAGAACAAGACTAAGGGGCCTATGTATCATGTATCATCAGGCATTACTTTGTAAAAACATGTATTTATCAAGCTATGCATTGATTTCCAGTGATGGTGAAAAAATATTTAATATTATTGATTATGCAAGGTCTGAAGTGGAGTAAAATAACAGCGTCACGCCTTGATAAATTAATAATTTCACCATATTTTCAACAGTTTTTACACCCTTTTTCTGGTGTTCCTTGTTTTACAAAGGATGATAATTATGAATAATTGTAAACTGTAAGCCAATGAAGAATGTCCTTGCCAAGAACAAATTCTAACATCTTCAATTTATTTATGTGACCCTGTATACAAAACTCTTGAATGATGGAAGTCCACTTAACAAAAATTCTGAGGAGCTACCCTAACCACTGACATGCATAAGAACATAAACCAGGTTTGCTATAGGACTTTGGACAACAGTACTATACATCATTACCAGTAGGATGTTTGAGGCTTGGTATTGCTGTCCTAAAGGTAATATATGAGTTGTAGGGGGTTTCTCATAACTTCTCCACAGTTACTGAATTGCTGGCAGCATAACTTATTTGTGGTATAATTATATTTTATAGTAAGGAGCTCATTGTTTCCCCATGCTTTGTGCTTTCATCACAGTGCTATCCAATGCTCCTATGCTAGTAGTGCAAGGATCACAATGCTGTACTATGCTGGGGTTGCTGAAAGTTACAATATAATCCTTGGAGGGTCATATCTACTGTATCTGTCTGTCTGTCTACTTAGCACACCTACACTCAACAGTGCAAAACTGCATTATCAAATAAGAAAGGAACACTATTATGTGCACATAATCTTTAATTCTTTCATTCAGATTTGCAATCCTACAGATTGGTTACCATGGTGGCTGTTATTCTATTCAATTAGCCTCACATAGCTTTCTCTATAAAGCCACATTGATGCATCACCAATGATTAGTGTTACTTTCACACACTGGGGGGGGGCACATTTACAGTTGAAGTGAAAATTCTAAATTAAAAAATTTAAATTTCAAAGTAATTTTTGGCTACTTTGACTACTGAATAGCCCATAATTCAATTTGAATTGAAAAAGTTTGAAAATTCAAATTTTCAAGTACTGTCACTTAATTTATTTTTATGAGAAGGTAAGCAGGGACCTCGATTCTGGGATGGCAGTGGATGTGATTTACTTAGACTTTGCTAAAGCATTCAATACAGTGCCACACAGAAGGTTACTGGTTAAATTAAGGAATGTTGGAACATAGCATTTGCACCTGGATAGAGAACTGGCTAAAAGATAGACTACAAAGAGTGGTGGTAAATGGAACATTTTCTAATTAGACCAGTGTTGTTAGTGGGGTACCGCAGGGCTCTATACTGGGTCCCTTGCTTTTCAACTTGTTTATTAATTACCTGGATGTGGGCATTGAAAGTATGGTTTATATTTTTGCAGATGATCCTAAATTGTGCAGAGCTATAGGTTCCTTGCAGTATGCTGCCACTTTGCAGAGTGATTTGTCTTGGGAAACTGGGCAGCAATTTGGAAAATGAGGTTCAATGTTGATAAATGCAAGGTTATGCGCTTTGGCAAAAATAATATAAATGCAAGTTATTAACTAAATGGCAGTGTGTTGGGAGTTTCCTTAAGTGAGAAGGATCTTGGGGTTTTTATAGATAACAAGTTGTCTAATTCTGGGCAGTGTCATTCTGTGGCTACTAAAGCAAATAAAGTTCTGTCTTGCATAAAAAAGGGCATAAACTCAAGGGATGAAAACATAATTATACCTCTTTATAGATCCCTAGTAAGGCCTCATCTGGAGTATGCAGTGCAGTTTTGGACTCCAGTCCTTAGGAGGGATGTAAATGAGCTGGAGAGTGCAGAGACGTGCAACTAAACTGGTTAGAGGGATGGAAGACTTAAATTATGAGGGGACACTGTCCAGGTTGGGGTTGTTTTCTCTGGAAAAAAGGCTCTTGCGAGGGGTCATGATTACACATTACAAATATATTCGAGGACATTATAGACAAATATCAGGGGACCTTTTTACCCATAAAGAGGATCACCGCACCAGAGGCCACCCCTTCAGACTAGAAGAAAAGGACTTTCATTTGAAGCAGCGTAGGTGGTTCTTCACAGTCAGGACGGTGAGGTTGTGGAATGCACTGCCAGGTGATGTTTGTGGTTTGAAAGAGTGGTGTGTGTGTGTGTGTGTGTGTATGCTGGGTTTTTAATTTGGAGGGGTTGAACTTGATGGATTCGGTCTTTTTTCAACCCAATTTAACTATGTAACTATGTAACTATGTCTCTTTAATAAAATTCTAATTCGCCACTTTGTCACCTTAAACCTGCAAATTGCTATTTTAGCCTGTGGGGGACCTCCTGGAACTTTTAAGAAGTGTTTTTGAAATTTTTTGGAATTCAAAGGATTCTGGCTTAAATCATTAGAATCATTCGAAATGTTAGATTTTATTTGATCAAAACTGACCTATTAGATTCATTTTCAATTGAAAATACCCTTAAAAAAATTCGGTGTTCGAATTTCAAATTTTTTTTATTCGAAATTCGACCCTTAGTAAGTCTGCCCCTGGGTGTTTCACACTGGATTTCACATTGGTTCAACAAAGACACTAAACTTCAGGTATTCACATCCAATCACTTCAAAATTATGACTTCAAGCCATAGAACAAAAGAGAACTAAAAGGTTGTCCATTAAGATTATATTAAATGGCTATAAATTTTACCAGACAAGTAGTACTAACTATAATGCAGTAACAATTTACTGGAATGTTTTGTTTTATCTCACAAACTATCCTTATTTTTCCTACCCTCATGGAAGCTGGGAGGATTCCGATAGGTCATAGTGGTCAGATTTACTCCTAAGCAGCACTGAACAATATCATTTCATAGGGCAGAATAGCTTTCAACTGCTAGAAGCAGTCAAACACATAATGATGAATTTACACCAGCTTTGATATATGTGTAAATTCTATAAAATATTTTCTTGCTAACTGAAAGTAAGAATGTTTGGGTAAATGATAAAATTAAATATAGTCAGCAGAATTATTGGGAATTCTACCGGATTCCTTAGTTTAATCAGCATTAAATTTGCCCCCAATTTGCGACAGATTTAAAGCAGGGACCATTTGTTTTTTTAGTTAGAAAGGATTTTTCCCTTTCAGGATAATTGGAGAAGTCTGCAGACAGGGATTTTTTCTACTTTCTCTTAATCTCACTTTTAACTAGAAGGCTGGGTTCAATTAGTTAAAAGTCTGAACTTGATGGACATGCTCTTTATCTATAAGTTAAATTAGTTAAATATATTTAAAAATCTTCATTTTTAAGTAATTTTATTATATTTTGCCCAAGTCTCTCCCATATATATATATATATATATATATATATATATATATATATATACATTTATTTTATTTGATAACCTGAGTGAGGAAAAACATGACCCATTGTTTGTTCTTTTTACAAAAAGGCCCCCGTTTCTTATTTCAGATTTGCCAGCTGTGCTGCAGCTGTACGTTCTTTCTTTAATCAAAATGTATTGGCAGTTACATTTGGAAGCTCTGTAAAGTGCTAACTTGTTTAATCTCAAAGCTTTTGTTGAACATATCATGAACACCAATCATGCAGAGTTCAAAGAGATCAAACCAGCAACTTGAAACATTAATGTTATGAATGGTTAACAGATTTTTCTCTTTCTTAATTTCTCTGTGAGCATAAGATACAATTTCCATGGCTTATAGCACTGATAGGCAAGTTGTACTGAGTATCTGGGCACAGTTGTCATATTATAAGAAATTACATTAATCTAAGCAGGAAAAAAAATTACCAGACTAAAGCATGGCAGGGTGCCACAAATTCCAGGCATTACTTGGCAATTAGTCAAGGGAATGTTTAACAATCAGAGATTAAGTTTTCAACAATTGCTTAGAAATCCAAACAATTTAGCATAGAAAGCAATTTAGTAAAACTGCAAAGAAGGATTAAAAGGCATTATACTCTTCTATTTTGTGTTAATACTATAAAGCTTGTGTTTACAGAATGTGGATCTGGTGCTTGTCCTTTATATTTGTTTTAGGTCAATCTCTGACATCCTGACTTGTCCAAATGCTTCTGTGGATGCTACATCTTTAAATGTTATCCTACTAATACCAAAAGTAGAATATAGTATGAATATATATGTAAGGAAATCTCTTATTGTCCCTTAGTAATTGAACCTTGTTAATGTATTTTCAAAAAGTATAGTAAAGTTAAGTTAAAATAAAAAAATAACACGTCCAATTTTTCTCATATCCGAAACCTGCTAGTTGATCCAGAGGAGATATGGACCAGTCCTTGATCAACTGAGTTTCACTTACCCTGAATTACCTCACATAACAGCCAGAATGTCTGTTTTGTATCTTTCTAACCTGCTAGTCAGTCAGCAACTTGAAGGGGGGCCACATGAGACATACTGTAACTGGTCAGTTAGTGTCCTTTTGATCTTTAGCACACAGGTTAGATTCAAAAGCAAAGTTATGACCCCTATGGCCCTCCCTCAAGTCAATGATTGGTTAGCGTGCTCCATATATGAGTGCTGCAGGGAATGCTTTTGCACCCTTAGTACTCTTGCGTTTCCGTCCAAGGGCATAGTACATACCCCTCAAAATGTCAGGGGTTTATGAATGTTGGTGGACTATTTCAGCAAATATTTTCACAGCATCTAGCCATAAAATGTCATTAGCATTTACAGAATACAGCATTTCTCCCCTTTTCTAAAATTCCACCAATGTACATAACTGTTCCAACTTTGAGCATTTTTCCAAAGTAAAGAAAACTGTAGCGCCCTTAATAAATATTTTTGTAGTGCTAACAGCAGCACCACTCTTAACCATAATTTTACCATGACACACACCATTCTACTATAACAGTGCCGATAACTCCTCATTTACCACTGCTATCCTCTAGTTAGCCCTTACAGTACTAATCTCCCCATAGGTCTGGCCACTTTGGTCTGGATGCTGGTACTCGATGTTCCTAGGCCAAAAGAGGAAGTGCCTCAGCAAGCATTGCCTTAAATAGGCTCCTGTAGTGGAATTCCCTACAGGACAACCTAGGAGTTGGTGCAACCTGCTGGCTGAACTAGCACATTGTACTCTTTCTTCAGTGAGAAACTGGATATAGGAGAAGGCAGGGGATGAAGGCAAGAGTAGGAGGAGGAGTCAATTTTAACATATTAGTGTTTGCTCTCCAAGCTGCAGGATCTTCATCACTGTGATGCCTGTGTCCCCCAATGTAGGATGAGAGAAAAGGATTTAACAGTAATATTAAAACAACTGGACTTGCTGAGTAATCACTGAAGATGTTTCACTACTTATCTGAGCATCATCTTCAGTTCAACTGACTGGTTTGGGAAGTCCGCGGTATATCTAAATTCGCACATTGTAACTCTTCAGAGAGGTGACATCTGAAATTCACAGAGGTGTTGATTCTGTGTAGTTACTGTGATAAGATTACCAACATGTCATGCAACTTCTAAAAACAGTTGTTACTTCTGCAAGTTGCATGAATGGATCTTTGAAGTGTTCTGAAACTGCTGGGGTACAGATGTGAGAACAGCATTGTATGTAGCAAACAGGTAGTGTTGAAGGCCCAGGCTTATACAGGGATGGTTTCATCATCTTGACATGAATCACCTTTTTCAAACCAACATGCTTCTTTATCCAAGATTTGGATATTGCTATCTTCAAAGGAGTGTCCCTTTTCTTTTAGGTGTAGAAAGACAGGTGAGTCTTGCCCCGTGGCGTTCGCCCCCTTCTATGCTGAGCCATTCACTTGGTGAGTAGTTGTTTAGTCTCCCCAATGTATAGATCAATGCACTCCAAACAAGTTGAAAAGCAAGGGACCCAGTATAGAGCCCTGCGGTACCCCACTAACAACACTGGTCCAATTAGAAAATGTTCCATTTACCACCACTCTTTGTAGTCTACCTTTTAGCCAGTTCTCTATCCAAGTGCAAATGCTATGTTCAAGGCCAACATTCCTTAATTTAACCAGTAACCTTCTGTGTGGCACTGTATCGAATGCTTTAGCAAAGTCTAAGTAAATCACATCCACTGCCATCCCAGAATCGAGGTCCCTGCTTACCGTCTCATAAAAAAGAAATTAAGTTAGTCTGGCAAGATCTATTACGCATAAAACCATACTGGTACAAACTCATAGTATTGTTATTTGCTATGAAGTCCAGTATCCTATCCTTAATTAA
>CM044442.1:57278134-57288543 GCA_024363595.1 Xenopus borealis
TATTCAAAGTGACCATAACGAGTACGAAAGGCAGTCTTCCACTCATCTCCTTGTCGGATATGTACTAAATTGTAAGCCCCTCGAAGGTCTAGTTTAGTGAAAATACGAGCTGATTGGAGTCTTGAAAAGAGTTCGGGAATGAGGGGTAGCGTATACCTATTCTTGATAGTGACCTTGTTCAGATCCCTATAGTCAATACAAGGTCATAAAGCATGGTCCTTCTTTTCTACAAAAAATATTCCCGCTCCAGCAGTTGATGTAGAAAAGCGAATGAAACCTTTCTTGAGATTCTCATCAATGTAGTCTTTGAGAACTTAAAGAACTTAAAGAGTCTTTGAGGAATTAAAGCAAGTCGTGAATCCGAGGTAGTTATATGAAGAATTGAGTTGTTAGAGACGTGCTGTAAACAGAATTCAGAAATAAAAGATACTTGTTTTGTGTGCCAATTAATGGAAGGGTTGTGGAGCTTGAGCCATGGGAACCCCAAAATCACCGGAAACAGAGGAGACGAAACAATATCAAAGGACAAAGACTCAGTGTACTGTTGGAATTTTATTATTAGTGGTATAGTTTCTTGAAGGACAGGACCAGAAGAAATGCTGGAGCCATCAGCTAGTCTAATTATCAACGGATTAGACTTAGAAGTCAGCGGAATATGATGATGGTTGACCAGTCCTTTATCCATGAAACAACCGCATGCCCCAGAATCAATCAGCGCTGGTACTTTGAGACTTCCTCCTGGCCACTGTAAAACAACATTAATGGATAAGTAAACTTGATCATTAGAGTTCTTGGTTCTAAGAGAGGCAGAGTGACCAATCTTACTATTAGGCTTGACTGGGCAATTATTCAAAAGGTGTCCAGAAGTTCCACAGTAAAGACACAGATTCATGCGACGTCTGCGAAGTCTTTCTTAAGGGGACAATGGAGGATGGATAACATTGATTTGCATGGGTTCTGGGTCAGTAGTAGAGGTGGAAGGAGACGAGTGAGTCCTCACAGGGGGGTGTGCTCTAGGAACAAGCCAACTTGGTTGGAAGGCTCCGGCCCTCTCCATGCATCTCTCTCTAAGACGCCGATCGATCTGGATTACAAGTTGGATGAAAGCTTCCAGGTCGTCAGGTGTTTCCACTCTGGCTAGCTCATCTTTAATGGCTTCGGAGAGACCAATGCGCAGTTGGTGTTTTAATGCTGCTGATCCCCAACGTGTATCAGCAGCATAATTCCGAAAGTCTGTTACATATTCCTCCACTGGACGTCTTCCTTGAGTTAAACCCCGCAGGGCGGCCTCAGCAGTAGCCTCCCTCTTTGGATCATCGTAGAGTTGAGCCATTGCTCGAGAAAAGTCAGTAAAGTTGCCCAACAGGGGACTATGTTGTTCCAAGAGGCGATGTGCCCATGTTTGCAGCTCTCCCGAAAGGAAAAAGATGAGGAACCCCACTTTAGCTTGTTCAGTGGAATAAATGTGGGAATTCAACAGAAACTCGAGCTTACAGCTGTTTACAAAGGCCCGGAACTTCTTACGATCTCCAGAAAAATGCTCCGGCGGAGCAAGTTTAATCTTGACAGGTGGGTGAGGAGCAGGAAGTGGAGGTGGAATAGAGCTGGAGGATACAGATGCCCCGGAAATCTCAGAAGGTGGTGAAGGATGTCCAATAGGAAGCGTAGGAATATTTTGGAGCTGGGCTTGAATTTGTTGATAACCTCCTTGGAGATCTTGCACTGCCTGAGTAAGATTTGCCAACTGTTGTGTGAGGAGGGTCAAAGTGGTCTCACCTTCGGACTCTTCCATGTTGTGGCGAAGTGATACTGTCAGGACCAATAGGCTGGAAGAGATTGTAGAAGGATGACCTCTCCTACACCTCCCACTGAGGATGAACAGGCACTGGCAATGAAACAGGACTGCCCCTAGTGGAGGAGTGGCAGGAGTGCCGGAAAGTGTCCATTAGCAGATAAACAGGAAACGTTAAGCAGATGGGTAGTCGAAGTCAGGCCGAGGTCAGGTTGGGTGAAGAAGGCAGCAGAATCCAGAAACAGGCCGAGTCGGTACACAGGAAATTCAGGTAGTAGCAGAATCCAGAAACAGGCCGAGTCGGTACACAGGAAATTCAGGTATTAGGATGATAGCTTCGTGTCTCACAGGAGCGACGATCACTTCGCAAGGAACTCATACAATTGGCGTCTATTTAAAGCCCTTGCGACTGCGCCGAAATTGACGCCCGCCTGCGTCGTGACGCCCGCGACGTAACGCCCGCGACGTGACGTGGCGCGCGCGTAGTGGCCTGCGACGCCTGCGACGAAATGTGCTCGCGATGACGTCTGCGAGAAGACAAACGGGAGACAGAGGCACCATCTTGAGGAAGGGCAGAGGTAAGAGCCTTACAAATACTAAGGTCATGTTAAATCGCACTTGTTATGAAAACAATTGTGCCCCATTGAATATTCGCCATTAAAAAGCAACAAATAAAGCAAAATGCAATAGGAGCTCAGGAAATTTATGTAAAAGGCAATTAGAGGGTTTATATACAATATAATGCAAGGTGGCTTATTTTAACTTGTTATCATTAAATCTACAAAGGGCTGAACAAGGTTACTTGAATTAATCCCCTACAGTCTTAAAAATGTAATGTCAGTGAACTAAAATGCGTGCTTAGTCTTGATGGGTGAACTTCATCTTGCGTTTAATAAAAGATAGCATGGGAGATCATTAGAGTGAGTATGTCAGATTAAATGTATTTTCTTGTTGAAAAGTCAAGTCCCTTCAGGAACCATTGCAATTTACTTATATTTCCCCAGTAGACTCCAACACAATGGCCCATTCCAAAATGCAATGTATAATTCATAACCTTTGAAATGTTCAGCACAAATTACAAATGGAGGTTTTAGTGCAGTATTTATGTTCTGTTACCAACTAGATATGTATAAGTAATACATATCCTGATGCTTCTATCCAACACATCTTTATCTGTTACATGGAATATTTATGTATCTACAATGGACACAAGGAAAACCATGCCACTTTTTACTAAAACTAGAATGGAACAGTAACAACACATATAACTATATATTAATGCACAAAATAAAATCAAGAAACTCTGGATTCTGTATTAGTTGCTGTAGTGTCACTTGGATAACTATGGACACCAGAATAAGACCTCTACCCTCAGCTTACAATGTTCATGGTAGTGGCAGTAACTGTACTTTCTGATCTCAGTAACTTATTTCAGCCATTACTTCATTTTCCCTTTTAAATGCTCAACTTTTTAATACCACTTTTATTTTCTCATTAGCTTTTTCTCATTTCACCATACTTCTACTCCTCACTTAATTTAGGTTTCTGCTTACTGTAGCTTGGTAGCATTGCCTGTTTATTATTATAGTTTCTACTTTTGTCCACCCATTTTCCCTTGCCCACATCGGTTGGACAATTTTTTTTCCTTTTTTCTTTTAAAAGGAAAACTACACCCCCAAAATGAATACTTAAGCAACAGACGGTTTACATCATATTAAATGGCATATTAAAGAATCTTACCAAACTAATATATATATATTTAATCAAATATTTCCTTTTTACATCTCTTGACTTGAACCAACATTTCATGATGATCTCTGTGCTACCTCAGAGATCACCAAACCAGAAATATAGTTTTAACTGTAAAAGGAAGAAGTGTGGGACAGAACTTTGTCTGATAATTGGCTTATGTGACCTCACATGAATGGTTTATTTGTGTGCACCATGAATACTAGGATCCGAGGGGTGCAGCACTTAGTTCTTAAAATGGCAATTTTCTTTCTAAGAATACCCACTGGCACATACCACTAAAAATATTATTATTATTATGAAAATAGTTTAAATTTACATGAAGCAGGGTTTTACATATGATCAGTTTTATGCATTGTTCAGGGTACAGTTTTCCTTTAACCCAATTTACTTTATTTATCTTTTCTTTTACCACCTTCTTTTACTTCTGCTCCCCACAGTGACCCTCTTTTTGTCATAATACAATATTTTTATCCTTCCACCTCTCTACATGAATACGTTATCTATCTTATTCCCATCCTTACTCCATCCCTAGTAATTTGATCTTTTTGGGGTTATATGTGTGTTGCTTATCTCTTTTCTGTACCCTTCTGTCACGGACACGGTACTCCCAACCGCACGTGACTTCAGGTGTGGCTGTCAGGGGTCACTCACTCAGTCTCTCAGCCACCTTGCGCACAGGTTAGACTAGCAGAACAGCACCCCAAACACCAACCAACACCCACAAACACACACAACTTGCTGCCACCACTCCCAACTTCACACTGGTGTTGAGAGAAACCAGGTATTCTAGTAGTGAAGGGGTTAATTCAAACACACACTTCCTACCAGCACTCAAATGGTTAACTAGCATACATACAGACTAGCATTCCCATTCAGCATGCAGAGGGTTAAGGCTCACAATTACTCTCTTTCAGGCTAGGTTCTTTTAGAGCACCAACGACAATCTTATTAAGTTTTTTAATATTATAAAAGGTATAACAGTGCAGTTAACAAAATGATATTACAAAAAGAGACATACAATCAATAATACAAACAGTTATAAAATAAAAAGGGAAAACATGGAAAACCTATACTTAGCTTCAAGATATAGAATTCCTGGTCCTGGAGGCAAGGGGAAACAAACGGGGAAACTTCCAATCGCAATTGGTCCTCCAAAGTAAATCCCAACTCTTAGTCAGAAGAGCTTACTATTTATCAGTGATTTCAGGGCATCAGGTAACTGCACACTCCCCCTCCCTCAGGAATGTAAGGGGGCGTGGCCTAGCAGGACACAGACTGAGTTTTTATGACCTCCTGTGAGAAGCAACTGGACCAAGAATACAATGATCATAACTCCCTATAGGAACATAGGAGATATATGATATTATATTCATTGGTTATGAATTCTCTCCTGGATTCCATAGATACTAAACATCAATACTGTGTGACCTGCCCCTGCCCCGATATTCACATCTGATAAGCAGAGTACCAAACCTAGTCATGTTTGGACTCATCTGAAAGCCAATATTGCTTTGAACCCATCACCAGTTTTTAACACTGCTGGTACAACAGGTCTGGGTTCTGTGAGGATGAATATGTTTTTGGTTGTATTATTTGTGACCTTCCCTTCACCTGTGAGAAGCCTTTGTGTGAACTTTAAGTTCTCCCTCCTTATCAGCCAGGGCTTGGAGAAGGGCATAAGAGGTTGTGATCCTGTTATACATGGCTAACTCCAGACCTTAGTGAAGAGAGGCCTGCTATGTATCTGATTTAGCTAAGACTTTATTAGACCCTGGCCTGTTTTATTAGCTATTACAGGCCTGTATCATGACACCTTCATTTTCCATTTCTATCCTAGCAGCTTCTCTTCTCATTGCCCTTGTTACCTTCCATTATAAAATAACAGTTACACACAAACAAATCACAGATATATTGTATATCACCATATCCATAAAGCCCAACATTTTAGTCCATGCAGGGATCTCCCTTAGAACTAATGTACAATATATCAGTGATTTGTTGATCTTACTATAGAATATGGGGCAAATTTACTATTATTCCCCAAAAATAATTAGTTTCTATTCGATATTCGATTAGCATTCGATTTTCGAATGCTAATCAAATAGTTCTAGGCTACCTTTTATTCGATATTCGGTCATTCGATCAGTCGAATAAATCATTCAACTGAACGAATAAATCATTCTATCAGACTTCGATCGTACGAATCCTATTCGATCTGGACTTAGCCTCAGAAGCCTATGGGAGTGCTCCTTCGCTGATCGAATATATATGTGAATTTTGGCATATTCGACCAAACGAATAAATCCTACGTTCGAAATTCGATCGAATTTGATCGAACTTCGAATCCTTCACGTGAATTTAGTAAATCGGCCCCTTCGTGTCTGATATTTTATAATAGTTGTTTTTTGAGGCTTAGGCATATGGACTGCACCTCCAAAGCTTTCCATCAATTTAGGGAATTTGATATGTGTTACTTTATTGTGTCTCTGAAATGACCAGCCACCTGAAACTCTTTTCAGTGATCAAGCTGCTTTAGAAGAGGGCAGTAAGATTACATATAGACAGAATAAAAATTAATCAGGGGTTTTCTTTTGTGTTTATTCAATATTCTTTGCTATTGAGAAAAATTTTAAGCCCTAAATTTTATCGTCAAGTGTTCACTAACAGAAAACTATTAAGGGATTAACCATCCTGCTATGTGTTTTATGCTAAGGAAAATAACTTTTATAGTCCCCAGTAGTAGTCTATTTCAGATACTGTATGTGCGGTCACTTATCAAAAATCTTTATTTATGAGTTTTTTTTCTACTTCAAATAAACTCATAATTTAAAAAAATGGTTGCTTATTAATGAAAAGATCTGATCCAAACTTGATCAAGTATAATTGTAAAAAAAATTTAAATGTTTGCTTTTATATGCTTAAAAAATTTGTTAGTTTACAATGGCTTGAATTCTACCTAGCTCCCATTTACTTCTACATGAACTTGCCAGCTGTTATATATCATTTTTTTTACATTCAAGTTTTTGAGTTTTCTTGCTTAGTAAATACCAGAGATTCAAGTTTTTTTTTTTTTTTTTTTTTTTTTTTTTTTTTTAATATTCAAATTTGTGAGGTTTTGTGCAAAAAAAGAGATGTGAGAGATGTGGTACTGTATGTGGTATTGTGGTACTGTATGTGGTATTGTATTTGGTGGTTAAGCAGAATGAGGGTAGGATTCTCTAAATAAATGTGTTTTAAGAGATGTTTTAAAAGCTGAAAAGTTGGAAGAAAGTCAGAAAGACCGTGGCACAGAATTCCAGAGAACAGGTGAAGTCTTGAATGCAAGCATGTGAGGAGGTGATAAGAGAAGAGTTGAGTAGCAGGTCAGTAGAGGAACATAGTAAAGCTGGCCATAGACGTAACAATTATGATCTTTCTTGGAAAAGATCTTTCTAAGAAAGATCGTTCGTTTCAACACACACATGTAGAGCTGAATCGTCAAATTTACAGGTAGAAACAATAGAATTCTACCTGTATCTGACGATTCAGCACTAACAATGGCCGATGTCAGGGTGCTTTCAAAGGCATCCGATCAAAATTTTCCATCCAGCCCGATCAACCAGCCGACCGATATCTTAATCTTCTGACGATATCGGTTGGCTCATTTCCCACCATACACGCACAGAATATCGTACGAAAATTTGTTTTGTACGATATTATCTGTGCGTCTATGGCCACCTTTAGTTGGGTGAGTATATAGAGATGTTCAGAGATGTAGGGTGGGGCAGAGCTATGAAGTGCTTTGAATGTCAGGGTCATTGATTTGAAAGGTAGTGTAAACCAGTTCAGGGATTGGCAGAATGGCATGGCAGAGGAGGAGCGGTTGCTGATTGCGGCAGTGTTCATTATGGACTGGAGAGGTGACAGTCTTTGGCGGGGAAGGCCAATTAAAAGAGAGTTACAGTAGTCTAGTCGTGATATGACAAGAGAGTGAATAAGAATTTTGGCACCATCTTGGGTCATAAATTATTGTATTTTGTATATGTTCCTTAGGTGGAAGTGATGTGATTTAATAAGTGACTGGATCTGAGGAGTGAATGACAGGGCAGACTCTAGGATAACCCCAAGGCAAAGGGTCTGGGTAGACGGTTAACAATGATTGATACTTCTGGGATGTTACTGGTGTTAGTTGAAGGAAAGAAAACCATTTCCATTTTAGAGAGGTTTAATTTAAGGTAGCGTTGTGACATCCAGGTAGAGATAGCGGACAGGCAGGAGGAGATGGGAGTTAGGAGTTCTGGGTTGAGATCAGGAGATGAGAGATAGATCTGAGTATCGTCAGCATAGAGGAGGTAGTGGAAACCATATGAGTTGATTAATTTGCCGAGGGAGGAAGTATAGAGGGAGAATAATAAGGGTCCCTGGACAGAGCCTTGAGGAACCCCAACAGAAAGAGGTAGGGGAGAAGATGCTACTCCATTGTAGGAGACACTGTGTTACAGTCGGCACCCAACTCCAGAACCAGTACCAAGCACCCTGGTCTAGGCTCATGCTTCACCAGTTAAGTGGCCACCTTTGGCTTCGGGAGGAGCCCTCAGCTACTCAGATGCCACCTGGACTTGAACGAGAAATGCAAGGGAAAAGTTCTGGATAGGCAAATGGACACGACTATAGTTAGAGTCAGTAAGGCCGAAGGTCACGGTACAGGTAGGAGTAGGCAGATTCGTGGTCAGACAGGCCGGTTCAAGGCAGACAGATAGCAAGGATCAAGGTCAAACTGGGTAATCAAACAGAATGTATGAGTCAGAAGAGGAAGTCGATATTCAGGCAAGGGTCAGGTTACGGAGTGTAGAAACAGGCTGGAGTCAAACACAGGAGATCAGGCAGAATGTACAAGACAAGCAGATAGCACAAGGCTCAGGAACCGCAAGGAAACAAGTCCTATCACTAGTGTAGTGCTAGCATAAAACATACACAGGGGATGCGGGCAATTGAACACTATTTATTAAAAGATGAAAAAGTCAATTTGACTACCAAATCTTTTATCATGGGAGGCATTGAATTCATTTTAAATCATAACTATTTTTTATATGGAGAACAATTTTATCTACAAACATGTGGGACAGCCATGGGGACACGTTTCGCCCCCAGCTACGCAAATCTGTTTATGGGTTATTGGGAGGAATTAACACTCCATTTAGCAGATGGGGAGGGAGGCGTGTCCCTATGGAAAAGATTTATCGACGATATTATAATCATCTGGAATAAAGGGGAAACCAGTCTAAAACAATTCATAGGAAGACTAAACGAGAATGATATGAATCTAGAATTTACTGGGAATTTTAGCTCTGACACTATTCATTTTTTGGATTTACAGATTTATATATGTGATGGAAAGATATGCACACGCACATACTTCAAACCAGTAGATGTAAGCAACTATATTTTAGCGACAAGCAATCACAATCCACAATGGATTAACAACATACCACAGGGACAATTTAGAAGAATTAGAAAAAATTGCAACAATGTAGAAGAATATGATGAACAAGCAGTAATATTGAAAGAAAGATTCAGAGAAAGAGGATATAGACAGGAGAAAATAGAACAAGCATATAAAAAAGCTAGAAATGAAGACAGAAATGAAATGTTAGTTTACAGAAATAAAGTTCAGGAGAAAAAAACTGATAATTTTAAACTTTGCTTTATGACACAATATAATCCGAAAGCAAAGGAAATCAAAAAGATCATAGAGAAACATTGGGGAGTTTTAAAACTTGATAAAACTCTGAATACTATATTACCCGTTAAACCTAAGATTATATTTCAAAAAGCCCCCAACTTAAAACAAAAACTAGTTCACACACATGAAAAAAAGAAAAAAGAAACAGCAAATGACAGCCATAAAGGCTTCTACCCCTGTAATCTATGCATTGCCTGCAGATATTTATCCAAAACAAAAACGTTCGTCAGTAAGGTGACGAACGAAAAATTTGAAATACAAGATTTGATTAGATGTGAGACGACAAACGTTATATATGTTTTGGAATGCCCTTGTGGTCTTCAGTATGTAGGCAAAACAAATAGAAAAATTAAAGACCGTATTAGGGAACATAAGAACAACATAAAAAAGGGGTATGAGAAACATCTTGTATCAAAACATTTTGCCGAAAAACACAAAAATTCAACGATAGATCTAAAGTGGTTTGGTATAGAAAAAGTAAAACAGCATTGGAGGGGAGGAGATTTGGAAAATAATACACTTAGACAGGAGAGTTGGTGGATTCATAGGCTGAAAACGATATCCCCTAATGGGTTAAATGTAGATTTTAACTTAAGAGCCTTTTTATAACATTTTAACCAGCAATACATTGTGTTTTAGGGGGAATAAAAGTGATTGTTCTTTTTCTGATATTTAACACTGCTTTTATATAACTTGTCCTTAGAACATGAATAATCTTTGTTCTCTCTGAGATAGGATAAATCGGAAACTATGTATCCCATTTGTATTTAGCATTGATACAAATTCTCTTTTTGATTGATACACATCAATCACGGACTGTGAACAGGGAATAAGAAGCTACAGCGATGTTCTGTTAACCTAAGTACTGTTTTAAATAAAGTTGGACAATAATTGAATCCTCCGGATTTAAAAAAGCAAGCATGAGAGGGATCGCAACTTTCCATGAGGAAGCCGATGAACGGTGAAACGCGTCGAAAGTAATCCTGCGGACTTTGATGTTTGGACCAGCACACGGAGCCACACTAAGAGGTGACTAACTTGCGGAGAGAGATTGTTCGCGCAGAGGATCCCGGAGGACATTGTGCCAGTACCGCGACCTAAACAGCGAAACCGCATGTAAAGCCGTGCAGGGACTCCAACTCA
>CM044442.1:57294616-57309325 GCA_024363595.1 Xenopus borealis
TGAGGAGGGGGGGGGGGTAATGCAGGGAGAGCAGTGACATCTTGGAAGTGCTGAATGAAAAATGAAAGTAATTGAATGGCCCACCTCTATGCCTCAGGCATAGAGGTGGGGCAAGTAATATTTGATTGAAAGCAAAGATATTTAAACACATTTATAACAGGTATGGATGCTTTAATGAAAAAAAAACTATTTGGGTTCCATGTTTAATTTGCAAATTACTTTTGTTATACAGATTTTTACGCGTAAAAACAGATTTTTACACTTTAATAAATCACCCCCTTAGTTTATTAAGGTTTATTTATCATCAAAAATGGTGGGTCAACTTTCCTCTTGGCATTTCAACTGCTATCTTATTGCTATGGTGTAAATATCCTAGCAACTAGACAGCTGTCTGGAATTCAGAATGGAAGAGGGTCTGAAAAGTTATTTTGTTCTGTGGAGGTTGGGGCAAGTGACCCCCCAAAACAGCATTTACAGTTACAAGTGTGAAAATGAAAATGGACCAATTTTACTTTAGAAGAGGTCCATCTATAGACATATAGTGATATTCACTTCAATGGAAAAGTATTTTATCTGACTGCCTTTGAGACAATGCATTAAGTATGCAAGTCTTATGGGGTCACTCATAGCAGGTGTGTTACGTGCCAACACCTCTATTGCAAATTATAAATACTGGCTAGTTTTACAATGTTAATAAATAGCATTAAACCAGTTTGTACTTGGCTAACAAGTAACCAACAACAGCTGCATATTGAAAACTATATTTTGGTTGCACAAGGGAAATTCTCTAAAAATATGGTTACAAGCACTCATTATACCACATAATATATTAAAGGAAAACTATATCCTTCAAAAAATATATTGCATAAAACAGCTCATACGTAAAAGTGATTTGTGTAAATAAATGTGCCATTGGGTAATCATAAATAGAAAACTACCATTTAAAAAAAATAAGGGCCGACCCCTGGGATCCTGCGATTTACGATGCACACAAACATACCAAACAAACCATACATATTAGGTCACATGAGCCAACTAACATACTGTAGTTCTGTATTTTGCTTCCACACTTCTTCCTGTTACAGTTAGAGTTGTAGTATTTCTGGTCTGGTGGTGATCTCTGAAGCAGCACAGAGACCATCATGAAATGGTAATTTAAGGCAAGAGATGTAAAAGGGTAATATTTACTTATACTAGTTTGATACAATTCTTTAATATGCTACTTAATTTGATATAAACTATATTTTGCTCAAGTATTCATTTTGGGGGTATAGTATTCCTTTAAGAAATGGCTTGGCATCATTACCCCATATATGTATTAAAAGGCACTTTGCCCAGAAGTAACCTTGTTTTTAAACAGGTGACCGGTAAATGTTACCTGCTAATTGGTTGCTATAGATTACTGCTCCTGGGCAAACTTAGTGCCTTTTATTACATAACTGTAAGTCCAATATGTAGGTGTGGATACAAAAGAGCGCAGAGTTTCTGCTGCAAAAGGTGCCTGTCACGGTCGGCACCCGATACCAGAACAAATGCAAGCACCCTGGTCTAGGCTCGTGCTTCACCAGTAGTGTGACCGCCTTTGGCTTCGGGAGGAGGCCTCAGCTACTCAGATGTCACCTGGACTTAAACAAGAGGTACAGGGCAGGAGTTCTGGCCAACAACGGGGTACGACTGGATAGAAAGTCTTTTAAGGCCAAAGGTCACGGTACAGACAGGATTAGGCAAGTACGTGGCATGTTGAATTTTTTTTTTTTTTTTTGCAAAATAGGTATGTGAAGACTCATCTCCTTTAGATGCTATGATATGAGCAAGGGACATATGACCAAGAACTTTCTAAACTGTAAGAATGCAACATTTAAGGACAATTGCACCAAAAGTAGAGATGCTATTTACTGAGCATTTCAAGAATGTATCTTAATATAGGGAGGCCTACACACTTAAGAAATCCTCAAGCAGTGATAACTAGATCCCAAAGAGGTTGTAGAATGAGTGAGATGTATTAAGTCCATTTACTAACAATCACAATGTGTTTTTTCCACAAATCTTGATGATGTACAAGTTTTGTTTTCTGATGATGTACAAGTTTTGTTTTGTACTTCTAAAAAGCTCTAACAATTTGAAAACTATTAAGTAAAAATACCACGAAAACCTTTAATACCAAACTTTGCCAAGTATAAGTTGTCTAGGTGCTATATGAAGTCAATGGGAGCTGTGCTTATTTTATTGGACAGCTCTAAATCAAATCTGACCTTTAGAGGTTTTTGTTTTTTTTTTTGCTAGGAATGATCCAAAAATCTTGAATTTTTAAAGGTTTTTGTTACTCACTTTTTTTAGTGCATCGTTCAGTGCCTTTTTGTTTGCACATTTTATATTAGGATATTAATTAATAAATTGAATGCCAGCCGTGGATATTTTCGAGTTTGTGAGTATAGTCTTGGTTTCAAAACCTCTAAAACCACTAAAACTCAACCTTACATGAATAAGCCTCCAAAATTTGTCAACATGACAACTAGAAAACAGGATCTAAAACCCTTAAAAAGTTGGTCCATAGGAAGCAGGAACAGAACAGCCCAGCAGAACAGCAGTCAAATCAGCATCACAGGAGGAAACATGCTAATTGGATGATTTCATTAATCAAACCTGCATCCTACACAAAATATATTGATGATGAATAAGGTGAAATTTAAGATGAAATTAACAAAAATATCCACTGATTTAAATTAAAGCCTTACCTCGCCTCAAGGACACAAGTTGATTGCAAATGTTGTTTTTACCTCAACATGCCACAGGTATTTTGTTCTTTATATTCAAGCATATTGTGGTTCTCGTTTGCCTTGATGTTCTTCCACCCATTCTCTTTGACTCTTATTTTTCAGGGTCATAAAGTTAGTCATTTTCAAGATTTTAAGTTGTAAATTATTTATAAAGCTTTAATTAGCAAAAAGGATTCTATCCTATTAATATCCTATTAATATGTGTCCATCAAAAGAGATAATATAAAGCTGTTAAAAACTACTCTTTCAAGTAAAGTATTAAAAAGTATTTGATACACACCTAATAAACAATGTGGAAATCTTGTACTGTACACAATTTATATTTAACTCAGCACCTGTCTGTTCTATGTAATTTATAACATTTTGTAGGCAAGAGTAAGAAGAAAATTAAAGTAATACTAAGTTTGAATGTATCATTCATTGTCCATAGAGGGCACTCTTGGTATACTTAACATGAAAAATATTTATATGAAATATCCTCATAGATCTGTTAAATCTGGAGAAATAAGAATATTATTCATAATAAACAAATAAGTGTAAAGAGTCTTACATTGACCAACTGTCTATTCAAATTACATGAATGTATGTGTGTGTTTGTGCTCTTTTGGTCAACAGTAAAATATTCTTGTTCCAGCTAATGGCTGTAAAGGATTTTAGTGTAAAGCAGTGGAAAGTATATGTCATTTTCTTATTTAACTTGAATACAAATGATAAAATACATCTTCTCGTTAAATCCCAGCAAGCAAAGACACTTTATTTTAGAAGAACTAATGTAAGAAAACCATAGACAACAAGCCTTATTTGCACATAAATATAAACTTTCTCCGGAGACCACACAAAGTATTTCAGAAACAAATAGAACAAAGTAAAATGTAAAAAGTCAGTGTTAATGCAAATTTAATGTTTGTATTGAAAAGATGTGTACAAAAATTAATTACTTATAAAGGAAAACAGGAGTTTTGACTATTGTAGGTTTTAATTTTTAATTTGGTAACACAGAGACTGAAAATGTGCATTAGTCACTTTACACATTAAATATTTCATCAAAACTTGTTCTGCAATGAATCAAATCAGAGGCAATAGAAAACAACTAACATTTTTGCAAAAAGTTTGCCGACAAATTACTTAAAACTAAGCAAAAACTCTTAATATTGGCATTTATCTAGCTATCCTCTGTACAGAACTGGTTTTATAAATATAATTTTTTTAAAGAGACTAAAGTGCTAATGAAAAAAGGCAATTATATGCCTATATTAATTTCTTTTCTGCACTTTTTTCTGGCTTTTGCACTTACATCTGATTACGTCAGATGTAACTTTTACACATGAAGTTTTTTTTTTCTTGCTGTTTAGTGTGGTCTTGTCAGAATGAACTCCGACTTTTGGCCTGTCCCTTATATGTCTGTCTGCCGCCTGCCCTGTAAATTAAGCCTGAATATGGACTTTTTGCTGCCCTTTATAATTCTGCAAAGGTCTGTGCACATTTTTGTTATTTAAAACTTTTCAAATTATTCAGCAAATTATTCATTGGGACCTGTCTGTAAATCCTTACAGGTACAGGGGTAGTCATACCTTCAGCACATACCCTGTATATGAGAATTAAGGGGCATGCTTAAGTCTGAGGGCATTGTAAATGAGCCCCTTTGAATGCTGCTGTGTATACTGTATACTCATAGTTCTGAAGAAATAATTAAGCTATGCAGGCAATTCATATAACTCTATGCAGCCCATGACCTATTTTTTCTAACTAAGGTTTTTTAATCCATATTTTAAGATGTAAACATACAATTATTCTGAGTATTATACACATTCAGCAGCACAAGTGTAGTTTTGCTGTTTCAGCTGATGTATCCCTTTCCTCGGGAAAAGAAGTCTGGTGAGGCTTCTTTCAACCTGAGATGCTTAAAAGAATGCATAAACTTTTTTAGATGGATATATACTTATTTATTTAATTCATTTATTTTCTGCAATGTAAACAATGTTTTTTTCCACTACTGATTTATAAGACTATTATTGGGTTTCTTCCTAAATAGCTGTTGATTTCATAGCTGAGCTGGATTGAAAAAAAAAATCCATGACGTTCAACCCTTCCAAATCATCTGCAGTGCAGATATATACACTCACACTGACCCTCCATTTACTCACATTATATTTACCAATAACTATACTAACTGCAGATTTTAGTATCACAATAGCCTTGGATATTATGCTTATCCAAGAAAAAGTAATGCACATTATGAAACTTTGGTATGGCTGTCTAAGCTTAAAACAGTAGTAGGGGAATGTAATATTGGTTGCAAAAGCAAAAATCGTTCGCAATGCTGCATTAAGAAATAACCTATGTAAAAAGTTAAGCAATCATTCTCTATTTGTTTCGCAATGCTGCCTACTATAGGTAACAGTTTCCCTTGAGATTATAATTGGTTATCTTGATAACAAAAACTATTTTGCTTTGAATCTCCTCCTCATTGTCCACTCACATATTATACAATAATATACCATTATCTTAGTAACACAGACACATATTACCGCTTCATACAGTATTCTTAGCTATTATTATGATTCTTTCAAGCAGCAAGAGCCTGATCTCTTCATTGTATTCCTCTTCCTTTTGGTTCACAACCTTATGAATCATAAGAAGAGGTTGCTTCCCTCCCATTTCTTTATAAACTATAGTTAGGAGAACTTTCATAAAATAACAAAGTGTGAAAAGAAACTGGCAATTAAAAAATACATATACAGATATATATATATATAGCGCCTCAAGAAAACAACATTTAAAGGGGCGGTTCACAATTGAGTTAATGTTTTATGGTTTAGAATGGTTAATTATTTTTATTTATTTTATATTATTTTTTCTTTTTTATAGTTTTTGAATTATTGGCCTTCTTCATCTGACCCCATCTAAGACAAACACTAGTAGTAAAGCTACAAATGTTTTTGTATTGTTACTTTGTATTATTCATCTTTCTATTCAGACCCTCTCCTATTCATATTCCAGTCTCTTATTTAAATCAATGTATGATTGCTAAGGCAATTTCTTGAGTGCAAACTGGAGATCTATGGAATAAAAAGCTTAAAAAGGGGTTGTTCACCTTTGAGTTAACTTTTAGTATAATGTAGAGAGTGATATTCTGAGACAATTTGCAATTAGTTATTTAGCTTTTTATTCAGCAGCTCTCTAGTTTGCAGTGTCAGCTGTTTGGTTTCTAGGGAACAAATTACCCTAGCAACCCTGCATTGATTTGAATAAGAGACTGGAATATGAATAGGAGATGGACTGAATAGAATGATAAGTAATAAAAAGTGACAATAATAATACATTTGTAGCCTTACAGAGCATTTGTTTTAAGATGGTGTCAGTGACCCCCATTTGAAAGCTGCAAAGAAACAGAAGAAAAACTATGAAAAATAAATAATGAAGACCAATTGAAAAGTTTGTTAGAATTGGCCCTTCTACAATGTACTAAAAGTTAAAGGGGTTGCTCACCTTCCAAACACTTTTTTCTGTTCAGTTGTTTTCAAATTGTTCCCCAGAAATAAAGACTTTTTGTAATTACTTTCCATTATTTATCTTTTACTGTTTTTCCAAAATCTGAATTTAAATTTGAATGTTGGTGTCTCTGGTGTTTGAGTCTGGCAGCTCAGTAATTCAGGTGCACTCTAAACTGATACAATTTACATTTAATTGACACATTTCACAGCAACATCTCTGGAGTATTAGCAACTATTGTATCAATTCTAACAGCTGCCTGTAATAAAACCCAGAGATTCTGCTCAGCAGGGACAAAGATAAGAAATGTATCCATTAAATGCATCAGTTTAGAACAGTTGGGGAGGTCGGCGACCCCCCCCTCCCAGAGCTGCTTTAGAAGGTGAAAAATTACACTTTATACTATAGAAAAACGGTTACAAATAGAAAATAGACAGTGATTGGAAAAACTCCTTATTTCTGGTGATCTATCTGAAAACAACTAGTTGTTTGAAGGTGAACAACCCCTTTAACTTGAAGGTGAACCACCCCTTTAATAATACAAAAAAAACACAAATTAAAAAATGAAAATCAGTTGCACATTGTCTCAGAATATCACTCCTTATTAGTATGGGCGAATCTGTGGCATTTCGCTTCGCCGAAAAAATTCGGCAAAAAATTCACGAAGCGCCGCAATGTGTTGTTTTGGACACAGGTGTCTGTATTTGGATGCCAAGCGAAATTCTACTGCCGTTTTGTGAATTTATTTGCCTGTGGCTAATCGCGGGAATTTGCAGCGAATTCGCCCCAGGCAAATAAATTCGCCCATCACTACTCTTTATATCATATTAAAAGTTAATTTAAACAACTTCTTCAATACAAAATATAATTTTTACCACCAAGCACACAAACCTATTACTTGTGAAAAATGATAAAATGAGCTAATTACATGCTATCATAAACCTTTCAGTTTAGACATTCCTCTTTTTTGTATTGCTTTAGCTGCCTCAGCTGTAAATATTTTTTGTTAAAGCCAGATCTTTAGTATATTGAGAGCAAAACATTTCTTTTCAGAAATGCCTAATTGCACCATACAATGTCTATCCAGTTCTTATCTTGTTAAACATTTGGCTATAGAATACACTGACAAAGCATTTCTAGGGTATGTGAAGTTTTCTGTCCAATTAATTCTGTATGCTAAGAGTGACCTTTACTTCTTTTTTGTAATTGTGAAATTAGAACACTTAAATTAATGTAAAGCTGAATATGAACATCCAATTTATTTTTACTATACAGAACAGATCGCTGGCTTACTGTTTATTTTGATGAGCAGTATTATTCCGGAACAAAGATATTATATATTGCAAAGAGTAATTCATTAGTAAAGGAATTAAAAAAAACATTTTACACTCACACTTACACACACATTAAAAATCCAAATAATGTTTAGAGTTATCTCCTGTAGGTGCTGAAGTACTGTACATGCTGTAGAAGACAATTTCTTCTGTCTATAACTATGCGGTAAATAATCATGACATGATCGTTGAAAATAATTATTATAATAAATATCCATCCAGGCAAAATTTATTATTATGGGAAAACATTTTTTTAATTCTAAATACAGGTATGGGACCTTTTATCCAGAATGCTCGGTACCTGGGGTTATCCGGATAAGTAATATTTATGTAATCTGAATCTCCATACCTTAAGTCTACTAAAACATCAATGAAACATTAAACACAATAGGGGTGTTATTCATCCAAAAAGGATTAATTATAATATAGGATTAATTATAACCTTAGTTGGGAAGAAGTACAAGGTACTGTTTTTTAAAAAATTAATTATTTGATTATAGTGGAGGCTATGGGAGATGGCATCTCCGTAATTCAGAGCTTTCTGGATAACAGGTCCTATACCTGTATTGTAATCTGATGTTATTTCTGCATCAACATAATTTTTTGTAAGATCTGTACATCAGAACTTTTTAAAGCAAAGGACCTCCAAATCCTGGGGTTGCTCCATGTAACAGTTTTTACCTGGGTGTTATGTTAGAACTGTGGAAAAAAATATCTGAAAATAGTATACTCACATCGTAATAAATATTAAGTGAACACTAGTGATGGGCGAATAAATTCGCCCCAGGCGAATTCACGGCGAATTTCTGACATTCGCCGATGGCGAAAGTTTCAGCGAAATGCTCCCGAAAATCATATTAAAAGTTCGTTGCGCGTCGAGTTCGTCGCCTCACTTCAAAACAGCACAATCTGTGCAGTGAAAAATATTTTTAAAAATAAATGTATATATATTAAAATATGCCTTTTTAATGTTTCACTATTTTAAATAATAATCACAGATGTTTTTAAGAAGCTGGCAAAATGGGAGGCCTTTTTTTCTTTTGAAAAGATAAGAGTCCACTAACAATGCAGGGCATGTGTGAAACACATGTGTAAATTGCTCTTCTCATTGACTCCAATGCTATTCAACACATTCACACACAAAGCAAAATATGCCATTTTTTACAATTTTTTTCACATTTCCATACCACCCAACATTTTGGAAGTAAAAAGAGGGACATACATTTTTAATTTCCATACGTAGCGCTACAACATTTTGACATTTTGAGCCCACACCTCCCAACTGTCCTGTTTTTTGGCAGGACAGTCCCAATTTTGACAGCTTAGCCTGTAGTCCTGGGTTTGTTACTGAAATGTCCCAATTTTCTCTTTGATCTCCTGCACTGACCAGCCAGAAAAATATACAAAGTTTCTAACTTAACTGGCTTTTGGCAGAGAGCCCAGAACAGATACTCTGCCAACAACTTAAGATAAGCAGGTCGCTTGGTAAAACTGTGACATGCAGCTTAAAGGGTAATTTGCCTTCATTAGTAAAACTGTATGAACACATAAAAAACCACTGAAATGTGTTCAAACTTCCATAACCTGCCATTTGTAAAATGAACATGGTAATTATGGAGTGTGGCCACAAAAATGGGTGTGGTCAAAATGTTGCTGTGCTTTGCTCGGCAAAACTTTTTGTCCCTCTTTCTATTTCCAAAATGTTGGGAGTTTATGTGAACCCTCTACACACAGGAGGTAGTGTTAGGGGTCTGCTGTGGTTCTAGAGGGAGATCACAGGAAGGGGCCTAAGGTTTATATATTATAATAGAAAATAAATTCTAAGGTCTGAAAAAAGACAAGAAATACAAAATAAGAATAACAATAAAAATTAATCTGTAAAGCAAAACTGCTTTTTGGCTGTTGGTTGCTGGGTTCATTGACTCCAGGGCAGATTGGTTCACAAAATGAATATATTTGCCCTGCACCTGGTTATATTTATAAAGCTGAATAAGAGTTTGCAAACAGATCTGCGAATTGTGTTTTTCACATTGCGTCTGTCTATAAGAGCATTTTAAATATGGCAAAAATCACAAATTGTGGATATTTAAAGGAATTGTTCAGTATAAAAGTAAAAACTGGGTAAACAGATAGGCTGTGCAAAATAAAACATGTTTTCAATATAGTTAGTTAGGCAAAAATGTAATGTATAAAGGCTGGAGTGACTGTAAGTCTAACCTAGCTTTTCAGCTCTCTTTTGTTTACACTGACTGGTTACCCTGGTTACCAGGCAGTAACCAATCAATGACTTGAGGGAGGGCCACATGGGTCATAACTGTTGCTTTTGAATCTGAGCTGAATGCTTAGGATCAATGGCAAACTCACTGAACAGTTATGTCCCATGTGGCCCCCCCTCAAGTCGCTGACTTACTCAGATTTAGAGAGCTGAAAAGCAGGATGTTGTGTTGTATTCTGTTATATGAGACATCCACTCACTCCAGCTTTTATACATTACATTTTTGGCTAACTAACTATATTAGAAACATTTTTTATTTTGCACAGCCTATCTATTTACCCAGTTTTTCTTTTTACCCTGAACTGTTCCTTTAAGCACACACACTGCGTCTGAGAATATTTTCTGCGGAGGAAATATTCTCAAAACAGTTTTGCAAATTGTGAATTTAAATTACTGTCAAAGCTATTTTTGCGCACAACAACCTCACAAAGTGCCTGTACTTATGCAACTCGTTTGCAAGTCATTTGCAAAAATTTATTCACAATGGGAATTAGCAAAAAACGAAAAGATGGGCACAGCAGTGCAATATTTTAGCATTCAGGAAAAAGCATGGGCAAAACAACCATTTGTGAAGAATTATACGCTGCTTGAACTTTATTAATGACCCCCATTGTTTCTGCCATAGTAGGAAAAAATCACATGCAATTTTCACTGTTACACACATTCCATACATTGTTAGAGAACCTCCTATCCACTATAACTGCTTTTTCAATAGAAAAAATTGTACTTGTCAATTTCTTAAAATCATTATGATGCTTGACAAAGCAGACACTGAGTATGTGTACCTTATGATGTATAAGGTAACAGCATATTCTTTTTTTCCTCTTGGTATTCAGGTTCTGGCTGTTACATGGGAAGAACACCTATTTGAATAGTTCAGTGGAACCATTGTGATTGGATATTGGTGACAAGTCCTTTAAGGAAACAGTTTAACAGATTGTTCAACAGAAATCAATACTTTTTTTCAATTGCTTTCCTTCTTTTACTTTTTACTGTTTTTCCAAAATTGAACTTTAAAATGTAATGTTCCTGTATGTGGGCTTCAGTCTGGCAGCTCAGTGATCCAGGAGCATCTGATTTGCTACAATTAGTTGATACAATTTGTTAAAATGTTTATTAGCAGTATATGAGGAATATTAGCAACTATTGTATCGATTCAATTCACTTTTCTCTGGATCAGCTAACAGATCAGTTTGGCTACTTTCTCTTACACACAAATGTGTTGATGGTTGAATGCAAGTTTTTTCTCAACCTCATCTACTATTATATTGTATTACTTGAAACTGCAGTAAACGGGCAGCTACTGTTTTTTGTGAGGGGACCAAAATACATCTGCATTATACTTTGTATGTATACAATCTCCCATAAATGACAATTAATATATCCCTTTTGTTTTATGTGAAAGTAGACCAATAAACATGCTTTAATGTTAAACAACCCAATCATTAGCCCTGATTTCCAGTAATATGGATGAACTGAACTTTTTCTATAATTTTGATAATAAGAGAGTGCTATGCATATTATTTTCAAAATAGTCTGGGCTTCATATGCAGCGTGTGGGCCCATCAGTTAGTAGCTCTTAAGTCAGACCATGTATGGGACAGATTTCAGATTGTAGTGCATTTTTAGACAAAAATGCCTATGTGCTCAGCAGGGCCACTCCAGCCATGAGGCAAGGTGAGACCCTTGCCTCAGGCGGCACAGAGCGTCCAGTTACCAGGGGCGGCAAAAAGCCGCCTCTGGTAACTTTAAGAGCCGAATTTTCATTTTTTAAAATGGAAATTCAGCTCTTCTAGCGCAACGAGCGCAATAGCGATCGCTGCACTAGTGATGCGGCCCCTCCTCCACCCGCTCCGACACTATAAGTTCAAAGCGCGGAGCGGGAGGGGGGGCGCCTCAGGCGGCAGCAGCCCCAGATACACACCTGGTGCTCAGACATGTGAATTACAACTGTTGCCAATGCTTATAATATAGGATTGAATCCACTGTTTCTGCCAGCGGAAACTCACTGTTGAAAAAACTGTTGAAGTAACATTAGACTTAGCCTACCCAAACAAAAAAAATCACCCTCCGCCTATGCTCTAGTGCAGGAAAGGTGAGCACTGGGGGTGTGAGGGGAGCTGCATTGCTAGTGCTGATAGAGCAATTGCACTCTCTTGCACTAGAAGAGCCACATTTCTGGCTTAAAAATGAAAAATCGACTCTTAAATGTACCAGGGTCAGCTTTTTTCACCTCACCTCACCTTATTGTCAAAGAGCCTCAACTGGAGGAGTCTGAAATCTGGTAAAGCTCTGAAATCTGGTAAAGCTCTGTGTTTGCTTAATGGCTGAAGAATGTGAATGCGTGATGGTTTTACTAATTAAGGGGTCCAATACTTGTATATTTATATATCAAATGTTTTTATTAAACATCCACTTTCATTTGGGTACATGTCTATAACTATGTCAGTTTCACTTTAAATATTTAAATTTTAGAGGGATTTGGCAATTTACATATTTTTAGATGTCAGTCACATAATATTTACAACAATACTACAGAAGATGCAAACAACTGTATTTTGTTATGCTAGGATATGGGATTCTCACCTTTATTGTGTGACAAGTATTAAAATTCATTTTTTAGTTTCGTTTATTTATACTGACAGGCTTTTCATCATTTATGACTGCACCGGAAAGCAAGGCTTCTGCAAACATAGCTCCAAGAAAGGAAGCAAAAAGTCTAAAAGAGATATTACTCATTCAGCAGATGTCAGCTAAACAGACATTGCACATAATACAGACAAAAGCTGATATACCACTAAATTGTCATAATATACATTTTGGTTAAAATTTGCAGTCAGTATATCATACATTTAGTTAAGACGTACTACTGATGAGTTTTAATGCAAATCAAAAGAAAGAATTTTTATCAATCAAATTACAATGATTACCGCCAGTAGTATCCATCAAGGAAAATGAATAATGTAACTGACAGTTAATGGCTTAGTCATTACTTCCTTTCATATGTCATGAATGCCAAAGAACAGCTATGAATGTTGGCGGGCTTGTGAACCCTTTACAAATTTCAAAAAACAGCTTCCAAAACAAATCATATAAAGAATAGTCCCAACTTTCATCTACACAATGAAATACTGAGACAGATGTTGAACCACAGACATGGTTGCTCAACTATACTTATAAACAACTAAACCAGTAAAAAGGAAGAGAAACAATCCATAATTTATGTTTTACAACTATGGCTGTGATATTCGGAAGACAGTTTGCAATTGAGTACCACACTTTCCCTAACTGGGTGAAGTAGTATCACCAGCAAAGCAATAACTTGGTCCACCACCATGCCTGCCCAAACCAGTGGGCTTTCACATAGCCCCTCTCCCACTAACTTGATGATCATTGTTCCCCCCTCCAACTGCACCCCCAGCCATTTTGTCTCTATATATACATAAAAGAAAAGTCACCAGCACTCCCGTTTCAGGATTCACATCCCTTTCTCAAACATGATATGCAAAAATATCATGTATGTATATCATGTTTGAGAATGGAATGTGAGTTCCGAAACGTCTGGCAACTTTTGTTTTGTATGTAGTTCACACTTGGTGAAGGTTTGACAGCATGCACCCATGTACATTTTGTGCTTCCTTCTAGATTTATTATATGTGCATGTTTGCTTAAGGTGTGGACCTTCCTGAGGAAGCTGCATGAGTTGGATTTATACAGGTATGTGACCTGTTTTCCAGAATGCTCAGGACTTGGGTTTTCCAGATAAGAGACCTTTCCATAAGTCGATTTTTCAACACTTACCATTCCTGTAATTGTATGCCCAAGGCATGTACCTCTCTTGCATTGCCCTCGTTCCAGTCTTTTTTGTTTTCTATAGCCTACAACAGTACATGCTATGAATACCCCATGCATGAGTTATAAGTGCATATAAAAGGTATACTTATAAATCTGTGTTAAAAGCAGCACAAAAAAATTACTTATCTGTGCTGTTTTTTACAAAGCATGCCGATGCACATAAACAAGTATGGACTAGCCATATGACAGAAAGTTGTGTAGTGACTGCTAAAGTGGTTTTTTTTTGTAATCAAGGTTTTGTTTATTAAGCATATATTTATCACATTACGTAACATTTGGACAATTATGTGTCATCATGAATTACAAAAGGTAAACAGTAAAATAGAAGATTCACATACATCTTTATGACATCCAACTTCCAGTTTTCTCAATATTACGTATCATGTAGTTAAGTAGATTATAAAACAAGTAACATTTTGTCGCTGCTATGTTTTCCAACTCAGATATCTATATAAGTAAAGATTTTCCTGATTTTCAGCTAGCCCTTCCAAGGAGCGGAATGTAAATATGTATAGTGTAGTGTATACCGGTACTTTACTGTAGCAGAAATACCTTAATAAGCATATAGTTAAATTTAAGTTATCCCAGCTTCGCAATATATTCCCGCCAAGGTAGCCAAATAGCTATGTATGTAGCATATTTATTATTTAGGTAGGCCGTCATTTCTTCCATAAGGCAAATATCACTTACTGTACAAAACCAATTATCACGACTTGGGATATCTCTTAGCCTCCATAATTTGGGGATTTGGGCTTTAGCAGCCATAAGTAAATGTCTCAATAAGTCTGTTTTCGAAAGATCTGTAGGTTCAAACTCATGAAATATTAGGATCGCCGGAGCATTCCATTGCACTATTTCCCCAATTACTACAGAACAGACTTCCATAACATCTTTCCAGTAAGATCTTATTAGAGGGCAGGTAAACCATAAATGTTCCAAAGTGCCAACCCCAGTATTACACCTCCAACATATCTCA
>CM044442.1:57310301-57326201 GCA_024363595.1 Xenopus borealis
GTTGTGAGTCTTTAATTTTGAGGTTACGGCTTTCCTCACCACTATACTCCTTCGTTTTACAGTGTTTGCCCATAATCGTCGTCCGTTTTATGCTTTACACCGGGATAGTGCTGCGGAGCTCTTGTATTATGCGACTGCCATGCTCGGCGGTAAACCACGCCCCCTGCTAAAGTGGTTTTATGTGGTCCTTGCTGATAAGAATAATTTGGGGAAGACTGGTAAAACTGAGCTGGTCATTATTGATGTCTTGGAGATAAACATGATTGTTTGAAGTCACCCTATAATGTTTTTGAGACAAATGTGCCATCAAATATCCTTCCACAGACATCATCAAATGGCTGCTTATATTTTGGTAAATATAGACAAATATTTGAACATAAAGAGTGACGGAAAAATAAACCTACAGATGAAGCCACTTTGGATTGTGCGTTTGACACAGAATAACTTAACTCAGACATCCCATTTAACTCACTTAACACAGAATATTGTGTCACAGCATCCCATCCAATTAAAGAGTTCACCATTGAAAACAATGGTGCTTTGGTATGCTAATGAAAAGGTTAAATGCATTAAATGAGTTAAGATAACTTTAGATACTATAGACACAGTTTCTTCAATTAACCATGAGTCACGACACATTTAACACACAAATCCAAGTGGCTGCATCTGTATGGAGGTAGATTTACTACAGTCATGGGATCCATTATCTGGAAACCCATTATCCAGAAAGTTCAGAATTACGGAAAGGCTGTCTCCCATAGACTCCATTATAATCAAATAATCCACGTCTTAAAAAATTATTTCCTTTTTCTCTGTAGTAATAAAACAGTACTTGATCCAAACTAAAATATAATTAATCCTTGTTAGAAGCAAAACCAGCCAATTGGGTTTATTTAATGTTAACATGATTTCTAGTAGACTTAAGGTATGAAGAGCAAAATTATGGAAAGATCCACGTACCCGGTTGCATGGTCTGGACACGGGCCCGCCACTTCATAGTTACGTTACTGAATAGGAGAAAGCACTGTGTATCTGTGAGCTTGCATATGTGTACAAAGACAGACAGAAATGTGTTTTATGAATTGTTACTGTTTACATAGTGTGTTTTTGCTATATAGCAATTGCTATGTTTTTTCAACAAGTTCTTTTCTCCTAACACTCAGGAAAAAAAATCATCATGTTTTGTAAGTGTGTAATCAAGCCATATTGTAGAACTTGAACCGCAACAGGAAGATTGGTAGGAGGCAATATATTGCAGGTACAATAAATTATATTTCCTTTGACACAAGTTAAATCTAAACTAACTACTCTTTGAAACAGAAACAGAGAGCCCGTTTTACATGTCCATCAAATGTTCTTAGAGGACATAAAGCAAAAATGTTTTTTAAGCCTTGACACTAGTATTATTCTGTGTGGCCTAAGGCTATATGCTTTACCTTTTTTCGTTGATTTCTTTGAATTGAAGTGGCTAAGAAAACAGCTTTGCATTAAGAGGAAGACATTGTGCAAGTTAATCATAACCAGCTAAGAACGTGAATGCTGCCAACAAAATAATGGAGTACCAGTGTCATGGGACAAGAAAAGCTTATTGTAGAGGTAGCACTGGGACAATAATACCTTCTTTGCATGTGGCTTACAATTTATGCCATGTGCTTCACAATGAATATTTGATGAGGCTTGAAATAAGTTTCTACTAATGTTGACAACAGGAAAGCCTTGTAAAAAATTAATTGGCTAAAAGTTCATTTCTGTGTAATTCTTTTTTTTCTACCAAATATATTCATTTACAATAGGAAGTGATTTGAATGGAGACAGAAGAATAAGAGGTTTACATATTTAAATGGAAGCAATTCAGAGAGGCAGATTTAGCTGCTGGAATTAGCAAATGTATAAATGTCCTTAAAGCTAAACATAATTACCCAGTAAATATTTTATCAATTAAGCTCCTAAGTGTGAAATCATATGGAGATGCACAGAACAAGCTCTGAATTACAGAAAGGTCATCTACCATAGACTCCATTTTATCCAAATAATATTTAAAAATTATTTCCTTTTTCACTATAATTACAAAAAAGTACTTTGTACTTGATCCAGAAGATATAATTAAGTCTTATTGGAAGCAAACCCAGACTATTAGGATTATTTAAAATGTACATAATTTAAGAAATAAAGATCCAAATTATGGAAAGAGCCCTTAGCTGGAAAATCCCTGGTCCTGAGTAATCTGGATAACAGGTCCCATACCTGTACGCTCAATCAATAAGTAGCACTCAAAGTTGCACAGCTAATCACAATAGTCCTTCAGCCTCTAGCTACCCATTGCCAACCCAAAAAATTGATTTTTTACAAAATACATCACTTAATGGAGCTCCTTCAACAGAATTCTGCATTAAAATCAATTTCTCAAAAAAACAAACAGATTTATTTTCTACTTAATTTTGAAATTTGACATGGGATTAGACATGTTTCCCAGGTGCCCTCAGTCATGTGACTTCAGTCACTTTTTACAGCTGCACTGCAAGTTGAAGAGATATCACCCCCATCTCTCCCCCCCCCCCCCCCCCCCCACAGAAGCCTCAACAGCCATCAACAGAACAGTGGGAAGGTAACCAAATAACAGCTCCCTTGTAGATATGAGAATAGCACTCAGTAGTGGCTTTCAGTTACATTGGGTCGGAGAAACAATATCTTATCTGAAAGCAGTTCCATTGGGAAGCACTGGCTCTTTCTCAATACAGGATCATATGCAATGAACTGTGATGGCTGCATACACACCAATAGTGATGGGCGAATTTATTCGCCAGGGGCGAATTCGCGGCGAATTCCCGCGATTCGCCGCTGGCGAATAAATTTGCGAAACTGGCAAAAAAATTCGCAAAAAAAACCGACGCGACGCGACGCACGCCGAAAATGACGCGACTTGTCGGAAACGACGCGACGCGTCACGTTTGACGCGACGACTCGTTTCGCGAATCGGCGAAAAATTCGTGAATTTCTCTGGAAATTCGAGAATTTTTCGGCGAAGCGAAACGCGCCCGTTTCGCCCATCACTACACACCAATATTACAACTAAATAATACACTTGCTGGTTCAGGAAAAAAAATTATACGGTAGAGTGAATTATTTGAATATCCATTTAAGTACTACTAGTATGCATTATTGGTCAGGTTTATTATAATTGTACAAAAATACAGATAAAAAGGAAAGGCCATATCTTATCAATTGGACAATGTTACAGTATATCAGAGACTGTTCCCTGAACAAATTAATTGGCAGTCAGGCCATGAGCTGCCTGTAAAATGTATGCTGGTGATGAACTGCCATGTGACATCATTTGTACTGTACTCATAGTTCAGGGACATGGCAGATCAATCCTACAGAACTGCACTATTCTACGTTTCTAGCCACATATCACAGTAGCAGCGTGTTGCCCAAACAAGTAATGTACCATCCTAACTTCAGTGTTTCCACAATTGGCTCCTTTGCATACAAGAAATTGTCAGGTACAATATTTTTACATACGAACAACATGTTTTCATGAACAAAAGTAAGTCAATACAATGTGTAAAACTAAATATAATGCTAAATTTAATGCAAGGACAAACTTGCCACACTAAACACAAATTGTATTGTGCTTTGCACAAGATTGCCCACATACACCTTTACAAGAAAAAAAATTGTCTAATTAAATGACTGGAAAGACACAGATCATATCAATGAGACTACAACACTATAATCACAGATTACTGTGAGACTGTGTTTAATGGTTAATAATTCAACAACAGTGGATTTATGAAGCGTAATAAAAAGCACAATTTACTAGTGCCCCATTCTGCATATAATTAAATAGACTGTACTGCTTAGGCCTTTTAAACCACTTCATATATAATGCAAAATATGGGAAAGCTTTCTCAGGAAAAAGGGTTAAGTATTTTACCAGAGGACACATGAAATGCAATGACTGCAAATTGCAATTGTTATTGATCCAGTCCTGTCACACATGTTTCCTTTGAAATAAGCATTGCTTAATATTTGTATGCATTCTATTCACTGCCCTATAATTCTGTATTGTTTTAAAAAAGAAGATACCTTTCGACTATCGAATTCGAAGGATTTTACCGCAATTCGATCGATCGTTCGAATATTCGAATCGAATATTCGAATGATTTTAAGCGATCGATTGAATTTTTTATATTCGATCAGAGATAATTATACCCAATTCGGTAGCTTTGGCGAAGGGGAAGTTATTCGACCATCGAATATTTGAATAAAAGTTTATTCGAATATTTGAATCATTCAAATTTGAATATTCGATGGTTGAATTTGCCTAATTTGCATATTCGAAGATTCACATTTAATACAAATTCGATCGAACTTCGAATTCTTCATGTGAATTTAGTAAATCTGCCCCTTGGAGTGATTAAGACTTAGGGGCAGATTTACTAAGGGTGGAATTTCAAATGCAAAAAAAATTTGAAATTCGACCAGGGAATAGTAGGGGAATTAAAAAAATTCTAATTCAAATTTTTTTAGTGCAATTTGATCGATCGAACGAACGAATAGGGAAAATTCGATTGAATTCGATTCTAATCGAATATTCAAATGATTTTTAAGCGATAGATTGAATTTTTCTTATTCGATCTTAGGGAATGATCCCGATTTCGGTAGGTTTAATCTGGCGAAGTAGGTTATCGAATTTAAATTCAAAGGGGAAGTATTTGACCATCGAATTTTCGAATAAAATTAAATTCGAATATTCGAATCATTCGAATTTGAATATTTGATGGTCAAATTTGCCTAATTTGCATATTCAAAATTCGAATTCGAATCTTTTTGAAAATTCGATCGAATATTCGAATTCTTCATGTGAATTAATGTGAATTTAGTAAATCTGCCCCTTGGTTAAAAAAAAAAAAAAACTGGGAATAGAGAGGAAATATTTACATTATGGGTTAATACATTTACCTATATATAAATACTGTGACAGCTTTTCTGTCAGTACCCTTGATGGACTGTTCTTTTTTCAACCTAGTGAATGTGAGAAAATTAATTTAAGTGGTAGTTAATTTCTAATGAATTCCATCCATGCGGCTAATATGGTCCCTTGATGTTATGGTAACCTTCATGGATCATTGCTTTAAATTTTACTTTATGCTTGTTTAAAAGAATAATAATGAAAATGAAAAGAGCAAAGGAAAAGGTTGTTGAGCTGGTAAATACAAAAATGCACTGTTGCTATAATGGACAAGTAGATTATAATGTAAATAGTTTGACTGCTGACCGGTTTTCGCAGCCCTGTGGCAGAAGCGATGCTTTCCATACTCTCTCTTCTAATACATTTTGCATAGGGCTCTAAAGATGGCTGCTGAGCTTCTTTCAATAATAATAATAATTTATAATAATAAAATAATGTTGTTGGATCAGTGTCAGCTTTTACTGGCAGACTCACAGTGATTTAAATGCATTGCAATGCCTGTGGTTTCATGTGGGTGATAAAACGGCCTATGCATCAATGCCCTTTTGGCTCATTAACTAACATGTAGTGAAGGAATGGATAAGCAAGAGAAAGAAGCCATAGCCAAAGAGGCTGGTGGAGTTTCAGTAATGCAAACAAATATTGACAAAGGTGGAGATTTGTATTGTGTTTGTAAATCAATCCTTTTTTGTTCACAGTTGATATAAGGATGGAGACAAGGCCGGATTTACATTCTAGCCCCTCTACATCATACTGGAACATACTGGAATATAAATTAAACTCAGCACATCATTTGAAACTGATATGGTCGACTGCAAATATCTGATATTCTGCCATATATGGAACATATACAGACACTTGAAAGTGTACTACAGGTATGGAATTCGTTAACAAGAAAGCTCCAACACATCAAAATATTTACAAAAAAATTGTTCACTTTTTCAAGAGACATTTTCTACTGGGGAAAATTCTCAGTGAAAATCTGGCAGTATATTTCCCCATACAATAGTACTGGGGAAAATTCTTTAAATAATTCTTGCTATAAGATTTTTGCCACAAGATTTTTGCCAGAGAATTTTCGCAATGAAGAAAAGTATCATGGGTAGGGCAATGTTTATTGTGATTTAAAAATTTATCAAAGAGTGAAGTTAAGAAGTGAAGATCCGCCACTAGAGGGAAATTCCGCAGCTCTCCATTCATTTATATGGGATTTTTTAAGGCGTATTTATCAAAGGGTGAAATTTCACTTTCACCCATTGATAAATACGCCTTTCAAAATCCCATAGAAATGAATGGAGAGCTGCGGCATTTCCCTCTAGTGGCGGAACGTCACTCTTTGATGAATTTACCCCTATATTTTATCATGAGAGTTTGCCAGCATGAACCAAGTACACTTGGCAAAAAGGGTACTGTTCACACTTTAATAAATTAAAAGATTTTCGCTAGAGAATTTTCACTAGAGAAACTGTACAAAGGTTCCCTAGCGCTGAGGTTTTTCACTAATGAATTGTCTTCTTCACCTTTAAGTAAAGTGGTGAATCTGATGCGAATTGTCATTTTAGAGAATTTCCGACAAAAAATACACAATTTACCCTTTAGTAAATGTGTCCCATACAACTGTGCTGGCAGCCAGCCATAAATATTACCCCAAATCTGTATCAGTGCCAGCAGTCAGCCTCTTCACCAGCTCATTGCGCGCCACACCAACGGACCAGCCCAGCTCTCCTCCAGCACCGCTGGCCGTGTGAGTAATGGAACGCTCATCTGGCTCTAGGCAATAGGAGGCAGTGCATGAGGGACTTGGGGTACGGTGCTAAGTGGGTACTATATATGGATGTGGTGAGCATGGAAAGGGCTCTGAGCTGGTACAGTCCCAAGTAACACTCTGGGTAAGTGTAGGTAGTAGCACGTGGTGTTAATTGGTGGGAAAGCTGATCTGGGCAGGGGTGTGCAGTGCTGTTAGTGGTATGAGAAGATGCTCACTCTATCATAGGGCCATAACCACACACTGTAGGGGTGAGCGTACTTAGGGTGAACGTAGTAACTTAGCCTCTGACTAGAGTTTATCACTCTATCCCTGTGTACCAGGAGCAACACTAGCTCTGGTCCTGTGCACATATTGTTCCCTTGTAGAAAGCGATACAAATAAATCTGAGTTAGGCTTCTGTGCTACTGCCACAGCCTCATGTTTTCACTCACTGCTCCCCAATAAACCACTTCCACTTGGAGGTGGTCCCATCTCCCACATGGGAGGAGGGTAATCCTCCGCCACCCCTATGCGCAACCGAGGAAGCACGTGCACAGGTGGATGGACAGGACTGCATCAGCACGCTTGGACTTCAGAGTGAGGAACCCGCTTGATCTTTTTCAGTGGTGGACTAGGGGTAGGCTGCTTATGAGGTACGTGCCTGGCGCCCCCAAGCTTTGCGCCCTAGGCACATGCCTCTTCTGCCTACCCCTAGTTCCGGCCCTGAGGTCTAATGTTCCAAATTACAAATTTCCTTATCAGGAAAACCCTAGGTCCTTAGCATTCTGGATAACATGTGCCATACCTGTATAAATCACTTGCAAAAAGCAGATTCCATGCTGTGATTTCTCAAGCACAAGTCATACAGTGATTACAAAAAGAACAATATAGCATCTTTTATATAGAGCAATATAGCCCTGTAATAAAATAAGGGCATATTTATAAATGTATATAAAATAGTGGTGTTATAACAACAAACCTTGCCACTTTAACATCTTGCTTCATGGTGTAAATACACTTGGATTTATAAAGCTGTTTAATATATTGAATGTGTGTATTGTGGTGTTGAAATGGAGTTAATGTTAAAGGAATTCTGTCATGATTTTTATGGTGTACATGACTGGGGGCACCTGGGTATCTGACAATATGTCTAGCCCTGTGTCAGTCTTCTGGAGTAGAACTATTAAATAATGCATTTTGAAAAAAACATGTTTTCCCCTAACAATATCCCTTTAAAATAGTTGGAAGCTTGCTTATATTTCTAAACTGTATATCAGGATCTGATATCTGTGCATTGTAGATATCACACACAAAACACAATATAGAAGATAAAGTCTCACCAACGATAAAGTGTTCTATTGTACCTGTGCCTGCTACTAATATTATGTTCAATACATTCTAATTCTTGTTTTGCTTTTTTTATCTTCACTGCTTACATACTATCAGGTCATCTGAAATTATTATTTCTGGTAATGTTGCTTCCTTGCTTTTGTCAGTAACTTGCAGTTCAGTATATGTACTGCATATGGATGTTTACCCTTGCATACCATTGGCCATAGCTGTCCATATGTTGCAAAACATATAGGATGCTAGATGCATATACTGACTTTGTATTGATTAGCGGTAATGTAATAACATTTTTGGAATCAGTTTATAATTAGTGATGGACGAATTTATCCCGTTTCGCTTCGCCGAAAAATTCGCAAATTTCCAGGCTAATTGGCGAAAAATTAGCAAAACGAGTCTCGGCACGTATTTGATGCGTTGCGTCTTTTTTGACGCGCGTCGCGTCATTTACGACGCGTCACGTCGTTTCGCGAATTTATTCGCCGGCGTCAAATCGCGGGAATTCGCCGAGAATTCACGCCTGGTGAATAAATTTGCCCATCACTGTTTATAATCTGTAGTATGCAAATCTGTTTGATTTTCAACATGATAATGAGTCCTAGGTTTTATAATTTAATAATTCATACCATTGTGCTAAGGCCTCCTAAGTTTCCTTTGTATCTAAGTTTGTTTAATTCAACTACGTAGGTTAGGAATGGAGCTAAAACGGTCTATGACATTCAAACAAGTGGACTAAATTGTTGCTACAATTGTGTTACAAATAGACATGTGGAAATACCAACAAACTTGCTTATGTGTGAAAGGACAAAATAATAGAATTCAAGTGTAGACATTCTGCATTGCTATATTCTTTTAGAGCCCTCTAGTTTTGGGTTGCCTTTCCTATATCAGCTTACAGCTTACAGTCTCATCCTCATCTGTTTAGAAGCTAAAGTGTTTTTCTTTTTTTTTTTCAAAATGTTTTTATTTCTGTTATGCATAATAATAACCAAACATATGTTATAAATGAATCAACAAATATCAGTCAGAGTAAATCAAACTTAAGCTAATGACCATTAATCAGCCTATAACACAATATTAGGGTAAATTTGATTAAACAACCTACTTTGTCAGTTCTTTGAATAGCAGTATTACGACATTAATTTTCAGAATGCTTGATTTGCTAATATTCTGTTAAGGTAGTGACTCCTGTGTGTTACCAAGTCGTTTTCTGGATTTATGGCATTCGTAAGCAGTTGGTTCGCCTCCTGGACAGGACCAGTCCCCAGCAGTTGCTCCTGTTCATACCATGTGGTGTGTTGAAATGTTTGTATGGTTAAAAACATGGTGGGTGGCAGTGTGTTGATGTATGTAGCCCATGTGTTAATAAAAATTGTAGTGTGTTTTTCTTTGTTTGTTAGAGTTTCCACCCAGTCCATATGGTAAATGTATTGTAATTTTTCCAGCACAAGGGCAATTGGTGGGGGAGATTGCGATAGCCATTTATGCAGAATCGCTTTTCTAGCTGCCGCTGCTAGGCATTCAGCCAAGGATTTTTCTGGCTTGGTGATATTAGTATCTGGGGGGAATTTGCTGAATATGGCCCAGGTTGCTGAGAGTATCATTTTTTTCCCGGTTATGTTGTTCCAGTAGCTGGCAACCTCCTCCCAAAATGTTTTGATGTGTGAGCACGACCATAAACAATGAATTAAATCCAGTCTAGCTTCTCCACATTTAAGGCAGTTGTTTGAGAGTGCTGTACCAATATGATATCTTTTTAAACGGGTCAAGTAAGTTTGGTGTAGTATTTGTACCGACATCTCTTGATAAGAGCTAGCTGGTAGTAATTTCATAGCCCTTGTGTGAAGTTGAAGAATAGTTGCATTATCTGCTTGTGGTATTATAGTTGTCCATCTTGTAAAGTTAAGATTTGCGTTTTCTACATCTAATGTGGATCTGATTTGTTTATGGGTTTGAGCGGTTGTTTTAACTATGTCCTTTTTAAGCCATAAAGAATTTGCTAAGTTATTTTTGTCTCTGTCCGTGAGTTTGGATAAGTGTTGTGTGGTGAAGTGGGTTAATTGCAATAACTGGAGTTGGTGGGGTTGTAGAAAAGGACATTTTTGTATTAAGGCAGCAAATGGTTGTAGGGTGAATTTATCCGTAGTCAGATCTTTAACGTTCTGTATACCTTGTGTTTGCCATGAATTGAATAAAGCATTGTTTAGACCTGGGGTAAAGTTCTTATTTTTTATCCAAGTAAGGTGTATGGAATTGAAAGGGGATATGTTAATTTTTTTGCGAATTGCATGCCATGTTTTATAAGTGTGAATGAAAAGTGGGTTGTCTTGCATGTATTTTGGGATGTCTTTTAGTGGTGTATGCAAAAGATAATTAAGGGATAGGCCTTCTGAGAGTGCTTCATCAATGGATATCGTTGTATATATGTTCCTATGGTGTAGCCAGTCTCCCACGAATCTTAAAAGGGCTGCTGTGTTATATTCCTCTATGTTTGGGAGATTAAATCCCCCATCTTGTTTTTGTTGTTGGAGCTTAAAGAAGTTGATTTGGGGTCTTTTTTTGTTCCATATGTATTGTAATCTTTTGGTATCTGTTGGTGTTATTCGGTAAGGCAGCATTTGGATTTTGTACAGGATTTTGGGGAATATGACCATTTTTATTAGATTGATTCTGCCCATAAATGTTAAGTTGTTGTTTATCCATTTCTTGGTTTCTTGTTCTATATGGTCGATGGTATGTCTGATGTTTAGTTTATATGTTTCCTGATGGGATTGTGGCAATTGGATTCCAAGGAATGTGATGTGAGTTCTGGCTTTATTAAATGGGAATGGGTTACTCCAGTCCGCTGGGGTGGTATGTTGTAGTCGTAATGCTTCCGATTTCCCTAAGTTTATTTTGAAACCTGCTATTGTGCCAAATATCTCAATTTTATGTAGGATGATGGGGAGTTCTATTTCCGGCTTATTTATAAAGAGCAGGACATCATCAGCATATGCTATGAGTTTTAGCTGTTGTGTACCTAATTTAATTCCTTTAAAATTTTCGTTATTCAGTAATTGTCATAGTAATGGGTCTAGGGCGATGTTGAAAAGCAAGGGCGAGAGGGGGCATCCCTGCCTCGTCCCTCTTTGTATAAGAAATCTGGTGGAATTGGCCCCATTTGCGGTTACATGGGTGTAAGAATGTGTGTATAATGTTTTGAATAGGTTTAGCATTTGAATGCCAAAGTGCTGGAATTTGAGTAATCTTTTAATGTGTGTATGTGTGATTCTATCAAAAGCTTTATCCGCGTCTAGATTAATTATCATGCCATGTTTTCTTTTTTCCAGGTTGCATTGATAGGTGACTGCGATTGCTTTATGTATGGCCTGAACTGGACTGGATTTCGGTTTTTAAGAAACCCTACCTGGTGAGTGGTAAGTATATGTGGGAGAATTGTTTGTAGTCTATCTGCCATGATTTTTGTTAATATTTTTAAATCCTGGTTCAGTAGGGAGATTGGTCTGTAGGAGGTGGGAAGAGTAGGGTCTTTTCCTTCTTTTGGGATAAGAATAATTTTGGCTTCATTAGTGGGGCTCCTTGTAGTACATTGTTGAAATTAGTGGTTAGTATGGGAGTTAGTTCTAATATTAGGATTTTATAATATTCTGCACTAAGTCCATCTGGGCCTGGTGATTTTCCATTTTTTAATCGTTTTATTAATGTGGCTGTTTCTTTTTCTGTTATAGGTGCGTCTAGTATCTCTCTGTCCTGAACTGAAAGTTTGGATAATTGTGAATTTCTTAAAAACGAGAGGCCTTCTTCAGGATAATCTGGATTTCCCTCATAAAATTTCTGAAAATATGTTTCTAGTTCTTTTACTATCTGTTTTGTGTCTTGGGTCCAGCCCTCCTCTGTTTTTAATATTTTTATGAAATGATATGGGGTTTGTAACTTTGTGATTTTAACTAATAGTTTGCCAGATTTATTGCCCCATCTATAGTATTTGTTCTTCATGTGTGATATTTTGTATTGTGCGTTATCATGTAATAAAGTGTTAAACAAATGTTTTGTGTCTGTGTATTTCTTTTTATCCTCTATTGAGTTTGTGAGTTTAAAGGTTTTATAATGTTTAGTGAGTTCTTTTTGTAGGTGGAGGTATTTTCATTATATCGTTTTTTCTGTTTAATCAAATATGCTGTGATATGCCCTCTCAAGACCGGTTTCGAGGCTGCCCATAAGAGACTTTGATTGTTCCAATGTTGTAAATTGTCATCTATGTAGTTCGCCCATTGTTGTTTTACATACAATTGGAAATCAGAATTATTTATTAAGTAGGAGGGAAATCGCCAGCTACAGAAACTTTGTCTGGATATTTTGTGTTTCAAGACTAGAATTGCTGGCGCATGATCTGTGATAGAAATATTGCCTATTGACGCCCTCAGGATGTTGGCCAATTGGGTGTCAGGTAAGAAGAAATATTCTAATCTAGAATGTGTACTATGGGCCCCTGAGTAAAAAGAACTCACAAAATGTGTGAAGTGGAGCAATCCTTCGGGTAGGATATCTAGTTGTGGCATCCGACCTGTCCATGAAGTGATCCCATACCGTGTTCATATCTCCTCCCAGGATTAAGTTGGCAGGCCCCCAAGAGTCAATCCTTTGCATGAGTTCTGTAAAAAAGAAATTATCATCATTTGGGGCATAAACATTCACCAGGGTATATATAGTACCTTGTATCTCCACATCAATGATTAAATAACGACCTTGTTTATCCTTATATGTTTTTGTAACTGTGCCCTTCAGGGATTTGTGTAATAGTACAGCTACACCTCTAGTTTTATTGGTTTAGGATGCTGTGATGGTTTCTTGTATCAAAGTATCTTTCAGTGTCCCTTTGTCTGTGTCTCGCCAGTGTGTTTCTTGTAGCAGTACAATATGGGCATTCTCTTTTTTTAAAAGAGTTAACACTTTTCGTCTTTTTATTGGGGTATTTAAACCCCCTACGTTCCAGGAGAGTAATTTAAAGTTTGTAGGTTGTTTACTTTGCTTTGCTAATTCTGTTGGTTCACCCATGGTAAGTCTTTTTAGCCGACTCCCTGTTTGGGGGTAGCATAGGTGAATTGAAGTAGTGTTGGGATGGGTACTCTGTCCCTTTGAGCTGACACCATCCCGTGGCTTTCTATATGTGGAGGAGATAATTATGTGAGCATTGTTGTGTGTTGTGTTTAAAGTGGTTGGTTTTGGTCATCTGACTAAATAAAATTAAATTAACTATATATAACAAATAGGAAATAATGATCTGCATGGTATAGGGGTACAACAGGTGATTTCACACCCCCACTTAATGTTCTGTAAAGAAGGAAAATAATTTCTCATCATCTTAAATATTAACCCTATTATATCAGGTAAGCAACTGTTTTACCAAATCAAGGTTGTATAGGGTCAATACTAAGGTTATTGTTAAGCCATATCAGAGTTATTATGCACATTAAACCGCATTTCTATGTGTTACTTAACCTGTTGCCAAAGTTAGCAAAATCTTGAAACTGAATATAAAATCCAAATAAAGGTATCATTTAAGAGTTATGTTTTCATATTAACATGTTACCATATTTAGCAAAACTTTAAAACTGAGTATAGGGTCCCAATCAAGGTACCATCTAGGAATTATGTTGTTGTGCTAGTCATTAACCAGAAATAGGTGTTTAATCGGTATCACTGCCTTTAGTTCAGGTCTAAGTGAGTTACTGTGTCCAGTCACATTGTTTTAAGTGGAGGCCAAGTTAAACACCATATATTCAGCTTTAAGACCTGAATGTATCCTCATAGGGATATCCTTCAAGGAGGGATTGAAATTATAGTCCGCATGATATAAGGGTACAACCGGTTATTTCACCCCCCACTTTATGTTCTGTAAAGAAGGAAGGATAATTTCTCATTATTTTAAATATTAACCCTATTATATCAGGTAACTGTTTTACCAAATCAAGGTTGTATGGGGTCAATACTAAAGTTATTGTTAAGCCATATCAAAGTTGCTATGCACATTAAACCACATTTCTATGTGTTTCTTAACCTGTTGCCAGAGTTAGCAAAAACTTGAACTGAATATAAAATCCAAATAAAGGTATCATTTAGGAATTATGTTGTCGTATTAACATGTTACCATATTTAGCAAAACTTAAAAAAACTGAGTATAGGGGTCCCAATCAAGGTACCATTTGGGAATTGTATTGTTGAGTTTGGAGTTAACCAGAAATAGGTGTTTAATCGGTATCACTGCCTTTAGTTCAGGTCTCAATAAGTTGCTGTGTTCAGTCACATTATTTTAAGTGGAGATCAAATTAAACACCATATAGTCAACTCTAAGACCTGAATGTATCCTCATAGGGATGTCCTTCAAGGAAAAGTAACTACTTCTTGAAATTTTACCCCTGGGCAGATGCCATAAACCTTTTTACATAAATCATAAATATTTTACAAAGCCCTGAATTAGCTAGAAATAAGTGATTTTGTAACTACTCTAACCAACTTCACTGATTACTGTGCTCTCCCCATTTATTTTGAGACTTAACACTGACTTCATGTGTCTTATACCAGGGTGTTCTACAGGAACTAATTTCCTGTGCCCATCCCACCATGTTAGATTCATGTCCTCTCTCTCTAACTTTAGCTGTTTGATCCAGTCACTGCATCTTAAATGTAGGTTGTCTTCTACATTTGCAGCATGCCAATCTCTATATCATACACACCTTCAGTGCAGATTTCTCAGATATTTAACATATTTTTAATGAGCCCAACATATTTATAAGGTACTTCCCTAATGCACACCTATACACTTGCTTTGCACATTTATCAAAAACTAAATCCCAGGCTTAATTCCATAATTCAACCCAGACCATATATATGTGATGTTTAGCTATGTAGAGTGCATTCCTTTTTTCCATTATGAGTGGACTTTCAGAGAAAAAAGTCACGGATGGCAATCTATTTTCAATCTCAGCCCTTTAAGGGCTGCAGCTGAGGCACCATGTAAATGTCATGTAAATTAAATGAAGTACGATTCTCTTTATTAACTTTGCATTCGCTTCTCATGAATTCCATTTCACTGTATTTGCAGGAATAGACATTTGAGAACGAAAAGGTTTCAGTGCTTTAAACCCCCCCCCCCCCACATAGCTTTTAATTGCAAAATGTATAAGGATAAAGATGAAAAACAGTCATGATAAATTTTCTCTCCATAAAATGTCCTCTTGTAGCAGGTTATAATGACTGTATAATGAAAACACATTTCACAATAGAATAAAGAACGCTGTATGTTAATGGAATTACACTTATGCAATGGAATTATGGAATTACACTATGACAATGAGTATATGTACTGTATAACTTGTATTACATGAAAAATTTATAAACAATCTTAAAGAAAAAAGTGACACTGCTCCATATATTTTACAATTACAAAAAATATATTTCATTCAAAGGAAAAATATACCCCAAAATGCATACTTAAGCAACAGTTTATATAAAATTAAGTGGCATATTAAAGAATATTACCAAACTGGTATATATATTTAAGTAATTATGGTCTTTGTGCTGCCTCAGAGATTACCTGACCACAAATATTTTAACTGTAATAGGAAGAAGTGTGGAAGCAAAAGACAGAAATCTGTCTGTTAATTGGCTCATGTGACCTAACTTTATAATTTGTTTAATATGTTTGTTTGTACCATTAAATCATACGATCCCAGGAGGCTCTTGTTTTTTAAAATGGCAATTATCTATTTATGATTACCCAATGGCACATGCTACTAAAAAAGTTTATTATCAAAACCCTAATCTTTTTTTT
>CM044442.1:57335661-57349189 GCA_024363595.1 Xenopus borealis
AGAATAAGAAATCAGGAAGGGGGCAAATAGTTTTTCACACCACTGTATGTGTGTGTGTAACTGGGCAAAGAGAAGGGCACTTACCGTTTTTTGGAGAAGAAAGGGTCACAATCAGATCTGCAGACTCCAGCATCACAGACAGCAGCAGCAGGAAGTGCTTGGGGGGAGCTTTACACCAGATCGCATCCAGGAAGAAACAGCACAGGGGAGCAGCAGAGAACACGCTTGATCAGGTAAGAATTCGGGTCCTGCGACAATCGAATCGCAGGACCCACTTGGCAGCCCCCTAGGCTCCTTGTCTAGGGGGTTTAGCAGCCAGGAGAGCCTCTCTGCACTTCAATTCTTGCAGAAGTGCAGAGAGGCAGCTCTTTAAACAAAGAACGTAGCTCCTACGTTCTTGGCACTTACAGATACGTAGAAGCTATGTGCTTGGCAGGGAAAGGGTTAAAGGGGCTTTTGTATACTACACATTGTTAGGTTCAATTTGATAGTTCCTTGGTGCTGATTCTTAGTGAATTCTGATTTATATTACTGTTATTGACACTTGCCTGCCTGCTGATCTTTCCAATCCTGACTATTCTATTTCTCCATTCTTGACCCTAGCCTGTCTGACCTTGACTGAACTCTTCCTCTATCGACCCAGCCTGTCTAACTATTCCTGTACAATGCTTGTACATGATGTTTTGTGCTTCTGTACCAAACCAAGGCAACGATGGCCCTTTGGCAGTAAAGATCTGTGCCTCCAAAGTTGTCCCAGTAGCACCCCATCTTCTTTTATGCTGATTCAATGCACATGCTCTGTGCTGCTGTAAGTTACCTGAGCATAGGGACCGAATATCAAAATATACAGTACATATAAAATAGAAATTTCACAATATAAGGTTGATTAGTAATTAATACAGATAATTACTACATGGCAGGTCAGAAACCAGTGCAATTTGCATCAAAATTTAATAATCAGCCCTGTAGCATCAACTTACATTACAGACAACCGTAATTTTCTGCTGTATAATTAGTGATGACCCCTAAGCTTAGTTTCTCAACAGCTGCTCAGAGCCCACTAAGCATGCGAGTGTTACAGACAGTTTCCAGGATGGCTACCCCCTGTGACAAGTTTGAAGTACTGGATCATTGCTGCTGTTCGCAAGCTGAAACTTTAGGTTATTTTGCTGTGAATGGACAATATGCGGTCAAAGGAGCTCTCCGTGCACGTTTGAGGTCTGCACTGATGTTTTTTGGATTCTAAGTCATGGGGAAAGCAAAAGAATTGTCAAATATCATTGAGCCACTTTAGGGAGACCTCAAATGTGCAGATCATGCAAGACTGCTCAAGAATTTACAGGAACTGGAGGCTTTTTTCCAGGAAGAATGGGCAGCTTTACCATCTGAGAAGATAAAGAGCCTCATCCACAACTACCACAAAAGACTTCAAGCTGTCATTGATGTTAAAGGGGGCTATACAAAGTATTACGAACTGGGGTATGTAAACTTTTGATCAGGGTCATTTGGGTAGTTTGTGTAGTGATTATGATTTAAAAGTTAAAAGTTGACAATAAATGGCTTCTACCAACCACTAACCATGAGTGAAAGAAAAGTTTTTGTGTTATTATTCATATTCTTAAGGGCTTTCTGTAATTTCAATTTCAACCTAAATACTAAAATGTTTTAAACATAAATTAAACCCAATAGGATTGTTCTGCCATCAATAAAAAATAATTATGTCTTGATTAGGATCAAGTACAAGGTACAGATACTGGACCCATTATCCAGAAAGCTCTGAATTACGGAATGGCCATCTCCCATAGACTCCATTATAATGAAATAATCCAAATTTTTTAAAATGATCTCCTTTTAATCTGTAATAATAAAACAGTATCGTATACTTGATCCGAGCAAAGATCCTTATTGGAAGCAAAACCAGCCTATTGGGTTTATTTAATGTTTACATGATTTTCTAGTAGATTTAAGGTATGAATATCCAAATTACGGAAAGATCTGTTATCCAGCAAACCCCAGGTCCCATACCTGTACTGTTTTATTGGTTCAGATAAAAAAAATTGAAGTACTTGATTAAAATTGAGTCCTTGGAAAATGGCTTTCAAGTTATATGGAGCTTCCTGGATAACAGGCTTCCAGATAACGGATTCCCTATAAGCAAAAACAATCATGTGCAGTGTGTACATGGGGATAGCAAAGCTATTTAGTGGTCCATTATTAAATCCATTTAACATGAGAGTTGGGGGCCCATACATTACAAACAAGGTTTGTTTTTTTACACAAAACTCAAAAAAAGGTGTGTAAAAACCACAAAAAAAACCTCTAAGGCAAAACTTTTCTATGTAAAAGGCCCTAAAGAAGTCAATGGGAGCTGCACTGGTCCTATTGGACTGCTTTACATCATTTTGGACTTTTAGAAGTTTTCATATCCTTTACTGCATCATTCACCATTTTTTTTTTATAATTGGTTTAATAAATTCAGTCAGTCATGGTTTTAGAGTTTGTGAGTTTAGTAATGGTTTCAAAAACCTCGAATACCCAACCTTTATTAAATATGCCTCTACGTCTTGTTGAACATGTGTATACCAGCACATATTATCAACATTACATGACTGATATTTCAATACTCAGCAGATGGTGCAGCTCAAACTTTTCAGCATTTCCATGGCAGATACAAACTACATAAATTATGCCGCTCTCTTCCTGAAAATTTTCCAAATGAAGAAGATGGCTGTTGTGATCTCCGATGCCTGGAATCTGCACCAAGGGGTAAATAAAAAGTTAGGGTAAGGGTTAGGAGTTTTTTTTTTAATAAGGGGTTGAATTTTCCTTTATAGTGTAGCATACCCCTTGTTAAAAGACAAAAGGGTGAAGGGATGGTGTTGTATATTGGAAATATAATAACCTACCACACAAGGACCAAACATGGAGGTGTCAGAAAAACTCACTAAATTTCTATTCATTCCTATGGGGTTTTTAAATTTTTTTACACTTTTAAAAATCCCATAGGAATGAATAGAAAGTGGGCAAGTTTTCCTGTGGCAAGCTCTAAACTAACATTTCGATAAATTTGAATGTTATTCATTCTGCCCCTAATTTTCTAAGTTTGTACTTACATTGATATCTCTTTTATTAATAAATAAGTAGTTTAAAAATGATAATAAAAAATGGATCTACAAACATTTTCTGCAATTTAATTTTTTATTTCTATTACAGCATATGGCTCTGCATCCTGTAGAAAAGCACCAAATTAGCCTTGTCTTTGCTTATGTTTCCCATTGGTTTTGCAGTACACAAATAGCTTCCCACGTCTTCTCACAAAAAAACAGTCTTTGCAACGCTTTTTGAGTGCAGTTTTTGTTTTCATTCCAGAGGTTTGCTGTACTAATGGGAGATGACGGTCAGTTAAAAATTGAGAACTTTTAAATCCTAAAATGCTCCTTTGAATCGTTGGCTTTGTAAAAACATCCATTATGGTTGGAATGGAGGAAAACTTTACCGACTGGTGTCCAAGAAATGATACAGGTTTTGCTATAGACAACAGCACTCTCCGCAGCAAGAATGATGCCATTGTTCCAGGACTGGAAGAAAAAAAAAAGATATATATTACTCTTTTTTTTTTTGTAATTAAATAAAATTCTTAAGTTTCAGTAGAATATTTAAAGAGCAAGTAAAGTCATGAAACAAACCCTTAAAGAATACAAGCATAAAGCTTGTATTCCTGTAGTATATGAGGAAAATATGATTTGTAACTAAATAAAATGGTTTAGTCTTCTTCCATTTTCACAAATAGCAGGTTCTGCCATGCTTTAAAGATAATGGATGTATTTGATGTTTACCATGAGGGATGGAGACAGGTGAACCACTGCTAGAAATGGAAATGTGTGCTTTTCCTATATATCTCTATGAAAAGTAATTTTTTTTTGTCTAAAAGCAGCAAGTTAAACACCCTGGCTCACACCACAGTGGTCCCTATTACCACAGGCTTTTGACTAAGACTACTGACTTAGTAAAGGTCAGTTTATTAAATTTCAATGGTTAAAAAACAAATGCGAGAAATAAAAACGCAAAATGTGTGCAACTTCTGTCCCACTATCAAATTTTTCAAGCCTTAGTTTAAAAAAAATCAGATTCTCTATACCTTTTGCTGCATTTTTTCTAGAACCAAGGAAAAGTACAGTCAAATAAATCGTTCCATCAGCATATTTATGAAGAAAATTCTGTCATCACTTTTGCTTCCTGCTCCTGAACTAAAACCTTCTGCAGATGCTCAAATATACATTTTCATAAATCATCTGCATGCAGCACAAGCAGTCAAGGCATTTCTACCCTAGAAAAAATGCTAGGTGTGACATTAGTCTTAACAAAATAGTAACTCAAAGCAAAGGAATCAACACCACATATTAATTAATATATCTAACATTATTATTACTGTATACATTTAGATTTTACATTAAACATCTACACCTTAAAGGGGTTGTTCACCTTCCAAACAACTTTTTCAGTTCGGTTGTTTTCAGATTGTTCATCAAAGATTTGTTTCAATTGCTTTCCATTTTTTATATTTTCCTGTCTCAAGTGTCTCAGTCTGGCAGCGCAGTTATCCATGAGCATTCCGAACTGTTACAATTTGCTACATTTAGTTGATATATTTCTCAGCAGTATCTGTGTGATATTAGCAATTATTGTATCAATTCTAACAGCTGCCTTTAATTAAACTCAGGATTTCTGCTCAGCAGGGACAAAGATAACAAATGTATCAACAAAATGTATCAATTTATAACTGTTAAAGAGTTGGTGACCCCTCCCCCACCAGATTTTGCTTTAGAAGGTAAAATATTTAACTTCAAGATTAGAAAGTCGATCACAAATAGAAAGTGATTGGAAAAAGCCTTTATTTCTGGTGAACTATCTGAAACCAACTGAACTGAAGAAAATGTTTGAAGGTAAACAACCCCTTTAAGAAAGAAAAGCTTTAACATTAGGGAAATATACAATTTTACACTAAAGCCAATAACTTTGCAATTAATTAACATCAACGTTTGCAATAGCTGTGGACCTAAATAATACCAAGCAAACCACTTTGCTCATCACGGTTTGAGAATTACATTTCATGTTTATATAGCATGTTATTTTTTAAAAAATATGAAAGTCTCAAGCTTCAAAAACAGACTGAACAAAAACAATGCAAACAAAATGCAATTTGTAGTTGTGATCCTGCAGTGGCAAAATATGTCTTTCATTCTGAGCTTTAACGCCTTTTTTGATTATGTTATTCAAGCCTTGGGCAGTGAGTGCCAGGTCTTCAATAAACACTCTACATTTGATAGGTTAATGTAATAACAGGTATAAAGATTGTTACACATCTAACAACACAGAGCAATCAATAAAAAGCATTTCCTGGCCTACTGTTTGAAAACTCCCAGTAATACAAAAAAAATTAAAATGTTTTTATAGGAGAAATAATTAACGTTCACTAATGTGAACCCCGAGGACAGAATATGCGCCATGGGGTAAGTAAAAACAGTATGGAGCATTTCCCCAGTTGAAGCAATTAGGCTGGGGGGAGGAGGGAGGGTGGGGTCTACGTGGGGTCGGGGTATTGTTTTTTTTTTCCCTAACGGGTTTAAAGAATTCTCCTTTAAAGGACAAGGAAAGGTTAAAATTAAGTGTTGTACATTCTAACTGCATCTATATACAGTTTTCAGAACACTAACTGTTTCTCCTGTTGGTGCTTCCCCTGGCTCCATATGATGCTCTGTTGAAAACCTGCCAACAGCACTAGGGTGACGTCACCAAATTCATTACATTCCATCCTCCCACTGCCCGAGGCTGGATTTTCTATGCTAAAATTACGCGCACAGCTGCAATCCACTGATAAGCACTGCTTTACTTCCTTGATTGATGACGTACCAGGGAGTCACATGCGCAACAGGATACCGGTACTCCAGCCCCATGATGAATGGAACTAAGAGACTTAGGAAGGTAGATTTTAACTATCCAACTGCCTATAACAAAAAATACCATACCAGTTCAGCACATTATAAAGTGAACTTTTAGTCCTGCAAAGAATATGGAGTAAGCTTTCCTTCTCCTTTAACACGTCTCACATGGGCCACAGTCATAGTTTTTTGTGGTTACAGAGGTTTATATATAATGGAACAGGTTAACATGAATGAAAAGCCTGACTCAAGATTATTCTGGTTCCGTTGACTTTAAGGTCTGTGAATGCATTGGTTGATGTTCTATGAAAAGACTTCAAAACTGCAGACTCCAAAAGGGAAATACGATTTTTTAATAAAATTGTTTATTGGTAAAATAACTAAAGATAACATATAACTTGTGGTACATACTTATTTTATACATAAATACACAAGAAAAGATGTATTAAAAGACACAAAGTTGGCCCAGGTACAATAACTTATGGAAACCAATTACATGTTTGCTCACAAAGGAATTGATCAGTATAAAAATAAAAACTGGGTAAATGATAGGCTGTGCAAACTTAGAAAAAATTATTCTAATATAGTTAGCCAAACATGTAAGCTAGAAAGGCTGGAGTGATTGGATTTCAAACATAACAGAACACTACTTCCTGCTTTTTAACTCACTTGGTTTCCACAGATTGGTTACTAGGCAGTAACCAATGATCAATAACGGTTTGCTTTTGAATCTGAGCTGAATGTTAAGGATCAATTTCAAACTCACTGAATAGTTACTGTATGTCCCATCTGGCCCCCTCAAGTCTCACAAAGCAGGAAGTTCTGTACTGCTTGATATCTGCTCACTCCAGCCTTTATAGATTACATTTTTGGCTCACTATATTAGAAACATTGTTTTTTTTATTTTGCACAGTTTTTTTATTTTTACATTGAACGGTTTCTTTAATTAATGACTATATGTTGTCACTCCCTTGAAGTATACATTAAAAAAAAACAGAATATCAATTTACCCAGTTTTTATTTTTACATGGAAATTTTCCTTTAAAAAGGTGGCCTGTAAATGCTAGCTTGTTGGTTGCAATAGGTGATTAGACCTTTAAACCTTTATTAGATAGCTCCATTTGTCTTTTAATCATATTTCCTTTCTGTTGTCTCAGACAATTTTCTTCTTCATTCAAGTGAAATAGGCTGTTGTGTTAACATCCAATCCAATACACCCTCTATCCTTTGAGATGATCTAACCAGATACAATTTTCACTACTCAGATGGTCTTTGGCAGGAGAAAGCACCAAACTGCATCTGATGAGCACACCTGCAGAAAGATTTAAGGCAACCAAAAAGTTAGCCCATAAACTGTTAAGTTTAGAGCAGGCATCAGGGAGCACACCAGGAAGAGGACACAATCCGAAGAAGGCCTAGCCACGTTTTCATTTAAATATTGTTGGTGTCAGACAAAGCATAGTAACCTGGAATAAGTTGTGAAATGCAGAATCCTGCATGTCTTTGAAAGTCTGACACTTGTAAACTATGCAAAAACATGACCATTATTAATGGCAACATGAGACAGAGACCAGGAACACAGAAACCACTAACTGTATGACATGTAGAAAGCCAAAATTAGAAATTCAGAAATGAACTGGTACTTCGCATGTACCTTCTGTTCAGCCTCATCTGCATATCTTTATTTTGATTAGCTGGCAAAATTCAACTGAATGGATCAATGAAATGCAAGCTAAGTAAGAGAGGAAAGGCATGCACAGTACTGGTTCAGCTGAAAACAAATACATTTGGCTTCCAGTACATTCTGGTCCTGATCTATTATGATGATCATGTTTTTGCTTAGTGTTCTAATGTCCAACTCTTGCAAAGGCATAATCACAACAGCCCAGGTTAGTACTTTCTTTTGACACCATAAATCCACAATATACAGATTTATGTGCAAATCCTTAAACTTTAAATATCAATAACCGTGCCATACACCATGATAAAATGTTACTTCATTTTGTTTTAAACTGGTCCCCATGCTCACACTCCACGAATTCACCTGCCAAGTGGCGGTGGTGGGGCAGTGGGATTACAATAAATAGGGATTACAATCAATAACCTTCACCTTGGTTGGCAAAGCTCATAGGCAGCAACCCACTATCAATACAGTGCTCCACAAAGATCAAAATTTACACAGTGGATCCCATGTTTATAGTTTGTGAACTCAAGGGATATGTTGTTTTGACAGGATTCAACTTCAAGAGAAGTGCTACTGCTACCATCATGTACAGGATGCATACACGTCTAGTGTAACTAAGCCTAACACTATTCTAACAGCCTTTTTAGTACCATTGTGGAAAACACAACTGGATGTTGTACAATTAATAAAGATTATAGTTACATAGTTAAATTGGGTTGAAAAAAGACAAAGTCCATCAAATTGTGCATTCCACAACCTGTCCTCACTGTGAAGAACCACCTACGCTGCTAAAAAGGTCCCCTGATATTTGTCTATAATGTCCTCTAATGTATTTGTAAAGTGTAATCATGTCCACTCGCAAGTGCCTTTTTCCCCAGAGAAAACAAACCCAACCTGGACAGTCTACCCTCATAATTTAAGTCTTCCATCCCCCTAACCAGTTTAGTTGCACGTCTCTGCACTCTCTCCAGCTCATTTACCTCCCTCCCTAGGACTGGACTCCAAAACTGCACTGCATATTCCAGATGAGGTCTTACTAGGGATCTAGAGGCATAACTATGTTTTCATCCCGTGAATTTATGCCCTTTTTTATGCAGGACAGAACCCTATTTGCTTTAGTAGCTACAGAATGACACTGCCCAGAATTAGACAACTTTTTATCTATAAAAAGCCCAAGATCCTTCTTACTTTAGTAAACTCCCAACACTCTGCCATTTAGTGTATAACTTGCATTTAGATTATTTTTGCCAAAATGCATAACCTTGCATTTATCAACATTGAACCTAATTTTCCAGTTTGCTGCCCAGTTTCCCAACTTAGACAAATCACTTTGCAAAGTGGCAGCATCCTTCATGGAACCTATAGTTCTGCACAATTTAGTATCGTCTGCAAAAATAGAAACCATACTTTCAATGCCCACATCCAGGTCATCAATAAACAAGTTGAAAAGCAAGGGACCCAGTATAGAGCCCTGCGGTACCCCACTTACAACAATTAGAAAATGTTCCATTTACCACCACTCTTTGTAGTCTTTTAGCCAGTTCTCTATCCAGTTACAAATACTATGTTCCAGGCCAACATTCCTTAATTTAACCAGTAGCCTTCTGTGTGGCACTGTATCAAATGCTTTAGCAAAGTCTAATAAATCACATCCACAGCCATCCCAGAATCGAGGTCCCTGCTTACCTTCTCATAAAATGAAATTAAGTTAGTCTCGCTAGATCTGTTACGCATAAAACCATGCTGGCACAAACTCATAGTATTGTTATTTGCTATGAAGTCCAGTATCCTAACCTTTATCAAGCTTTCCTACCACGGACGTCGGCCTATAGTTTTGAGGCAGATAATGGGAATCCTTTTTGACTAGTGGCAACACATTAGCAATTCACCCGTCTCTCAGCACCATGCCAGACCTCAATGAATCCTGAAAAATTAAATAAATAGAGAGGTTTGGCAATCACAGAGCTAAGCTCGTTAATTACCCTGGGATGAATCTTTAACATGATTGCTCTTTAACTTAACATTGGTACCAGTACCAAGGCAAAACGGAAACAGCGAAGAAGAAAAAACAGTTTACAACTCATATCTATACAAGTACAGACTAAGACACGTCTATGTTATCTTGTTACCCCCCCCCCCCCCCCCCCCTAACTCACAGAATTCGACAAAACGTTCCAAAATACTGCGCGAACCGGTGCAAAAAAAAAAAAGCAGAAATTCAACACATGCGCACTAGAACCACCTGAGCTCAATATGACGTGATATAAATCCCTTTGCTCCAATTGGCTGCAGGGATATAGAGTCCGATGACGGAATTTTGCGTCCTTGGTCAATCAACCAATCGCAAAGGGAAACACAGGACGTAGGCTAACAGGAGTTTAAGTTAAGGTGACATTTAACATGGCGGCGCCCTGTGCTGCGCTAGGTCGTGCTTGTGTGCGGCGATTCGTTTGGAAGGGGGCGGATAAAAGCAGCGCCTTTGGGTGTTTGAGCACAAGAAGAAATTATGCCGTGACGGTATCTGTCATTGGGGAAAAGATCACCCACACTGGCCAGGTTTGGGTTTTTTATTTTTATGAGCTGTCACGTGACGTTAACTATTTACGTGCCATTATGGCCGGTACTGGTATTAGGTGATAATAGTGATTTAGGTTCAGGTTGTTTTGCTTTCTTTATCTGTTTAGTTTCGAAACGGATCTCTACTGCCTCAGGGAGGTCAGATCTTCCCAGACTTAAAGGGAACACAAGCTCCCTGAACTTCCAAATGTAGATGAATATTTGTTTTACACACTGGATTTCATGTCCTAGAACTGACTCTCTCTTTAGATTGGAGTGATGTGAAAATCTCATGTGTGTCATAAGCTTAAAGGTTGTCATATGCAGTGAGATCGCCAAACAAACCGATCCCTCCCCAATATGCCCACCTTGAGGTGGATGATATTGGGTGATCTGATCATGGGGCCCATCGGATCACAACGCAGGAGGTACCAGAGGTCGGATCGCAGGACTGCATCAATGAACAGATGCGGCTGCAATCTAACGGGATTTTTAGTCCCATTTGATCGACAGCACCTATCGCTTAATAAAGTTACCCCCAATTTGTTTTTGTTTGGGGGTAATTTTTTTAAGCGAATGGTGCCCTTTAAGCCATATATCGATCGGGTAAGCCTGTTGGAGGGCCCCATGCACGGGCCGATAAGCTGTCGACTTGTCCTCCCGTGTGTGGCCACCTTTAGGCTAATGTGACAATGGGGCTGATTCTCAGCCTGTGGGAAAATGCATGCTGAGGATCACCCCCTTCTCTGACATCAAACTTCTTCCTTGCCTGCACCCAGAACCGCTGGCCAAGGATCCTCCCTCTGTGGCATTGGTTTTAGTCTCGGACTAGAAATGGAAAAAGAATTCTACAGTCTTTTATGGGTTACCTGGTGTATTTTTATTTATATTCTGTATGTTCAGTGTATACACTTTTTATTGTACAGCACTATGGAATATGTTGCCATTTATATGCTCTCTTTCACCTTGTTCCATTTTGAAGTGATGGAGTATTGTGCTTTCAATGGTTCTCTGGAAAAGGTGGACTTCAAAGAGATACTGACAACAGAAAATAACCTTTTTTTATATGTATCATAATATTCTCTTTGTATATTATATATAATTGTGTCATAAAAGTATTTGCCAGATACTTTTACATTACCTTCCCCCATGTTCCTCTATAATGGGGCTGCCATATTTGTACAGCAGAAGGCTGTTAGCATTAGAAACTCTGACTGACTGAGAAGGGACAGTCAGGTTGACAAAATAATAAGGTTACGAACAAGTAACAATTGCTTATAAAAGCAGGACTATTGGTGAAAAATGATCAACATGACCTATAGGTAACTTTTAGGGGCAAATTTACTAAATTCACGTGAAGGATTCGAAGTTCGATCGAATACCTATCGTACGATTTTTTTGTATATTGGAATATGCAAATTTGGCCTCTTCGATCATCGAATACCGGATTATCGAATGATCGGATATTCGATAATTCAATCATTAGGTGATCGAAGGATTTAAAATTTTCAAATCCTTTGAATGCCCACTTCGCCAGATTGAACCTACCGAATACCAATAGAAGCCCAAGTCCTGCTCGAATACCATTTTCGGAGGCTCGAAGGAAAAAGTAAGATTTTTTTGTGAAATCGAACGATCAGTATCCGATTGTACGAAATCATTGAAAAATCGAATGTCGAGCAAAATGATAGCCTAAAACTATTCGATAAGCATTCAATAGTCGAATGCTTATCGAATTTCGAATAGATTCGTAGGATTTTTGGGGAATTTTTGTAAATTTGCCCCTTAATGTAGATTCATATTTTGAAAGAATTTTTTTTGCATTAGTATGACTTTAAGGGGCAGATTTATCGAAATGTAGGATTAGAATTCCCCACAGAGAAAGTCCCTGAATTTCTATTCATTCTTATGGGATTTTTAAAAGCATATTTATCAAATGGTGAACTCCATTGATTCCCATAGGAATGAATAAAACTGGGGGTCATTTATAAAGTTCGTGCAGCCCATAATTGTTCGCAAATGGTAGTTTTGCCCATCCTTTTTCCTGAACGCTACAATATTGCACTACTGTGCCCGTCTTTCCGGTTTTTGCGAATTCGCATTGTGAATGAATTTTCGCAAACAAGATGGGTCTTTGCGTTAGTACAGGCACTTTGCGAAGTTGTTTTACATGAAAATAGCATTAAAAGTAACTTAAATTTGCAAAACAGTTTTGCAAATATGTTTTATGTTTGCAATTTGTGATTTTTGCCATATTTAAAAAAAAATTAAAAAAAAAAATTCGCAAATCTGTTTGCACACTCTTATTCAGCTTTATAAATATAACCAGCTGCAGGGCAAATATATTCACTCTGCGAACCAATCTGCCCTGCGCAAAGTTTATAAATGACCCCCAGTGAGTTTTTCTGTGGTGAGTCCTAATCTTAACATAAATCTGCGATTCAACATGGCTAATATTTTCTGTCCTTCTGTCTGCATCCTAAATCAGTGGAATGCTAGCAACCACAGACTGGATGGTCAGCCTTCCTTTTAGCATGCAGACCTTAGTTTAGAGTTGTATATGACATGTAGTAAATAGATGGCACAGTGCAGTATCCACCACCTTGCCCAGTGAAACTCTGCTTTTTATTCGACATCCCTGACCATTAACAAAGCGGGGAATGTTGTATTGCACCCCAGCCAAAAAGCAGCAGAGGGTATAATTACATTTTAGGGAGTTAAATACAAAAATACTTTTGCTTGACTTTTTAAAAATGTATACAGGTATGTAAAATGGTATCCTTGTGAATGCGCCCATGTCAAACTTGCACATCAAGTTCACATGAAGCAAACCCAGAAGCAGTGCAGGAACTTTATAGCTGTATTATAAACATTGTTGCTTCTGTAAATGCCATATTATGAACTTTATTGCTGTATTATAAACATTGTTGTTTCTGTAAATGCCATATTATGCCATATTATAGTTTATCATATATCTAAACAATTTCAGTATGTGAATCAATAATTGTAAAGCTGTTATTGTTATAAATGAATCCTAATATGTTTACCAGTAACAGCTTTGATCTTGAAATACAGTATATGAATGAATAAGATTTTGATCATTTTAAAATTTTATTCAATTATAGAAATTTACATTGCAGGTTTTTGATGAGCAGGACTACAGAAAAGTAAGATTTATTGGACGACAGAAGGAGGTAATTACTTAATTTTTTCTTTTAAAGGGCACCTGTCGACCCCAAAATATTTCTCTCCACTTATACTTATGGCTTTATAGAATGGGGAAACAGTCGTTTTTTTTTTTTTATGGCCCCCACAATTGTCAGGCTGCCCACACCAGCAGGTAGTCCCC
>CM044442.1:57367894-57380401 GCA_024363595.1 Xenopus borealis
TTTTTTTTTTTTTTTTTTTTAACAACCCCTTTAATTCACAACTATACAGTGTGAGAGGAAATCTCTAGTATACTACAGAGTTGTTGTACTGTATGTTTCTGAAATAAGTAATGCAATTTCACTATAGGACAAAATGCTAAAGCCCAGGATCTTGCCCCATTTTCTGGTGTTTTGTAGCCATGAGAAATCATGGGAGATGTGCAAGAGTCTTACTTACTTACTTCTCATACAAATCAATAATGTTGTCTTTCTAGCCTAATCATTTTAAAAAATGAACAATATGTTGGGTAATTATTGAACTTCTGTCCATTTATATAAGTTACTTCTTTACTTCAGTGTAGTATTTGCAGCTGTGATATGTCAGCAATCCAAATCTTGTCTAACACCAAGTGAATTGCTTTGTGTAACAGGTGTTTGCAAAAAAAGTAGAATTTATTACTTTAAATGATCATGAAGCAGTCTGTGGGGTTCTCCTCAAATGTACAAGCAGTTTGTACAATTTGATAAACACTGGGTTGAATAGACAGTGGCACAAGCTGGCTGCAAGCAAATGTGCACCAGTATTGCTAATTATAGGACCATCAACTTTCCATTACAGCATGAGCCATTTTAATTGCCTATTAACTTTATGCACCTCCTGGATTGTATGATTCACCTCTGACCTGTGTTGCCATGTGATTTTGCTGTTTGTCTTTCAACCATACATACTGAGTAGGCTAATTGCTGGCTTCCCCTCTGCACATGTGTCAGCTGGTGTAAGTCAAGCAGGGATTAAGGGAGGTATTTGTCTGTGTTTAGGACTACTGAAATTTATCAAGTAAGTATCCCTTAGGTGAAGTTAATACATTTTGGAGAACGTAATTTCACAATATTAATTAGTCTGACAGCGTTTTGCAGTTTCATTACTATGATAAATAAACACATCCCAGTCAATTTAAGCAGTCCTGGATGACACTAATATTGGGTGTTTATGTAATATCAAATGTTTGTTTATGCCAGAGCACGGTGACCTTTGTTTTCCAGTTTTCTATTTCTAGCATGATGTACAGATAAAAATAAATTTTGAAAGTGAACTGATAATCTTCTTTTTCTTGTAGGACAAAGAAACAAAAACCGGAACCTGTGGATACTGTGGGCTTCAATTTAAACAGAAGCATCATCACTAAACTAAGGATAGAATGTTTCTTGTGTTAAAACCATAACCAATAAATACATTTAGTAACTGTCAAGCTTGAGTTTAGTATTTTTTTATCTTCTTTACTTGCCAAAAGTAAGACGTGATAGAATATGTTAATGTTTCTTAGCCCTGCTGAGAAGCCAATATCTGCCACTTAGAGAACTGGAATAGTCTATCTTCAGGCTTGGTTATTTGGCTCCTGGTCTGTAGAAGTTTCCATGTTAAAATACCAGTGGTTCTAGATATATGGTTGGAAAGTTCAAGAAGCAATTTAAATGTCTCCTTCATTCACCATTTGTTAATTGTCTTGATATTCTCTGTAATTTTCTTTTTTAATTCAGTGCAACATGTATAACTGAAGGCGTTGGATTAACTTCTGTATTAAGAACATAATACACATGTTCCCCACGAAAAGCATTTTGCCTCCATTTAGCTCGCCTCCCATTTCAAAAAGTAATTTAAACAAGTTTAAGTAATTAAGGACCATGATGCAAGTGATGTATGCTCCACCAGCACTTTCATGAGCCACTGTAAAGCAAACACTAAAAATGTGTCTTTATTTTTATTAACATGCATTTTTGCATCGCCAACATATTTTGTATCGCTGTAAAATAAATTAGCTTACTGAATTACATATATAGCGACCATTAGCCAATACAAATGTAAAGAGGACCCTGCCAAAAATAGCTTACTAAAAGCGATATCATCTAAACTTGCTTTCACTCATCATTTGGTGTGTTCCCCAACTAAATGTTGCAGTAACTGTCGATCAATCCTCACATGAACCACTTGCTTTAGGTCTTTCCACATAGCTTTTGGTCTTCAGTTGGATTAAGGAAAGGACTTTGACTTGGCTTGTTCAGAACATTCACTTTATTCTTTTTTCAACATTCTTTCGTAGAACGACTTGTGTGTTAAGAATCATTGTCTTGCTGCATGTCCCTCTATCTCTTGAGATTCAGTACACAACCACGGATGTCTTGATATTCTCCTTTAGAATTCTCTGGTATAGTTCAGTATTTTTTGTTCCATCAGTGATGGCAAGCCATCCTTGCCCAGATGCAGCAAAACAGGCCCAAACAAGGACACTCTCACAGATGGGATAAGGTCCTTCAATGTAAGACTCATCATTTAAAGGACAAGGAAAGTGTAAAATAGAATAAGGCTAGAATTGCTGAATTTTGTATACTAAACATAAACATGAACTTACTGCACCACAAGCCTAATGAAACAAATGATTTATGCTTTCAAAGTTGGCCACAGGGGGCTGTCATCTTGTAACTTTGTTATACATCTTTGTCTGACACTGGCACTGCACATGCTCAGTATGGTCTGCTTGAGTTCTGCATGGCTGGTAAGTAAGGCAGGGGCTCCCCCTGCTGTTCAGAAGTGATTATTTCCCTGCCAGAAGCACTAAATGAAGGGAGAATTTCACTGCATACAGTCAGGTTTCTTATAAAAACGGTACACATTTTAAAATTAAAGTATATTGGAGATAGATTTCTTTTTCATTAAAGAAAGTAAAAATGGGATTTTATTTATTTGCCTTTCCTTGCCCTTTAAGCCAAAAAGTTCTCATTTGACTCCATCCACAAAACATTCTTCATGATTAAGCCCGAGTTTACCGGGTGAAACGCGCGTCGGCGCTATTTTAGTTCCAGGCAGGCAGGTGATTGCACTTTAGTAGCCATCCTGGACTTAGAACCTCGCGGTTGGGAGGGTAACCACGGGAGGTGGGAGCGGGGTGGCGAAGTCCGGTTCCTGCGATTGAACCACGTTACATTTTGGCAGCGTTCCTCTTTCTTACGGGTCAAACGAATATAGACAGTCAGACATGGTGCCTGAGGCACAAGCTAGATAGAGCGCTTTTTGACCATAACTAACTCGATCTATGCCTGTGCAGACAGACAGTAACAGTGCCTGAGGCACGAGTCAGATAGATTTCAACAGGCATAGTAAGAGTTAATAGCCTTAGCAACAGAAACGCTGCTCTGCTCCATTAGGCCTACGGCACTGGACAGATTATAACGTACCTTTTTGATTCTTATTACTCGCACAGAAAATGGGTGATACACCCCCTCTATAGGAACTGTCTTTGGGTATAACCCCTAGAGTGGGGATACTATATATTTCCCAGGTCAACCGTACACAACCAAGTGCCCTGCCTGACCATAATTTTAACTACCAAGTAACTCTGGACTCATTTTAAGATATTTATTAAAAGCTAAGTTTTATCTTACACTGTATATCTATTGGCTACACTGAACACAGGAGGGACGGTGCAACTGTACAGGTCATTTCTTCCTACTTTTCCTCATATATGTTTGTGTCTATATGATTATAGACTGACCTTGCACACCATTCCTGTCTGACCTTTTTTGTAACGGAGGGTGCTCCCCTTTCTCTCTCTAAATTTGCTCAGTATCCTTCTGGTTTGTCCACATGATCTTTTACAAACGTGGATGTTCAGTATTCACTTGGTGGTGGGTTTAGCTGCTTAGGTTCCTTTGTTGTCTCGGACCATTAGACGCCTTGCAATTGGAGTTATGTTTGATGGTCGACCACTTCTAAGTAGGGCAACAATGGTCTTGAATTTTCTTCATTTGTACACAATCTATCTGACTGTTGATTGATGGAGTCCAAACTCTTTAGAGATAGTGTTATAACCGTTTACAGCTTCATAGTCATCAATAACTTTCTGTAGTCCCCAGATGCCTCATTTGAGCCATGATAAAAGGTATGTATGTAGTTCTTTAAATGAAACAGGATCTCTCACTCACACCTGATTTGTCATCCCATTGACTGAAAATACCAGACTGATTCCACCTTCAAATGATATGATAATCCCAAGGATTCACTTACATTTTCCACACGCAGATATGTTATTTGATCATTTTTATCCCAATAAATACATGGCCAAATATAATTTGTTTCCTTTGTTTTTCTATAATTTTATAAAAGTATCCTTTTTATGAAACTGATTGTCTCAACTTTATTTAAGGAAATCATTGAGCAATAATGTGGGGGGGGGGGGGCGTGGTCTGACCCAAAGTGTGATGGCAGCATAACCCAGAGGCTCAGTGAAAACTTCCCTGAGCCAGCCTTAAACAACGGCTATTAAAAAGAGGAAACTGCACAAAAACAAACCAGACAAGGAAAAAACCCCGGGGAGAGAGGTGCAACAGTCCACCAGCGATATATCGCCTTTATTCCTGCAAAAAAAAGACGAGCTGCATGGAATCAAAAATGGCAGCCGCAAGAGCAGCGTGCAATGAGGGAGCATAAAGAGATGTCGGAAGGGAAAGCAAACTTGACGAAGAGGTAGATATACACTCTTATATCACTAAACTACCAAATCAGATATAAAAGAAATGCTTAAGGAAGTTACCATGGATCAGGGAAGAAATTCATGATAGCCTGGAAACTAACGCTTCCAAAATTTATGACAGACACAAAGCTATATATAAACATGTGCAACAACAAGATGCAGCTATACAGGATCTCCAAAGGCAAATGGAGGATCAGGAGAACAGGAGCAGGCACAACAACATCAGAATCAGAGGAATCCCTGAATCAGTTCAAAACGAAGAAATAAGAGATGCACTACTCCAAATTTTTAACTCCATCCTGAAAAGGGAACCAGACACAGACATTAAAATTGACAGAGCTCATAGAGTTCTAAAACCTAAAGCTGCCCCTCTTGACGTGCCTAGAGACCTACTGTGCTGCATACACGACTTTCCTCTAAAAGAAGAGATCTTACTTAATGCGAGAAATGCCAATCAATTGTCTTATGAAAACAACCGTATAAAACTCTTTCACGACTTGTCCAGAACAGACCAATTAAGAGACCACAATATTCAATACAGGTGGGGAAATCCCTTCTCTCTAACGGCATCCAAAGATGGGATAACCGCAATAATAAGAGGACCTATGGATACTTACAGCTTCTTGGCATACTATGGAATTGCCAGGATGGTTACCTGACAGAAGTAAAATTCCTGAGATGTCTTTTGACCTACAAGAGGAATGGATGCAGACCCCCAACCCCAAGAGAACACCTATGAAACCCAGAACAACTAGGGAAAGAACGAGTTCAGCACTGAACTGATACTACTTACACCATTATCATTACAGGAGTAACACTGTTTGATTTAAATAGTACTGGACGTGAACTATACTTCATAGACATACCATGCTAAAATTTAAGACACTTTTGTGAATACCCCAAAAACAATCAATCACTTGTTGAGACATACCGTCCTTAAACACACTCTGTAAGGAACTGATAAGGAGTCCACTCAACTCAAGATCAGTTGATAATGTTTTATGGGAAAAATTTTACGTGTGAAACTGTTTTTGAAAAAGATAGTTCTTGGTTTGTTGTTTACCTTATTATAACTTATCTTTCTCAGCTAACGGCTCTCATTGAAATGTTATATGTTTAACGACTATGGCTAAAGAAACCAATAAAGATGGAATTGATGAACCAGTTAAAAGGGCTCAGGTGTTCCACCAATGCAGACAACTAAAAGCCATGATTATGTTACAAGAAACCCACTTTAAAGCTGACGATATACCAAAAATGGCAATAAACCAACCTCATATTTATATGAGTAACAATCCTGTTAAAAAAATCCTTAGGTGTCATGACCTTAATACACAAGGACCTACCTTTTAAACAACTAGAGACAATTATGGACAAAGAAGGTAGATATGTCTTAATAAAGGGGAAACTGGCTGACCAAACATGTACTATTGCTAATGTTTATGTTCCCAACTCAAATAGAATACCTAAAGCATTTTCTTAAGATTCTGGATAAGTTCAGAGAAGGTCTCATTATTCTAGGAGGAGACTTCAACGTAGCAATGAATCTACTAATAGATTCAACTTCAAAGAAAACTAATATATCCTATAGAGGCTTAAAAGAAATAAAAAAAGATCTTGACTGACATGCAGTTAGTAGACATCTGGAAAATATTAAACCCAAGTAAAAAAGACTACACACACTTCTCTAAAGTTCACCTTGTTTATTCAAGAATTGATAACATTTTCAATTCCCATCATTGGTTAAGACTGTTCACTTAAGCAGAAATAGGAAACTCTCTATTATCAGATCATTCCCCAGTAATTGTCAATTTCTCAATTCCAAAAACAATAAGACCAGAATTTACATGGCGACTTAATGAGTTCCTCCTACATACAGAAGAGAGGAAAAATTAATACAGTCATGGATAGAAACAATAATCCAAACTAATAATTTACCAGATGTCTCTCCGACACACTTTGGGAAACCATGAAATGTGTCCTCCGAGGTAAATTAATCACTTTGGGTAGTAACCTAAAGAAAAAGAAAGAAACAGAAATGTCAGAAATAGCGCTTCTAGAACAAACTCATAAAGAATGCATTGCCCAAAATATGTTAATTATCTTGGAAAGCAAAAGGTTACAACTAAGAGCATTACTAAACCAAAGAATACAAAAAAATTATATAAGAATTAAACAAAAATACTAAGAACTTGGAGACAAATGTAACAAACACTTTGCAAGGACTATTAAAAAGTTCCAACCACAAACACATATTCTGTCAATTAAAGACAATAACACACACCATGATACAAAAAGAATAGCAGAAACATTCCAAAAAATACTACCAGACATTATATAAATTAAAAACATCACCCCCAAAAAGTGAAACAATAGACAAAATTGAATATTTTATAGAAGAAGCAGGGATAAACAAATTATCGCAAGAAAAAAGACAATTATTAGACTCCCCGTTTGAAAAAGAAGACATTAAGGCCTGCATAGACTCTTTATCGGCATGGAAAAGCCCTGGACCCGATGGATATACAGTAATGCCCTTTTCTATAAAACATTCAAAGAGGAAATAACCCCTCAATTATATAATTACTATAACAGTATAACAGAAGATAAACATTTTCACCCACAAGCACAAGAAGCCCACATAACTATAATTCCCAAACCAAATAAAGACCCACAGTTCTGCCCAAGCTACAGACCAATTTCCTTAAAGGAAAACTATACCCCCAAAATGAATACTTGAGCAACAGATAGCTTATATCACATTAAGTGGCATATTAAATAATCTCAGCAAACTGGAATATGTATTTAAGTAAATATTGCTCTTTTACATCTCTTGCCTTAAACCACCATTTTGTGATGGTCTGTGTGCTGCCTCATAGATCACCTGACCAGAAATATTTCAACTGTAACAGGAAGAAGTGTGGAAGCAAAAGACACAACTCTGTCTGTTAATTGGCTCATGTGACCTAACTTTATAGTTTGTGTGCACCGTTGAATCATACGATCGCAGGAGGCTGTCCTTATTTTTTAAAATGGCAATTTTCTATTTATGATAACCCAATGGCACATGCTACTAAAAAAGTATATTATTATAAAAATGGTATATTTACATGAAGCAGGGTTTTACATATGAGTTGTTTTATGCAATATGTTTTATAGAGACCTACATTGTTCTGGGGGTATAGTTTTCTTTAAATCAATATAGATATGAAAATTTATGCCAAGATTATCAATAATAGAATAAGGAGATACTTACCTGAACTTATACATACAGACCAAGCGGGTTTCATCCCTAAGAGAGACGGAAAAGACAATATATTTAAGGTCCTATCATTGTTGAAATATGTACAAAATCAAGGTATGCCCACGATTCTGCTTACCACAGATGCTGAAAAGGCATTCGACAGGGTGTCGACTCTGGTATCTTTTGGCTTTGGTCCTGCAATAATACAGAGAATTATGGTGTTATATCAGAAACCTACCGCTAGAATAAGAGTCAATGGAATTCTATCCCCTAAGGTTCAAATATGCAACGGTACAAGACAAGGTGCCCTTTATCACCTATACTCTTTGTTATGGAAATCTTGTTATGGTTATGGAAATCTTGTTATCCCATATAAAAAGGATCCTGATATTTCAGGTATAATAGCAGCCAATAAAGAATACAAATGCATTGCATTCGCAGATGACCTGCTATTATAAACACGAACTGTGAAGTGGAGCTCACCCATCCAGTGCGATGCAAAGCTGCTCTCCCACCCGGCGGCAGGCCCCACGGACTCCTCTGGGTGCAAACGATCCCAATATTGTGCAGAAAAACAGTGAATCCGATGCATAAAGGCGCTCAGCCGGATACACAGGGAGACAAATCTTGCTTCTTAAAAACTCTTGGCTTTATTGCAAACAGTGAAATCATGTGGCCATCAATAGTGCTTGCTGCTTACATGTTTCGTGCCCAGAACTGAAGGCACTTCATCAGAGCTAACTCATAACACGGGATACCTTCCTTAAATGCTATGCCAGAAACACACCCTTTACACACCAGTATACACTTGGGGGCAAATTTATTATTATTCCCCATAATTAGCTCTACCAAATTCGATATTAGATTAGCATTGATCGTCGAATGCTAAACGAATAGTTTTAGGCTACCTTTTATTCGATATTCGATCATTCGATGATCGAATACAAATTTATTCGATCAGTCGAATAATTTATTCGATCAGTCGAATAAAAAATTTGATCATTCAAATGATTCAGACGAATCGAAGACTTCGATCTTTCCAATCCTATTCGATCAGGAGTGCTCCCATAGGCTTCTATTGCAATTCGGTAGGAATCTATTCGAATGTATTCGGTCATTCGACCATTCGCTATTCGCTGATCGAATATGTCGAATTATTCGACCAAACGAATAAATCCTATGTTCGGAATTCAATCAAATTCGATGGAACTTCGATCTATTCACCTGAATTTAGTACATCGGCCCCTTGGTGTATTGGAGTAAACTGAAAATTAATTTAGATTAATTTAAATTAAATAACCCCACAAAATAACACATATAAATAACCATTCCAATATATAAGTGTAGGTGAATACAATAACATCCGAAAAAACGTTCACCCTTATTTAGATACAAATTTAAACTTATATCGAAAAAATATATATGAAAAAAATATATGAAAAAAACACATATGAAAAAACATATCCCTTTAAGAATACCCACTATATATATGTATGTGCAATATACACTGTATACTAATATAAATATATAATATAGTGCTAAAATCTAGTGAATATTACTAAAAAAAAATATGCAATCTTATCCAATAGAACCCTATATGTATATATATTCCATATACACAAAATATTACTAATAGGGCACAGTCTTTCCTCATCACTTATGTTGAAACACATTTCCATATTTCTCAAACATTGTTCCAAAAATATCATTCCATATCCTCTTGCTATCCAAATCACTGCAACATAATCACAAAACATTATTAAAGGAATAATTATTATTATTATTATTAACATGTATTTCTATAGCGCCAACTTGTTTCGTAGCGCTGAATACTGGTCAAAAAGTTAGTTGCTTAACCATAATAGAAGGAACAGACAATTATTATTAATAAAAAGAAATGTTGTTTCTACTTCCCTGGGATTTACAACACTCAAAATCAATAATCAAAAAGACCCTTCCAGTTCTACTTACTAATAATCTATATATGTCTTCAATTCACAATCTTTATTTAAGCCTAGCGGTTTCACTGTGTCTAGTATAAGCATCCATTTTACTTCTTTCCTAATTATCAGGTGTTCAATATCTCCTTTTCTTCTCCCTACCTTTACCACTTCTATCCCTTGAAAAGTTACAAATCTGTCATTAGCCTGATTGTCTATTTTATGTTCAGCTATTGCTCACTACCTATCCGATCTACCAACACACGCTATATGCTCCAAGATCCCAAGAAAAGGCAAAGAAATAAAATCCCATTTTTACTTTCTTTAATGAAAAAGAAATCTATCTCCAATATACTTTGATTTAAAAATGTGCACCGTTTTTATAAGAAACCTGACTGTATGACGTGAAATTCTCCCTTCATTTAGTGCTGTGGATAGGAATTGTCAGATGGTCCCTAACTTCTGGCAGGGAAACAATCATACTTATGAACAGCAGGGGGAGCCCCTGCCTTACTTACCAGCCATGCAGAACAAACAGCTTTGTTTTTTGATCCCTAAACAGCACAGACCATACTGAGCATGTGCAGTGCCAGTGTCAGGCAAAGATGTATAACAAAGTTACAAGATGACAGCCCCCTGTGGCCAACTTTGAAAGCATAAATAATTTGTATGATTAGGCTTGTGGTGCAGTAAGTTCATGTTTATGTTTAGTATACAAAATATGCATCTCCCTAATGAAGACGCGGCTGAATTAGTGTCTAATATATATATGAGTTTAAGACATTACGGAAATTTAAGATTAAATAACTAAGACTGTGGTGGGAGATATCCACCCTGGAGAATTATATTAAAGTCAACAGGATACCGAGAGGATTAAGGATCAAAAAGTTCCCAGCATTTGAGATATAGGATATTGAACTTATGAAAGAATGGCATTTGGTGTTGTCTGAATGTTCCTTTAAATTGATGCATACCATGGTCAAGAAATATTGGGGAGATCAGGATAGACTGAATTTAGAGATAATAGAGATGAGTAAAGAAGTGGAGAAATTTAGAGAGCACAAGGACTATACTAAATGTGATATGCGAATGCGAACAGATATTGAGATGATGCAGAAGGATATTATGGACATAAAACATAAGAAATTTTTGAGATATAAAGCGGACTATGATCATGATCGTGTGTTCTCTTGGGGACTGAAAATGAATAAGCGCAAAGGGCGATGGGAGCGCCTTAAACCAGTACTGAGAATTCCCAGACAGAATAATATTAAACAAAAACGCCACTCCTTTGAATCTGATGTTGATGCTCTGTCTCCAAGTGTTTCTTTTTTAGCAACCTCCACAAGTGATCTGGATCTGGATTTCAGTCAAGACGACGAACAGGAGAGAGAGGACAAGAAAGGAAAGAGTGTAAAACAAAGAAAACCAGGAGAGGATCGAGAGGTAGGAGGGAGAAGAGATGTGGTGACAAGGAGAACGAAAGGAAAGGGTTACAACAAGAAGGAGTAACAATGGACTTGGTGATTAATCTTTCGTCATATGAACTAACAAATGATGAGTTATCTTTACTCAATAGAGGTCTTAATTTTTGTCCATCTACACATTTTTCTCTGTTTGATACAGTGATGTATCTGAATAGATTCATTAGGATGCTAGCCCTAAAGAGATTTTTCTATAGTAGATCGAGTTGTGGTACAGATAAAGGGGTGTTTGAGGAAGGGGATTTGAATTATTAACCCAGGATGTATTGGAAGCTATTGCAGGTTTTGACCTGAGTAATCAATTTGATAGCAGTATAATGGAAACTGATGATACTTCAGGGGCGAGTGATAGAATTGTGCATACGGATTTAAGGATTAAATCTCACTTTAACCCCGTAGAACATGGGGGCCCCTTTGTGACAAGATTTTATGATTTGATTATGACCGATTTGAAAGCTTTGTCTGACAGGGTTAATAATCCTAAAGGAAAAAGGAAGAAGGTTGGATGTATACAATTTGACTAAATATGAATATCAGGCTATAAGATCGTTAAGTGAAAACACGGATATAGTGATTAAGAATTCGGACAAAGGTGGATCTATTAGATAGAGATTACAGGTAGTAGAGAACTATAGACTTCTGGCCAGTGATAAATTGTTAGTATATGGAAGAGATATGGGTATTCTCAGTCCGAATGAGATGAAATATATATGGAGAGTTTTAGACCATCCCCTATTTCTGATTTTCTCATATTCACTTTCATCTGGTATGGTGCCTATGGATTGGCGGAAAGCTGATGTCATCCCAATATTTAAAAAGGGATTACGATCTCAGCCTGGCAATTATAGGCCAGTAAATTTGACATCTGTGGTGGGCAAATTATTTGAAGGCTTGTTAAGGGATCACATTCAATATTTTGTCCTAGTGAATGGCATTATGAGCAACAATCCGCATGGCTTTATGAAGGATAGGTCATGCCAGACAAATTTGATTGCTTTTTATGATTAGGTAAGTAAGATGCTGGACAGTGGGGGGGCAGTAGATGTGATCTATTTGGATACCGTGCCCCACAAACGACTGCTTTCTAAACTAAGGTCTGTTGGGCTTAATGAAGTCGTTTGCACATGGATAGGGAACTGGCTACAGGATTGGGTACAGAGGGTGGTTGTTAATGGTACAACCTCTACTTGGAGTAAGGTTCTTAGTGGTGTCCTCCAGGGCTCGGTATTGGGTCAACTTTTATTTAACTTCTTCATTAATGACTTAGGGGAGGTTGTTGAAAGTAATGTATCAGTGTTTGCAGATGACACAAAACTATCCAGCCCAATTAATTC
>CM044442.1:57385992-57417046 GCA_024363595.1 Xenopus borealis
TACTTCAAGAATTCGGTTGGACCATCAATTGGGACAAGTCCCACCTAACTCCTACCCACCAGATGACCTTCCTGGGACTAGAATTCAACACACTCACGCAACAAGTATCTTTACCTGATGGTTTCCTCAATAGAAGCGGTACCATTCACACAAATACACCTTCGCCCTCTACAGACCAACATCTTGTCAGGATGGAAGGGGGGCTCATTACATCAAAGGATGACTTTATTGCAATCAACGCGAGACACTCTCCGTTGGTGGGCTCAACACGAAAATCTAGCAAGAGGACAATCCTGGGCGAATCCAGTATGGACGGTAGTAACGACGGATGCCAGCCTCCTAGGCTGGGGGGCAACATTGAACAACCTGACTGCTCAGTGCGCATGGACATTTCCCGAAACAAAACTGCTCATAAACATATTAGAACTACGGGCGGTACGGCTAGCTCTCCACCACTGAACGCATCATCTACAGACAAAATCAGTGTGCAGAGCGACAACGCTACCACAGTAGCATACATAAACAAGCAGGGAGGAACCTGCAGCAAGGCAGCCCTAGAAGAAGTCCGCCTAATCCTGAAGTGGGCGGAACTCAATCTGGTGAAGATATCGGCCATACATATCCCTGGAGTGGTCAACACGAAAGCAGATTTCCTCAGTCGGAACCAGATAGACCCAGGAGAATGGGAACTTCATCCAGAAGTATTCTCGCTACTCGTCAGTCATTGGGGGCTTCCCCAGATCGATCTGATGGCTTCCAGAGTCAATCGCAAGGTGAAGAGCTTCTTTGCACGCTCCCGCGATCCTTTGGCGGTAGGGGTGGATGCCATGACGCAGACCTGGCACTTCGATCTGGCCTACATATTTCCTCCTCTCCCAATGTTACCTGGAGTCCTCAAGAAAATAAAACAATCAACCGTCACGGTCATTGTCATTGCCCCATATTGGCCCAGAAGAACGTGGTTTTCCGATCTCCTGGAAATGTCGGCAGCTCAACCAATTCGCCTTCCACACAGGAACGACCTGCTTCGGCAGGGACCCATATTTCATCCCAACCCGGGTCTGTTTGCTTTGACATGATGGCTATTGAAGCAGACGTGGCGACGACGAGGCATGACTGAGGAAGTCATCACCACGAGGTTAAAATCACGTAAACCCACATCCTCAAAATCCTACCATATGGTGTGGCGCAGTTACTGGAACTGGTGTCAACAAGCACAACTTCCATTCCTCGAATGCAACATCCCAAGAATTCTGTCATTTTTACAGCGTGGCTTACAACTAGGCCTCAAACTGAGCTCCTTGAAGGTACAAGTCTCGGCACTGTCTGCTCTTTTCCACTCAAGACTAGCGCTGGAATATGCCGTACATACCTTTCTTCAAGGAGTAGCTCATGTGAAACCTCCCTTTTGTCCTCCAACTCCAGCATTGGACCTCAACCTAGTACTGGAGGCCTTAATAGATCCTCCTTTCGAACCGCTAGGGACCATTTCGGTCAAGTGGCTTACACGGAAGGTAGTTTTTCTAGTGGCAATTTCCTCTGCCAGAAGAGTTTCGGAGCTCAGCGCTCTATCCTGTGATCCAGCTTACCTAGTCTTTCACAAGGACAAAGCAGTTCTACGCACAGTCCCTTCGTTTCTACCCAAGGTGGTATCATCATTTCATATAAACCAAGAAATTGTGGTGCTATCCTTGTGTCCGGAACCCAAGAATCCTAAGGAGAAGTGTCTTCATAACCTGGACGTAGTTAGAGCTCTTCGCTGGTACTTGGAAAAATCCAAAACATTCAGACGTTCACAAACATTGTTTGTAGTTCCAACAGGACCTCGACGAGGCATGGCAGCATCCATAACTTCTATTGCACGTTGGCTGAAGGAGACGATTCATGAGGCTTATGTGTCCAAAGGAAGATCCCCACCGGAAGGGGTGCGAGCACATTCTACAAGATCAATGGGGGCTTCCTGGGCTTGGCGCAATTCGGCATCCTTGGAGCCGCCACTTGCAGAGCGGCCACACTTTTACTAAATTCTACAGTTTACACTCCTTTTCCTCTGCACAGGCCTCCTTTGGCCGCAAAGTGTTGCAGTCAGTGGTACACTAATTATGCCACAATCTCTCTTCGCTCCCACCCTGCTGTTCTCGGGACTGCTTTGTTAAGTTCCCTGTGTCCCCCTGAGACGACAGAGAAAACTGGATTTTTTGATACTCACCGTTAAATCCATTTCTCTGTAGTCGATAGGGGGACACAGGGCTTCCCGGCCCGCGGCGAGAGGTTGACCATTTGGTTCATAAGGGAATTTCTTCCTGAATTATTAGTTCTGCCAGTTTAATGTTATTCTGTTATCAGCAGTCTCTTTGGTACAAACTGAATAGGTTGGCATGGCACCTGGTTAAGCCAGACCCTAAGTCAAGCCCCTTCTTATTCAATACTCAAGTGTCCTGCCTCCGGAGGGTGGAGCTTAACCCTGGCTGTTCCCTGTGTCCCCCTATCGACTACAGAGAAATGGATTTAACGGTGAGTATCAAAAAATCCAGTTTTCAGCTCTCTTGTTTTCTACTGACTGGTTACCCTGGTGACCAGGCAGTAACCAATCAGTGACTTGAGGGAGGGCCACATGGGCCATAGTTGTTGCTTTTGAATCTGAGCTGAATGCTGAGGATCAATTGCGAAACCACTGAACAGTTATGTTCCAAGTGGTCTCCCTTTAGTTCGCTGACTAACTCAAAGTTAAAGAGCTGAAAAGCAGGAAATTGGTTTCTGGCTATCATATTAAACATCCAGTCACTCCAGCCTTTATAGTTTGCATTTTTCCTGACTATATTGGAAACATTTTTTATTTTGAACAGCCTATCTATATATCCAGTTTTTATTTTTACACTGAACTGTTCCTTTAAGGCAACATAGATGCTCAAAATATAGATCAATAGAATAAAGTCATAGGAAGTGTCTTGTTCAGGCTTCTAGGGGCCAGAGTAATCAATTTATAAATCCTGGCATTATAAAGGGTGCTGTGCAAGGACAGGGCCTTGTTACAGCCTCATCCGCCACTCCCTAACTTGTACATATGAATAAAACGAGGTTAGGGGAAGGAGTGGGAAAGTTTATGTGCTCTTCCCCAAAATCCCTGCCAAGCACTGGGAACATTGTATTCAAGGGGGTAGCCTTGGGTCTCACCACTCCAAAATGAAGAGCAGAGCCTTGTGGCAATTCTGCAAAAGAGGCAGGCAAGGTAATCACTCCCTTTTTTGCACTTTGCACACTACCTTAGATGTCATGAATCATGAACTGTGATAAGAAAGTAGCATATTTATTAAATGAAACATTGAATAAACCATGTGAAATGATCATTATAGTTTACTGCTTCCATTTCTATGCCTGTTCACCTTAGTAATGTGTTACGTTTATCATATTTGGGTGTAGGAAATTCTTTTACTTGAGCCGAGAAATTTTATTCACACAGATTTTTTTCTATTTTTAAATTCTGACATACTTTATTGTAACAAATGGGATATCTACAATGAATCTTATAGAACTATGCATATAACGTATCTTTCATGGTATTGATTTTTTACAATATATTATAGGTTATTAGTATTACTTATGCTCCAGATGTGTGCACAGGTGGGCAGAAATAAGTCAACAAAACCCATTTCTTACCCCAAAAAATCATATATAGGAAAAATGTTAAATTCTGAGTTACACAATGAGGGGGTTATCAAAATCCAAAAAGTTCTCAATGTTTTTTGAAAACTACTTCGACCAAATCCACATGAACTTCCCCGCCATTTATCAATAAACATTCTCAAATTTTGAGTTAGAGTACTTTTTCACTGAACTTTTAACACCATCAGACCAGTAAATCTCAAAAAATTTTGTTTTATTTGTCAGAAAAAAATGGTATTTGCCCCTTTAAACAGGGCCACCATTAGAAATCAGGGGGCCCCGCACAACAAAATTGTCGGGGCCCCCTGGGCTCCGCCCACCCAGGCACCAGAGCCCCGCACCAATCCCCGCCGAATCAACATCAAAGTTAAAAAGACCACACAGACATCAGCGCTAAAAAAGTAACCCCCTGCCAAGGGCTCCCTTATAAGTTAAGAAAAAATTGGTGCCAGGCCCCCTCCCATAAACGTTTATTTTTTTTAAAAAAAGCATTGGTGTCAGAGCCCCTCATACAAGTAAAAAAAAATTGGGGACCCAAAAATATTTTTTTAATAAAACATTGGCAACAGGGCCCCCCTTACAAGTAAAAAAAAAAAATTGGAGCCCCGTAAAATATATTTTTTTAAAACATTGGTGGCAGGGGCCTATAGAGTATTAAAAGAAAACATTTGAGGCCAGGGGATTGAAAAAAAAAACAAAAAACCCATATTGGTATCGGTAGAATTGAACTCGTGGCTTCAGGACTTCAGCATCAGCTCCTTTCGTGACTTCGGGTATTTTCGCCGTTTCAGGACTTCAGTGTCGGCTTCTTCTCGTCTGTTCGGCACTTCCGCATTCCGCATCGGAAGAAGCCGCATAGGCTGGTAAGGGGGCCCCGGCTCTTGGGAAAATGCAGCACTGCCGGGCTCCCCTTCAGCCCCTGGCCCAGGACACCTGTCCCCCCCTGACTAGAAGAATTCAGAGCTTGGTAAATAACTCCCATTAATGTATGTGTACAGCTGTCCAAGTTACTTAGAGTAAAGTAAATGTAATTTTTATTATTATTTATTTATGTGTCTTGTTATAATTATCGAGTAGGCACATTTGCTACAGGCTGCTAAAAATCACAATGCATGTTAAACATTTCATGTAAGTGAGAAAAACATACGTTTCCATATATAATAGTTTTGTCTAATGTGTCAAAAATCATGATGAAATACAAAAAGTAAGAAAACAGAGCAAGACAAAGCTCAACAACCCTTTCCAGGATATGTGGATGCTACATAGGGGCAGATTTATAAAAATGTGAGTTCAGATTTTAATAAATGAAAACTCACCCACAGTCTATTCATTCCTACATATATATGTTTAAAATTGTGCCTTTATTACCATATACTGTATACAGTATAATGTGTGTTGACATTCTTCAGTTTTCCTCTTCTATTTACAAATAAAAGTTGTATGTTGCTAAATGTTGGTTAGATTCAGCTTGCAGCAGCTGGATACAGTTATAGCAATGGAAGGCAAGTTCTTGAAATATGACATATTCATGACCAAGCAGTATGGTTCTGTTTTAAGTGATCTAGCTTAGGGACTACAGTAATGTCTTGGGTCCTCCGCAACTATGCCAGTTGGTTATTTGGATCCTGTCTAGATGCACATTGAAACCCATGTGTAATGCTGAGATTGAATTTTGGTATGTACATGTTATATGCTTATCAAAATATTTTTGGAACTATGACTATAATTCTTGCAATCATTTTTCAAAATTTTGCAACTTTGTTCTGAGCTAAGGTAGAAAATGTTGCACCTAAAAGGGGGGGGGGGTTGCCATTCTGTTTAAAGGAAAACTATACCGCCAAAATGAATACTTGAGCAACAGGTAGTTTATATCATATTAAGTGGCATATTAAAGAATCTTGCCACACTAGAATATATATTTAGTAAATAAGTAAATATTGCCCTTTTACATCTCGTCTTGAACCACCATTTGGTTATGGTCTGTGCGCTGCCTCAAGGATCACCTGACCAGAAATATTTCAACTCTAAGGGGCAGAATTACTAAATTCACATAAATTCACATGAGGGATTCGAATATTCGATCGAATTTTCAAAAAGATTTGAATTTCAAATATGCAAATTAGGCAAATTCGACCATCGAATATTCGAATTCGAATGATCGCTTATCTGCTATCTGCTGTGTAACTTGAGCCTTTTCTCCTTTGACTAGTAGTAGTGCTTCTGAAGCAAACACTGTAGTTTTACCAGTGCAGGGCAACACTGTATTATATTTTTATTACTTTAAAACAATTCCATTTTTTGATGTTACTGGTCCTTTAATGGCAGGTTCTTTGTGTATCTTCAAAAAATGTTACTGTCTAATATTGACATTCACTGTCCATTTCCTTGAGTGTAGAATAATGTCCTGTTTGAGTGATGGAGACCAAAACTGTATGGCATATTCTAGATGGGGCCTTACAAGTGCTCTATAAAGTGGAAGAATGACCCCCTCCTACCATGATTCTATGCCCCTTTTAATACAGCTCAAGACCTTATTTGCCCTTGATGTTGCTGACTGGCATTGGTTGCTACATCCAAGTTTATCATCTACAAGCACTCAAGGTCCATTTCCATAATGGATTTGCCTAGTGCATTAACATTAAGGGTACTAGTGTCTTTAATATTTTTACATCCCAGGTGTATGACTTTATATTTATCAATATTGAATCTCATTTGCCACTTAGCTGCTAGTTTGTCAAGATCCTGTTGCAATGATGCCACATCCTGGATGGAATTAATTTGGCTGGATAGTTTTGTGTCATCTGCAAACACTGATACATTACTTACAACACCCTTCCCTAAGTCATTAACAAGTTAAATAAAAATGGACCCAATACCAAGCCCTGAGGGACCCCCACTAAGAACCTTACTCCAAGTAGAGAACGTACCATTAACAACAACCCTCTGTACCCGATCCTGTAGCCAGTTTCCTATCCATGTGCAAACTACTTCATTAAGACCAACAGGCCTAAAGGCCCCCATACACGGGCCGATTAAAGCTGCCGACAGACTGAGTCGGCGACTTATTGGCCAGTGTGTGGGGCAATCCGAAAGGCTTCCCCGATCGATATCTGGCCGAGAGTCGGCCGGATCTCGATCGGGCAGGTTAAAAAACCCCGTTGGATTATGTGGTGCTGTGATCCGACCGCCCGTTTTGGATGCATTGTGATCCGATCGTTGGGACCTAGGGCCCACGAACGGATCAGCACGATATCTCCCACTTCAATGTGGGCATATCGGGGAGAGATCTGCTCATTTGGCGACATCGCCAAACGAGTAGATCTCTGCGTCTATGGCCACATTTAGTTTAGAAAGCAGTCGTTTGTGGGGCATGGTATCAAACGCTTTGGCAAAATCCAAATAGATCACTGTAGGAATTGGAGTTTTTTCAATGATGGCTCATGGTAATGCTTTGTTTAAACCCAATAGCTCAACGCAATACTTTGCTACAGAACTATAGAAAATGATAGCACAAAGAACTGTTCTGCTGTTGAGCCCCATGTCGTAAATTGAACCCAATATACAGTGGTGTGAAAAACTATTTGCCCCCTTCCTGATTTCTTATTCTTTTGCATGTTTGTCACACTTAAATGTTTCTGCTCATCAAAAACCGTTAACTATTAGTCAAAGATAACATAATTGAACACAAAATGCAGTTTTTAAATGAAGGTTTATGTTAGTAAGGGAGAAAAAAAACTCCAAATCTACATGGGCCTGTGTGAAAAAGTGATTGCCCCCCTTGTTAAAAATAACTAAGAACAAAAGTAATTGAGATCTATCAGTCTGGTAAAGGTTATAAAGCCATTTCTAAAGCTTTGGGACTCCAGCGAACCACAGTGAGAGCCATTATCCACAAATGGCAAAAACATGGAACAGTGGTGAACCTTCCCAGGAGTGGCCGGCCGACCAAAATTACCCCAAGAGCGCAGAGACAACTCATCCGAGAGGCCACAAAAGACCCCAGGACAACATCTAAAGAACTGCAGGCCGCACTTGACTCAATTAAGGTCAGTGTTCACGACTCCACCATAAGAAAGAGACTGGGCAAAAACGGCCTGCATGGCAGATTTCCAAGGCGCAAACCACTTTTAAGCAAAAAGAACATTAAGGCTCGTCTCAATTTTGCTAAAAAACATCTCAATGATTGCCAAGACTTTTGGGAAAATACCTTGTGGACCGACGAGACAAAAGTTGAACTTTTTGGAAGGTGCACGTCCCGTTACATCTGGCGTAAAAGTAACACAGCATTTCAGAAAAAGAACATCATACCAACAGTAAAATATGGTGGTGGTAGTGTGATGGTCTGGGGTTGTTTTGCTGCTTCAGGACCTGGAAGGCTTGCTGTGATAGATGGAACCATGAATTCTACTGTCTACCAAAAAATCCTGAAGGAGAATGTCCGGCCATCTGTTCGTCAACTCAAGCTGAAGCGATTTTGGGTGCTGCAGCAGGACAATGACCCAAAACACACCAGCAAATCCACCTCTGAATGGCTGAAGAAAAACAAAATGAAGACTTTGGAGTGGCCTAGTCAAAGTCCTGACCTGAATCCTATTGAGATGTTGTGGCATGACCTTAAAAAGGCGGTTCATGCTAGAAAACCCTCAAATAAAGCTGAATTACAACAATTCTGCAAAGATGAGTGGGCCAAAATTCCTCCAGAGCGCTGTAAAAGACTTGTTGCAAGTTATCGCAAACGCTTGATTGCAGTTATTGCTGCTAAGGGTGGCCCAACAAGTTATTAGGTTCAGGGGGCAATTACTTTTTCACACAGGTTTGGATTTTTTCTCCCTAAATAATAAAAACTCTCATTTAAAAACTGCATTTTGTGTTTACTTGTGTTATCTTTGACTAATAGTTAAATGTGTTTGATGATCAGAAACATTTTGTGTTACAAACATGCAAAAGAATAAGAAATCAGGAAGGGGGCAAATAGTTTTTCACACCACTGTAGTATACAAAACAGCTTTATAATCTATAATCCCGTATAATCAAACCTTGTGTAAGAGAAATCATGGGAACTAATCAACTCGATGACCTAATAGTTGTTCTTTATTCTCTCTCTGGATATTCTCATATGTATTACCTAATATGTTTATGATTTCTGAAGCCCTTATGAGACTCTTCTTTGTTGTAGCTAGGGGCACAATATGCTATTCAGCTACTAGTTAGCTAAAATAAGATCTCTGCTTCAGATTTGCTTGTTTGGAGTCTGGCCAGATCCTTATGAGCCCATGGGAATCAAGATCTGTAATTATCCAAATAATTATATCTTCTTTATTGACTGCATTGCTAAATGTTATCAAGTCTAGAAAAACTGGGGATCATCGTCCAGTTAGTTGAGATTCGCCTGTGGGGTTTACGCGTGACAACTGCAGGAACCTGTGGGAGAAGCCCCATCTGTGGATGACTGTATTTGTGGATCTCCCAGTCTTTGAGAAACAGAGAGGGGGAGCTTGCATACTTTTGCTCATTTGGTAATTTATTTCTTTTTCATTCTATGTATGTAATAAAAACCTTTGCTTATACGTAGCAGTGTGTTTGAATCACTTCCGAGAGACTCATAGAACCACAATTAACAATCACATTTACTGCCCCCCCCCCACAATTCAGCATCTTACTTACCTCATCAAATTTGTCTGACATGACCTATCCTTCATAAAGCCATGCTGATTACTGCTCATAATGCCTTTCTCCAAGACAAACTTTTGAATGTGATACAAGCCTTCAAATAATTTGCCCAACACAGATGTCAAACTTACTGGCCTATAATTGCCAGGCTGAGATCGTAATCCCTTTTTAAATATTGGAACGACATCAGCTTTTCTCCAGTCCATATGCACCATTCCAGATGAAAGCAAATCTGAGAAAATCAGAAATAGGGGCTGGTCTAAAAATGAACCAAGCTCTCTTAGAACCCGGGAGTGTATGTCATCAGGCCCTGGAGCCTTGTTTACATTATTTTTTATTAAAGCTTTTTTAATCATATCTTGAGTCAGCCACTGACTAGATTGAGCTGAGCCATCAGTGCAGCTATGAAGTAAGCCTTGGAACTCAGACTCCTCTATTGTATACACTGAAGAAAACTGATTTAGCACATTTGTCTTTTCTGTATCTGTTACAACCAAACTGGTACTATTATTTAATGGAGAAACACTCTCAACCTGCACCTTTTTACTATTAATATGTTTAAAAAAACTTTTTATGATTAGTTTTCACCTCCACCTCAATTAACTCTTCATTTGCTTTCTTTGCCTTCCAGATTGCTGATTTACAATATTATATTGTTTATATTCATTAAATGCAGCTTCTGTCCCAACAGATTTGCAGTTTTAAATGCCTTTCTCTTTGTTCCTATTAACTTCTTTACTTCTGTATTAAGCCACATAGGATGATTCTTAGCGCTTCTACATTTACTTCTTAAGGGAATACATTGAAAACAGTAATGATTTAATATCATTTTGAATGACAATCATTTCTGTTTTGTGTTTTTAGCTGTGAACTTAATGCCCTAATCAGTACTCTGAAGGGCAGCCCTCAATGCACTACAATGAGCTTTTCAGAAATTCATGGTTTTTGTTACCCAGTATATATTTGTTTTTTGCACCAGACATTAAATTATATAACATTATGGTCACTATTACCTCCTCCGCACTTACAGTACATTAGGGGGTCTATAGCATATCCCTACAATTAATTTGCTGGTGAAGAACTCCACCCACAAGCCTTCTGCCCCCTCATTTTCTAACATAACCTCCTCCTTTATATAATATTTTAAATCCTGCCTAACAAACAGACATACCCCTCCTTCTTTTCTATTGCCTCTATCCCTCCAAAACAAGGTATAGCCGCTGATATTAACTACATGTTTCGGCCACCCCAACCACATCATATTTTCCCTCCAGCACCCCCAGCTCTCCCATTTTACCAGCCAGACTCCTTGCATTTGCAAACATACATAATATTGGTACCATATTGAAGAAATGCCATATGGTCCTCCCTATCCTTAACAGTACCCCCAACCAAATCTCCTCCCCCATTTTCCCTTCCTTTGCCCACTATCTCATCTAACCTATCTTCCACTGAATCTTTTACTGAACCCTCCCCCCATGCCTAGTTTAAAATCTCCTCCAACCATCTTGCCATCTTCTCTCCCAAAACAGCTGCACTATCATCATTGAGGTGCAGCCCATCCCTAGCAAAGAGTCTGTAGCCGACTGAGAAATCAGCCCAGTTCTCCAAAAACCTAAAACCCTCCTCCCCACACCAATCTCTCAGCCGTGATTCGTACGATTTTGGGATCGTGTGTGGAGTGTTCCGACATTTGTCGTGCCATGCCGATCGGTCGTTTGTTCGATCGGCCAGGTTAGAAAATTTCTGTCGGCTGGCGATCATATCTTTGCGTCTATTGCAGATCGTACGATTTTCAGTGGGAGACCGTCACTAGGTTTTTAATCGTACAACTTTTGTACGATCCCTGTCAGGGGCAGAACGTCGGCTGATCTGTGCTTTTGCTACTTTATTTGATCTGAAGGTTAGTGGCAGGTCAGGAGATGGGGAAGTCCGATCGTTCGATGATATGAACGATCAGATCTTTGCGTCTATGGCCAGCTTAAGCTCCCGCTGTCTTCTTAGCGTTGCTCTTGGCACAAGTAATACTGTATCTCTGAGAAAATTACCTTGGAAGCCCTCACCCTCAACTTTATACCTAGTTTTCTAAAATTGTTCTTGAGGACTTCACCACTTCTCTAACTTTGTCATTGGTACCTATGTGTACCAGGACCGCTGGGTCTTCCCCAACTCCTCCCAATAATCTGTCCACTCTTTCCACCACATGCCAAATCCTAGCACCAGGCAAGCAGCACACTGTTCGGTGTATAGGGCCTTACTGCAGATTACCCTATCCACCTTTCTAATAATTGAATCCCCTATAACTAGAACCTGCCTTTCCTTCCTTGCACTTCCCCCACCACCCATATTAGAACCACTGCCTCCCAGGGTGCTCTGAGAGTCGGCCTGCTCCATACATGCCAGTTCAGAGCTTTCCTCTGCAGCCAAATCAGTGAATTTGCTGTTTTGGACAAGTTGTGGACCAGCCCCCCTACCCTCCTGTCCCCTACTTCCCCTCCAGACTGTCACAAACCTTCCTCCCTCATTAGCCTCCACTGCCCCTTCTCCTCCCCCCACTACACTAGCCCCTGCCAGTGGTTGCTCTGAGAGCCTCCTTTCCTCCCCCTCCTTTGCCGCTACCCTCAGTGCTGCCATTTCCCACCTTAGAGTCTGCAATTCAGATTCCAAGATGAAAACCCACTGACATCTTTCACTGTGTTCTCCAATTTCTTTCAGCAATCCCATTTTGATGTGGTAAGTAAGGTGCTGAGGTCTTATTTCTAATGTTCTTCTTACTGAGCAGTGACTGACAGTTATTTGACATACATTCTGTGTTTCGCTTCACCGACAATTTAGCAAAATTTGTGAATTGTCGAAAAAATTTGCGAAACTAGTCGCGGCACGTTTTTGACTAGCGTTGCGTCGTTTTCAACGCGCATTGCGTCGTTTTATTTCCGTCGACGCGCGACTCGTTTTTTTCAACGAATTTTTGCCAGCCGAATTTTCGCTGCCGCTTCGTGAATTTATTCGCCAGCAGTAGCGAATCGTGGGAATTTGCGAATAAATTGGCCCATCACTAATTCTGTGCCATTATCAGACCATATACATTTGATTACAGTATAAGCAATAAACTTTTACGTGGCTAATAATGTATCACTCTTATTTTTCAGAGTACACAAATACTGCACCAGAGGAATCATCAGTAAATGCTATGGTATATCTAAAACCATCTTTTCTATTGGCTCTATGAGGCTTGCTAAATCAGTGTACTAGTTCAAGTGATTGTTTGGCACAGGTGTCAGACTCTTTTGGGTAAATTTATCAAAGAGTGAAGTTCTGCCACTAGGGTGAAATTCCGCAGCTCTCATTTCATTTCTATGAGATTTTCTATGGGATTTTGAAAGGTGGAAATTTCACCCTTTGATAAATACACCTTTAAAAATTCCATAGAAATTAATGGAGAGCAGCGGAATTTCACTCTAGTGGCGGAACTTCACTCTTTGATAAATATACCCCTTTGTTTCTGAACAAAAACGCATCACGTCATTTTCGGCGCACAACTCGTTTTTTTTTTACGTCAGCGAATTTTCAGCAGGCGAATTTTCGCTGGTGTTTTGTGAATTTATTCGCCGGCGGTGAATCACGGGAATTCGCCACGAATTTGCGCCTGGCGAATAAATTTGCCCATCACTACTGTGGATCATCTCACTCCCATCTTACCTAAATTTAACAGATGCGCTTGTTGCTGCTTCAACAGAGAAAATGTCCTGTGGATATGTGGGGATATACAGTGCATTTAGTAACATTGGGGCAAATTCACTAAAGCACGAAAATACGCTAGTGTTGCCTTTACCCACATTTGCCGTACTTCGCCAGGCGAATTTTCGCCAGCGATACGCAAATTCACTAAGATGCGAATTTGCGCTCAGGGTGGTGAACGTTAGAGAAGTTGCGCTACCGTTACTTCGCCAGGCAAAGCGCATTTACTCTAGCGATGCCTAATTTGCATACGGCGCAAACTTAAGCGTATAATAGAGGTGTATGTTACAGCCACTACATTACACTACACAAGCCCAGGAAACCTTCAATAAATAAAATAAAGTTGTCCTATTGCCCTAAACATATGCCCCTTTATAGCTGAGTTGCCATATGTTAGTAAATGTAGGGGGGTAATGAGGGTAACCCAAAAAACATTTTTGCTCTTTTTCAGACAAGAAAAGGTAAAAGACGCCAGCGTTTTTTGGGAAAATTTTAAGTTTTAATGTAATGGCTGTTTCTGCATGTATTATATAATCTGTGGCACTTGTATAAGGCAATTAATCATGGCATAACTTTGCCAGCATAGTGGTTTCTCAGGATTTAAAGCGCTTTCCTTCCAACATCAGCTGCTTCTCTCATATTCAGAGACAGACTTAACATCCATAAATGTAATTAACTTAAGTCTGTCCTTTGTGGGTTCATGCAGGTTGGTTTCTTTAAGATTCATCAGGCTCTTGTGGCCTAGAAACATTGTCACATATTTCTTTAAATTTCCATCAAATATCAGCCTGTTCTGTCATTTTACACCCTCTCTCTTGTGCCCATAACATGTTGCCATTTTACTTAAGAGATGGGATAACTGATAGCTCAATCTCATGTGAGCCTGCAGCTTTCTTTAAGACAGAGGAGTAACTGCACACAGACACCATGCTGCTCTTGCTTCAAGAAGACATAACTTTTATTAACATTTCTGCAGTAGCAAACAAAGATCATGTTCCATGACACTGTGTCAGTATCATATTACTATGGGATCTGTATGAGAGCACACACATTAATACATATATTAACAGGGCCTCTCCCAGACAATGGGCTGCCACAAGGTTAGCACACTGTTCTCTTCATAAAAAATATCATACCACAGATGTACCTGATTCCACTTATTAAAGTGAAACTATGAGAGTTTGCCACTGGCTAACACCCTTAGCAGAGCTGGTTCAAGTGGTATTGGCACCCACAGCTATACAATTTCACCAATATCCCTGCCTACCCATCCAAAACCAGTACAGCAGCCCCAGCAAACCCCCTTGGTCCACACACCAATCCCCCTGTTTGCCTCTCAGTTTGCACAACCACATATGTGTACTGTATGTGAGACACATGACTCTTCTGCCTGAATTAGTTCAGAAAATGCACCTTGGGCTCACAGAGTAAATTTAGATACATTTTCGGATTTTAGTAAATAACCCCCTAAATCTCCCCAAACAGAATCCTCGCTTTAACAATGTCACCTTTTATTTAACCTTTTATCTAACAGGATCACTGCCTTGGCAGGATGAACTCTTGATTTTCAAAAACATTGAAGTTGGAAAAAAAGATGGAAAACAAATTACTTTGGATTGGTTTAATTCATCTTATTTATCATAATCCACATAGAAGTCCTAACATGGACTGGAGAAAAACTAGCACATTTAAGAAATTGTAGAAAATATTTGAATTTCAGTTAATTTATTTGTAAGTAAACTCACCTGGGATAAGTTGCAGGTGCCTGCAATGCAAAATAAAATATATTAAACCAGTCTGCATTGTCTGTGAGCAACATACCAAACACAGAGTAAAGTAAGAAAACTAACAGACCTTCAGATACAGAGGAACAATATCAGCTGCCAACTCAATAAAAGTGGGTTTAAGGTTAGAAGACCCAGGAGCACCCCACTGCTAACAAAAATAAATAAAAAAGAAAGATTGAACAAGTCAGAATCCTTCTGGAAGAATGCCTATGGACAGATGAGATTGAATATTTTTTTGTAAAGCAAAACATCTGTTTGTTCTTGTTTTATTACTCTGTATTAAGTGTTGCTTCCCAGACCCCAAAAGCAAAACCCTGTACAACTGTAACCCTATGATGGTTGCTGTGCAAAAATATAATTCATTTGTATACTATAACTAGGACTGTAATTAGCAAACCAGTGAACAAAAAAGAACAGCCAATAATGCAAAGAAAGCAGGACCACCCTGTAATTTACTTCAGTTTATAATAATTCCAAGTAAATACATAAGATCAATTATCTGAAATACTTGGGACCTTGGGTTTTTCAGATAAGGGACCTTGCATCACTAGACCTTACAATGGCTTTAGAATCATTGAATCACTAAAGAAAAAAATAGGATTGTTTTGCAGCTTAGGTAAGATCAAGCACAATTCAGATGTTAACAACAATGTTAAAAATAGTTTTTGCTTATAATGGACTTCATTTACATATAAGGAATCCCATACCTGCAAAATCTGCCAAAGCAATCCTTGCACAAGAATAAATAAACAGCATTTACAAATGCATGTAATGAAATGGTTAATAATGTTTATTTATGCAAATTTAATGTTAGCTTGCCATCACAAGATATTATTCTGAAATTAGGTGGAACAAACTTTTACTAAAACATTTTTACGACTTATCAAGATTTCTTACTGACATTTACTAAAGCACTGGAGACTAATAAACTAATTGTATTCATTATTTTAATACAGGAAGTTCATAGTTTGTGCAGAATGCCAAAATAAAACAGTAATCTATTAAAGACCACTCTACTTTGTGACTTTATAATTATTCACTTTCAAAAGAGTGTCACTTTTCAAGTTTAATGAAATAGGTTAATTTTAGCCTTCAGTTTTATCTATTAAAAGTTAATTCCAAAGTATAAAGCCTATCACAGTTAATTACTACAACCAAATATAATCACCTAGTAAATTAGAAATGACTGGCCCCATAAAAGGGTAAAGCTGATTAAAGAGTGTAAAAAAATCTAGCATAAAATAAAATTAAAAAGTGGTAGGCACTACTTTCCACTTTATTTTTGTTTAATTATCAGGTATTTTTGGGTGTCTCTAATCTACTGTCTCACGGCTACCAGAACAGAATGTAAACAGCAGGGCAAGACTTGTGGTAAGGGCACAAAGGCCCGGGCCTAGGGCAGCATGATTTTGGAGGTGGTATGCTGACCAGCTGCATTCTAAGGAGCACTGGGGACATATGCTTCTATAGGCGTAATACCCAGAGCTCTGGTGCATGGGCATGCTAGCGAACATGAGGGGGGAGCACTTGGACCCTAGCACTAGGACCCTAAAGCCTTTAGGTGTCCAGGCTGAAATCTGACCCTGGTAAACAGAGCAACCAGTTCATACTTTGAAATTAAAACAGTGTAAATCTCACTAAATAGGTAAATAAAAAGTTCATTTTTGCATGCAGTGAGAAACTGTATAATGACAGAGTCAGACAATAGTATTTAAGCCAGCACTCGCCACACGTTTTAAAACCTTAATAGTTTGGTGCATGTCATTCAGTGTCCACCCCAACCGACTTCAATAGTCCAAATAGAAATGTAGTGGACAGTACCAACAAGGATTCCAATGAAAAAGCCTTTATTTGCAACTCCTTTCGATTAATGATCTGGACAGTTAAGATGTTTCGAGCCTGTATAGCAGCTCTTTATCAAGTTGGTGCTGTCTACTACATTTCTGTGATAGAGTCAGAGTTGCTTTCACTTGTATTCCACTGACTTTCTAAAAAGTCCCTTTACTACAAAAACACTATAATTGAAAAAGAAGGTCAAAATGTCCAAATTTCCATAACAATGTCATTGCATCTTACAGTTAAGGAAAGATCTGAAATAAAGAGGGTTGGGTAAAAAAAACACTTAACTCTAAGGGACAGTTTTATCAAGGGTTGAAAAGAAAATTTGAATTCGAAATTTAAATTTTTGAGTTTTTTATGGTCAAAACTGTTAAATTGGATTAGGAAGTTATTCAATTAGATTCAAGCTTTTAACTAAAACCTGCCAAATTACCGTTTAAGTCAATGGGAGAGGTCCAGTGATCAATTTGGAGATGTTTGCAGGCTTCCTGATATTCAAGTTTTTTTGGAAAAAAAAACTGAAATTGATTTTTTAAATTCCAATAAATTTGATTGGAATTCGATTTGAGTTTTTGCTTTGATTCTATTCATCCAAGTTTTAAGTTTAAATTTTGAATGGTCGAATTTCAACTTCATGGGAGTTTATGGGAGTTTTAAAAAAAAAAACTCACATGAATTAGAAACTGGAAAAAAAAAATATATAATATATACATATAATATATATATATATATATATATATATATATATATATATAAAATATGTAAATAAACTTGTTAAAGAAAATTCCCATTGACTTCTATACAACCTGGCAGCTTTTACTTGCCAGGTTTTTTCTGGCGACTTTTCTTGTTTTTATTTGTTAATAAATTCCAACTAATTTCGGAAAATACTTACTCTTTGCATTTTCATATTTTTCTTTGCATTTTTCTCCAATCCAGAAAAAACCAATACCTTTTTTTTTTTGATAAATCAATCCCAAAATTAGCTGTCTGTTTTATACTTCTGGGTTCATTTATCAAGTGCAAGGTGAAAAACTAATCTATACCACACACTTTCTCCCTGCTCTATGCGGAGACTTCAGTCTGCCCCATGAATACAAAAGTTGAATTTGTGGGGCAGCATTGTATTCATAAGGGGTAGGTGGATGGAGGTATAGTATGTAGGATTTACATTTTTTCAATTAATTGCTAAATGCCTAGGAAATAGTATGGAACAGATTTACTATTGGTCGAATTCGAGGGTTAATTAACCCTCGAATTCGACCAATGAATTTCGGTTGAATTTTAACCCTTCAGATTCAAATATCGAATTTGAAGGGTTTTAGTGAAATTCGATCGATCAAATTACAAATATTTGATCGATTCAATTCTATTTTTTTTATTCCCATAAGGTTATTTCAGCATTTTTAGATAGAATAAAAAAAATAAAATTGAATCAATCAAATTTTTGTAATTTGATCGATCGAATTTCACTAAAACCTTTCAAATTCAATATCGAAATTGAAGGGTTTTAGTGAAATTCGATCGATAAAATTACAAAAATTTGATCGATTCTATTTTTTTTTATTCGATCTAAAAATGCTGAAATAACCTTATGGGAGCTTCCCACAGGGTTATACAGCAAACTTTTAGTATGGTGCAGAAAATTATATTTGGAGACAATTTGCAATTGGTTTACATTTTTTATTATTTGTGGTTTTTGAATTTTGAATTTAGCAGCTCTCCAGTTTGCAATTTTAGGAATCTGGTTGCTAGGGTCCAAATTACCTTAGCAAACCTGCATTCATTTGAATAAAAGATTGGAATATGAATAGGAGAGGGCCTGAATAAAAAGATGGTAATAAAAATTAGCAATAAGCTTGGGTGCCTGCAGAAAATTTTTCTCTAGCGTTGGTCACTTTGCCCTTTAGTGAATCTGTGCCTTAGTCTTTTCTAATTTCTTAGCACAATTACTAGCCGTTAGAATATTATTCCATCTAGAGTTTAGTAACTGCTGGATACATACAGTAAAGCATCCATTTTATATACCCTAATTTTAGGTTTTACCTATTTTATACCATTTTTTGTGATCCCACCAATATATGATACTTACATGTTTATACATTCTATTTCAATCAAGAGGGAAGGCGGCTTTGTTCCTAAAGTGGCAGAAGAAAACAGTCATCCAAAAAAAAAAAAAACAATGAGGTGGATTATAATATTATAGATATTTCCATTTATACAAACAGGTTGCTGACTGGAAAAAGTATAAATACTGTGGTTTAATTTTTTATATATTTTTTTCTGTATTTGGTGCTAAATAACAAAGTTTGGTGTGCTATTGTGCTTACAGCAAGTATGTTACAACCTGCTTTACTTTACAGTTAGTTTTCCTTCAGTTTGAGGGGGTGGGGTTTGCACCTGAACAGACTGTATAAATAGAACCCCTAAAACTCCAGTGGAGCTTGCTCTAGTGTTTAGCTGTTCTTAAGGGCTAGTACACACAGGAAGATTCAGGGAGATTTTGTCGCCTGGCGACCAATCGCCGTTTCTTTGGGGCGACTAATCTCCCTGAATTGCTTACCCGTGTCTAGCGCCCGCTACAATGAAAAGTTGTCTGCACCTATTCTAATCTCCCTGAATCTTTCCTTGTGGACTAGCCCTAAGTGTTTTCTATTGAAGTGGGAGATCTATAAGTGAAGTTGCAAACAACGGAGTTACAAACTAAAGGAGGTTCACGCTAGGTCAAAAGTTTGTTCTAAACCCTATTTTTTTTAATTCTGTGTTGATCTGTAACTGATGATGAGTGCTAGCAAGATTTAAGGTCTGACCCAGTTCACAGTCTGCCATATATATGCAGATTTGGAACAAGAGATCCAAATTGCTTACCTCTGTGGTGGATGTAAGCAAATGGCACTTTGGAGGCTCGAGTTAGAACACTAGAGGAACCAATTACGACACTGCGGTTGATTGACAATCTTGAAAGGAGTCTCTTGCTCACTGAACAGGACCTAGTGGGGTCAGATAGTTTGGGGGGAACAGAACAGCAGCAGGATGTTGAGGCAGCTAGCTGGGTGACAAATCTAAGGTGGGCAAAAGGAAAAGGGAGACTGATCCTGGGTTTATACATCCCAACAGCTTTGCCAGATTGTGTGAAGATGATGGGAGTGTGAACTCTGGATTGGCAGTTCTAGATGGGGCTGATCTCTCTAACAGCCGGAAGACCAGTTTATCTAGTAGTGGTGGGGAGGAGAGCAGAGTCAAGCCCAAGCTGATTGTGGTTGTAGGGGATTCAATTATTAGGAAAGTGGATAGGGTAATCTGTTGTCTGGATTGCTACAACCGAACAGTTTGATGTCTACCTGGTGCCAGGGTTCGACATGTGGTTAATCAGGTGGACAAATTATTGGGTGAGCATGACCCAACGGTCTTAGTACATATCGGTACTAATGACCAGATAAATGGTAGATGAAAGACCTTAAAGAGTGAGTTCAGGGATCTAAGATTAAGGGAAGGTCTTCCAATGTCATTTTTTTGGAAATGTTTCCTGTGCCACGAGTAAGTTTAGGTAGACTTTTTTTTCAAATGTATTAAACTTTTTTATTTTTTCAGTTTTTTTCTGATTTTTCTTTTCATTTTCAACTGTGATTATGTTTATATTCTTTTTGTAATAAATTAGTGAATCCTTTACAATAGGTGTGCTATTCATTATTTTGATTAGTTCCAAATGTTGTGGAGACCCTAATGGGGAGTCTCCTTTGGATTAGCACCCTGCTATTTTATCTAAAAGGGTGTGCGCTGACTTTCTTCTTCAGTAGGTCTAGGTAGACAGTGGGAGCTTAGGGAGCTAAATGTGTGGCTCATGTCTTGGTGTAGATAGGAAGGGGTTGGGTTCCTAGAGCACTGGGCTGATTTTTCCTTGGGGTACAACCTATACAGTCGTGATGGATTGTACCTCAATGGAAGGGGGTCCACTGTGCTAGGGGAAAGAATGGCCAAAAGGTTGGAGGAGTGTTTAAACTAGGCAAGTGCGGGGTGGGTGAGATAAAGAATTATGGGGAAACTAGGGTAGATGGGGTAGTGGGATTAGCAAGGGTTCATGGGGGAGGAGTGAGGGGGGCATACAGTTTACCAGCTAAGGAGGTTCCTCTGTTACAAGGAAAACAGACAAATACTAACTTAACAAAATTTTCCTCAAAGTAATGCACATTTAAAAAGTAAAAGGAGAAACCTCCGCTGTATGCTGGCAAAAGTTTGTCAGGTAAAATGGGAGGCCTAGAATTAATTGCATGCTCTAAAAATTAAGATATAATTGGTATCAATGTGTAAGGGTTCCTGCTAATTTCCATCAGCGCCGGGCTGGACGCAGGCGTGTTCGCGCTGGCGTGTTCGCGGGCGCAATTTCGCCAGCGTGTGTCTGAACGGACGCGCTTGTGTCCGTTTGGCGCCAATTGAGGCCTATTTAAGGCAGCACTGGACTCTGGTTTGCTGCCCGATTATAGGTTCACGTTCGCTGTTCCTGGATGCGCTTATCCTGTATTCTCTACAGAATCTACTCGTGTACGAACTTGCTTTGTTTCTGGACTACGACTCTACGCTGCCTGAACCGACCCACTGCCTGGATCCCAACCACGTCTTGCTCCTGTTCCTTGCCTGTACCGTGTACTTTGGACTGGTGCTTGGACTGTTGTTTCCTCCTTGGTCCGCAACCTCACCTGAGCCTTCGGCCCTTACACAATGAGACGTGGTGGGATGAAGCAGTACTTTAAATGGTTATACCCTTTTTAGGAGGGACAGAGGGATAAAAAAGGGGGGAGGAGTGAGTTTGTATGTAAAGCCTGAATTAAAGGACCAGTAACATCAAAAAATTAAATTGTTTTAAAGTAATAAAAATATAATGCAGTGTTGCACTGCACTGGTAAAACTGCAGTGTTTGCTTCAGAAGCACTACTTTTGTTTATATAAATAAGCTGCTGTGTAGTCATGGGGGCAAGAATTACCCAACACTCAGAGCCAGTGAAGCGGGGATCAACCCCTGCGTGTTTAATTCAGTCAGTGATGTAACGTTTCGGGGGCGTGCCCCTTCGTCAGACATCATGTCTGACGAAGGGGCACGCCCCCGAAACGTTACATCACTGACTGAATTAAACACGCAGGGGTTGATCCCCGCTTCACTGGCTCTGAGTGTTGGGTAATTCTTGTGATTCACAGCTCCAGGAGTGTTGCCGACCTCCTTCCTGTACACCGGGCCAAGCTTGCTGAAAGGTTGGGGAAAATAGGAATTCGTTACCTTGTAGTCATGGGGGCAGCCATTCAAAGGAGAAAAGGCTCAAGTTACACAGCAGATAGCAGATAAGCTCAGTAGAACATAATGGTATCTGTTATCCATTACTTATCCTGTGCCATATAGCCATTTTTCAATTTCTGCCATTGCTACGTAGCTTGTTTATATGAACTATAGTAGTGTTTCTGAAGCAAACAGATCCGACTTAACAGCGCAGGGCAACACAAGATATTTTCTTTACTCTAAAACACTTAAATATTTTTGGTGTTACTGTTACTTTAAAGCCATGCACTAAAGAAATAACCGTTGCTGGCACAGGGAATAGTGATCATAACATGGTCTCCTTTGAGATTCTGTTGCAGAGGCAATTCTATAAGGGAGTAACTAAAACACTGAATTTCAGGCATGCAAACTTTGATAGTATAAGGGCATCTCTGCAACATTTTAAGTGGGAAATACTTTTCACCGGCTTAAACACAGAACAAAAATGGGAAGTCTTTAAAATGCTGCTTTATAAATATAAATGTCAGTATAAGCAAGGAACGTCGTTGCAAAGCAAAACCTTTTTGGTTCAGTAGAAGTGTTGGTGTTGAGGTGGGTAAGAAAAGACATGATTTTAAGGTTTCATGTTACCTGGGACAGCCAAATCATTTATAAGGTACAAAGAGGCCAATAAATCATGCAAAAAAGCAACCAGGCAAGTTAAAATCGATATTGAAAAGGATATTACAGTAAGCAGTAAAAATAATCCAAAATTGTTTTCTAAATATGTTAATAGTAAAAAAAAAGCAGGAAGGGGTGGGATCTATTATCAACTGGTTGAAAAAGCTCAGAGTCTGAACTTTTCGTCTGTCTGCAAATATGAGGAACCAGCTAATGAAGGTTTCCTTATTAATAGTCCCAATTCTAGTAATCCATCTAATGATGCATGCTTCAAAAATGATGAAATTCAAACACTAGAACATGTTAAGATAAACAAAGGTCCAGGGCCAGATGGTATTCATCCAAGGGCACTTAACAAGCTTAGCTCTGTGATTGCCAAACCTCTCTACTTAATTTTTCAGGATTCATTGTGGTCTGGCATGGTGCCGAGAGACTGTCAAATTGCTAATGTGGTGCCGCTATTCAAAACGGGATCCCGTTCTCAGCCTCAAAACTATAGGCCAGTTAGTCTGACGTTGGTGGTAGGAAAGCTTTTCAAAGGGTTAATAAAGCATAGGATACTGGACTTCATATCAAATAACAATACTGTGAGTGTGTGCCAGTGTGGTTTTATGTGTAATAGATCTTGCCAGACTAACTTAATATATTTTTATGAGAAGGTAAGCAGGGACCTTGATTCTGGGATGGCAGTGGATATGATTTACTTTGCTAAAGCATTTGATACAGTGCCACACAGAAGGTTACTGATTAAATTAAGGAATGTTGGCCTGGTACATAGGCCCAAATTCTCTAAAGCACGAAGCGTCTAACATTAGCGCTAATTCGCCAGTGTGACATCATTTTGCAACTTCGCAAATTCACTAGCACCGACTCTGGCGAATTTTCGCTAGCGAAGTAGATAGACTTGCGCAACTTCGCACCCTTACGCCAGGCGAAGTTGCGCACTGATTACGCAAATTCACTAAGATCAAAATTTTACTGGTCAGACCAGGCAAAGTTCAATACAATAGATAGGAGTTTGAAAAAAAAAAATGGTAACATTTTTCTGTCCCAAAAAAACGCTGGCGTGTTTTACCATTGGAGGGTGATAGTCTGAAAAAGATTATTTTTTTGGGGGGGTTACCCTCCTTTCCCCCCAAAATTTTGTAACATATGGCAACACAACTATATAGGGGGCACATGTAGGGCAATAGGACAACTTTATTTAATTTATTAAAGGTTTCCTGGGTTTGTGTAGTGGAATGTAGTGGCTGTAACATATACTTCTATTATACTTTAAAGTTCCCGCCGTATGCAAATTCGGCATCTCTAGCATAACTGCGCTTTGCATGGCGAAGTAACACTAGCGCAACTACGCTACCGTTCACTGACCTGAGCATAACTTCGCACTTTAGTGGATTTGCGTAGCTCTGGCGAACCCTTGTGAAGCCAACGCTAGCGAATTTGCGCATCTTAGTGAATTTGCCTCATAGTATTTGTACCTGGATAGAGAACTGGCTAAAGGATAGACTACAAAGAGTGGTGGTAAATGAAATATTTTCTAATTGGACCAGTGTTGTTAGTGGGGTACCGCAGGGCTCTGTACTGGGTCTCTTGCTTTTCAACTTGTTTATTAATGACTTGGATGTGGTCATTGAAAGTACGGTTTTTATTTCTGCAGATGATACTAAATTGTGCAGAACTATAGATTCCATACAGGATGCTGCCACTCTGCAGAGTGATTTGTCTGGAAACTTGGCAGCAAACTTGAAAATGAGCTTCAATCTTGATAAATGCAAGGTTATACACTATAATAATAAATGCAAGTTATACACTAAATGGCACTGTGTTGGGAGTTTTTAACACTAAGGGGCAGATTTATCAAGGTTTAAAGTGAAAATTAGAATTTTTGAATTTCGAAGTAATTTTTGGATACTTCGACTATCAAATAGGCCGAAATTCGATTCGAACTGAAAAAATTGATTTAAAATTTAAAATTCGACCATTCGAAAATCAAAGTAGTCTCTTTAAAAAATTCGAATTCAACCCTTTGCCAGCTTAAACCTGCCGAATTGCTGTTTTAGCGTATGGGGGACCTATGACCTTTGACTGTTTTTGAAATTTTTGTAAAATCTAATTTTTTTGGTGAAAATCGTTTAAATCGTTCGATTTGAACGATTCAATGAAACGAATTGAAAGATTTTTTTTGGATCAAAAACGGACCTGTTCTATCAAAAATGCACTATGGTCGAATGTCGAAGTTTTTTAACTTCGAACTTCGGCCCTTGATAAATCTGCCCCTTTCAGTTATTATTATACACGGACATAGATACACACACACACACAGATACACTGGCATTGACACACACATATACACAGGCGTTCACATTCTAAGCTTAACACAACAGATTCACACTCTTCTGCCCTGGGAAAGAAGCTGCTTCATCACGAGAAGATTCTCTACTCTGATTCTCTCATTCCACCCACAGTTAGGGTTGCCACCTTTTAAAAAATTTCTTACCGGGAGGCGGGGCCAAAAGGGGGTGGGATGTGACGTAAAAGGGGCGCGACGTGATGTAAAAGGGGGCGGAGCCACGCGAGAGATCGGCTGAAGACGCGAGAAAGGTAAGTTTTCATTGAATTTAAGGCAAGGCACGGGCCATTTTTAAGGGGTATTACAAATTTACCGGCAGCTACATTGCCGGTAAATTTGTAATACCGGCCCCGGCCTTGGCTGGGGTTTTACCGGCTAGGCCGGGTGGCAACCCTACCCACAGTTGAGGAACAGGTAGTGTCTCACAGAGGGAAGGGCCGGAGCTTAATCTGGACTGCTGCTCTAAGCAGTAGAATAGGCATTGGGATGGCCCATTATTTGAAGGGGTGCTGGCCATAAGATGTAAGCCTTTTTATAAGCTTATTGCAGGTTCTTAATGATAATTGTAAGAAATGTGTTCAGATAAAAAAGAACAAAACAATATATGTATATAAATGGCAAGAGAATATCCTTTATTATAAATTATACAAGTCCTGTTCCTATCTGTGAACACCCATGGCAATAACAATACATTTGTAGCCTTACAGAAAATGTATTTATAGATGGTGTCAGTGGCCACCCATTAAAAGCTTGAAAGAGTCAGAAGAAGAAATCAAATAATTCAAAAACTATAAAAAAATAAAAAAATAATACCAATTGAAAAGTTGCTTAGAATTAGCCATTCTATAACATATCTGAAAATGTATGTTTTTAACGTTTACTCTCTCACCTGCTGATGATCCATTGCCCTTATATAAACTGCTAGGAAAACTCATTTTACACCTGATATTTGCTGTCTACATATTGCCATTGGGACACATTATTAGAGGAAATTGCCATATGTGCTGCCAAGCTGTTTTTTTACTGTCTAGGAGTTGCTATTTCATGGTATGTTATAATTGTATTTGGTATCATCCTTTCACCCCAGCTGTTTCTTGCTAGATGGTAGCTCCCGCCCTCCATTTCCTGTTGTAACTCCCCCCTTTGATTTAGTGTGTTATGAAGAGACTGCAGTGTGTGTAAGCTGTATAACTTCATTAGAAATGTACCTATGGAAAAGACCTATATGTTTAACATTTGCTACCTTGAAGCATAAAGAAGCATGGGGAAACATTTCTGGAGTCTTTATTCATTGAGTAAGCTATCTGTCAAGGTGATCATTCAACCTGCTGCACATATCCTTACAGACTGGGCCTACAAGGAGATACAACTGATGCTGAGACAGAACACCATGACTAAGAGCGCTCAACAGATGTCTCTATGTTCTTTTACTGATACAAATAATTGTAGATGTGTCAACAAGTCCAATGCTTCTACAGCACATTAAACCAACAGACCTGGCAATAAATACAATTTCTTTTAACTGAAGCCAATGTTATAGCACCTTTTTAAATTCATGTTCAATCTCTGTAAAAGCATTGCACAAATGTGCTGGTGCACAATACAGTTATCAAGAAACCCAATATCCAGAAAGTTCTGAATTACCGACGGCTGTCTCCCATAGACTAAATTATAATCAAATAATCCAAATTTTTAAAAATTATTTTCTTTTTCTCTATAATAATAATAACAACAACAATAAAACAGTAGCTTGTACTTGATCCAATATAATTTATGATTAATCCTTATTGGAGGCAAATGATTTTCTTATGGAAAGACCCATTATCCGGAAAGCCCCAGGTCCCGAGCATTTTGGATAATAGGTCCCATACCTGTACAAGGAAATAAATGGATAATTAAAGGTACATTCATACCTAAAAGATAGTATATATTTATATATTAGGTCTATCAGAACTATAATTACTGCTGTTTTTAATAGATATTAATAGATAAATAGATAAAAGAATAAATTAATAGAGATACTGTTCCTTTAAGAAAAAAAGTTATTTTTGTGTAAGTGTTTTTCTGTTGCCTGTTTCCCCCTTAAATATGTACTTCCTGTGGCAAAAAATCATTCCATGACTAAGTAACCTATTGGCCCCATGACTTAGTGCCCATAGGTCACAAAAACATGTAGGGCCATTAGAAGATGTTTACCTCTTAATTTAATTTGAAGTAAACAGTATTTTACTTTATACTTGCCTGGAACCCTTCAATAGTATTGGTCAGAGTCAAGCTGACCATAAACTAAAATAAAGATCTGATCACTTGAAGAGATTGCCAAGCAAGTGGATCTTGATTCTGATTTGGCAACTAACTTGCATAGCCTAATTGGGCTGATCCAGCCATTTGGTCCCAGGCCAGTGAACAAGCCATAACAGAGGTCCATGCAGGCCTGTCAGAACATTTTCCCAGAGAGTTGTTTCAGTCAATATGTTAGCAATGCAAATTAATTTTTGCTAAATTTAATGCAATAAGAGCATAGGGCTTTTGTATCAGGAAGGATGGGGCTCATGAGGTCATAGTATACTGCGAGTTTGATAAAATGCAAACTATCTAATTCTATAGTAAATAATTATATTTGGAAAAGCTGACTGTCGCATCTTTGGATCTAATGCTGTTTCTAATGCTGTTTCTCAGACACACACTCTGATGGAGGAAATAATACTATCTCTTGAATGATATACAAAACCACCCCCACCACATAATATGATGCTATGCACTGGGTGCCTTCTCAAGACTGTGGTAGGGCATGCAACTTTCTCAAGACTATGGTAGGAGATGCAAGCAATTATTGATTACCACAGTGGCAGGACACTTTCTCAATATGCACATTAATTTTGCAGTTAATCACTAAGAAGCAGCACACTACACACAGTAGTTGGGAGATACATTTGTCTAAAAATGGTTTTGCTTCCCCATTCAGAATGAAGGGGCGTTTAATCTTACATGAGATCAACCTCAGTCTCCTCTCGAATAGTTTTGCAGGTATGAACAGGAAAATACACTAGAAAATCCTTTAGTTCTTAAAGAAAAAAAAGTTGCCAACCAGAATGAATCATAGAAAGTCATTAATGAGAAAAGCACTGAAGGTAGTGAAATTTATCCTGGCACAAGGACATTGTTTTCTATATCAGTGGTTTTCTGACTGAAGCCCCACCCCCCGTTAAGATATGTATTAATGGGTGTACTCTCATACAGATACTATACTGATATTGATACATTTTTATGTAACATGATCTTTGTCTGCTAATGCAGAAGTGTAAATATAGTTTTATCTTCTTGAAGCATGAGAAACATGGTGCCTATGTGCAGTTTCTCCTCTGTCTAAAAGAAAGCTGTAGGCTCAGGTGCACGTGGTAGATTGAGCTACCAGTTATTCCATCTCTCAAGCAGAATGACAACAGGTTATGGGCTCAGGAGAGAGGGAGGAAACCGATGGAGCAGGCTGATATTTGATTGCGATGAAAAGAACTATGGGAGAATTTTCTAGGCCACAAGTGCCTGTTGAATCTTAAAGAAGCCAATTTTTGGATGAAAAGGTTTGTCTCTGCTTATGAGAGAAACAGCTGATGATGGAAGGAAATTACTTCAAAACCTCAGAAACCATTATGCTGGCAAAAGGTAAGCCATGAATAATTAGCTTATACACAGAGTTAACATCTCATAAGAAAGCTGCAAATGAAAGTCTCACACTATATAATATGTGCAGAAACAGCCATTACAGCACTGAGAAATGCTGGAGAGAAACCAAGTGATGGACTGTTGATCCCAATGATTCTTAAGGACCTACCTGAATTATTTAAACCCGTTGCTATCCATATCGCACATGGTGATGGAAAAGTTACTTATACTGAGTTTAAAACACAATTATGAAGTTTTGAGGACACTGTCACTGAGAAGTACCGCGTCTGCCCAAACACTGATAATGTGATGTAGGTCTGCATCCCTGTTACAACAGTAAGGGAGAGAGGTAACATTAACTATGTCTGCTACAACTGCAAGCAAAAGGGCAACAAAGCTAACCCATGCCCAAGGAAATTAAATAAAATAAGGTCACAGTGGTGTAATTTTTGCAAGAGCCTAACACATAATGAGCCATTTTGCAGATGCAATTGGCCGGACAATGTAAAGCAAGCAGCTGATGACACAGAGCAAATATTTGCCTTCAAAATAAGTGAGAGGCAGTCAAACAGTTTAACACCAAAGGGACTAATGGTGGATACAGGAACAACATTACATATAATTACAAACATTTTAAATTTTAAAGGATTTGATGAGACATTCATGCCGGAGAACCACTACATGGAGTTGGCAGATGGTAAAAAGACTTCTGGTATAGCGCTGAAGAGAGGTGACGCAGAAGTGTTCCTGACTGACATCAAGGGGAACAGAGTAAAGGCACTGTTACTAAATGCACTGTATATCCCCACATATCCATAGGAATGGTACCATATTCACCATCAAGAAATATAATCAACTTTATTATCTGAACACGTTTGATGAGACTGGTGACAGTCATAGTTGTAATGATATTCAAACCTGCAATGAAATCCTTGGTCACTGTAATTACGATGATCTTTTAAAACTGCACTACAGTGTAGTTGATGGAATGAAGATTAAGGGTAAGGTTGATAAATCTAACCTAAATTGTGAAATTTGCACCCAGGGAAAATTTGTTCAGAACAGAAACAGAGAGTTTGGCCTCCGTATCAAACAATTACTTGAACTAGTACACACTGATTTAGCAGGCCTCATAGAGCCAATAGCAAAATATGATTTTAGATATGCCATACCATTTACTATGATTACTTTGGTGCAGTATGTGTGTATTTCTGAAAAATAAGAGTGATACAGTATTAGCCACAGAAAGGTTCATTGCTGATACTGCCCCCTATGGGACTACCAAATGTATATGGTCTGATAATAGCACAGCATTTATGGCAAAGAACTTTCACTGCTTAGTAAGAAGAGCATAAGATATAAGGCACTTTACTCCATAAAAATGTGACTGCTTAGAGAAATTGGAAAAAAAGATGGCAATGTGTATGTTACTGGAGAGTACATTGCCAAATGAGTTATGCACATATGCAGTAGTGACTGCTGCTATTATTCGCAACTGGTGTTTTAAAAATCATTTAAAACAAACTCCATAACTACATGCTAACTGGGAGAAAGCCTAATCTATCAAAGATGAAAACTTTTGGGTCAGAATTCTTTGCATACCAGAAAGAAACTAGATTCAAAGTGTAAAAAGGGAATTTTCATAGGCCATGACTAAAATAGTCCCTCATACTGAGTGCACTGGAATGGTATTTAAACACAGGCTAGTAAAGTTCATTAGAAAGTGTGTGACTGAGTGTGACAAACTCAAACTGATGTGTTAGATGCTGATGATAACATTTAGGGATGCACCCAATCCACTAGTTTGGATTCGCCAAACCTCTGAATCCTTGCCCAAAGATTTGGTCGAATACCGAACCGAATCCGAACCCTAATTTGCATATGCCAAAAAGTAACATGATTTCCCTCCCTGGCCCTAAATTGGATATGCAAATTAGGATTCGGTTCGGCCAGGCAGACGGATTTGGTGCACCCCTAATAACATTTACAGGGAAATTTGTGTACGCCCTATATTAAACCCAAATCCAGGGGAGATCCTAGTATCTGAAGACGAGAGTGCAGAGGACAATGGTAATGGCCAAATACAGGACAGCCATTGTACAATATACCCCAAAAGGGACAGAAAAGGCCCTCAGTACTTAGATGATATATGGGCCTATGCAATAAAAAGCAATGCAGATGGATCTGAAACGCACAACAGGATGTTGTTTTAGTCTATCCACAAATGGTGCACTGATTTCTTGGAAGTCAAAAGAAACAACCCACGATTGTCTTTTTGTGAGGCTGACTATATTGCACTGGCTGCTACCATGCAGGAAAGTTTATACCTTATACAGTTATTGAAAGAAATGGACAGTGACTATGAAGATTCTCATTCATCCAGGTCATGGTATATTTAACAAAATTAACTCAAAG
>CM044442.1:57434649-57448221 GCA_024363595.1 Xenopus borealis
ATATATAGCAGAGGTATGTCAAAGGCTTGGAGAGGAAGTCCTCTTATAGTTTTGCCATGAAGAGGTTGGCATATTGGGGTGCAAAGTATGTACCCATACTGGTTCCCATCTGTTGCATCTGAAACAGAAGCAGTTGTGCGTTAATGTAAACTCAGTCAGTTGTACAACTGCTTGGGATGGTAGGTCATGCTTTTCCAGAAATGTTCTGCAGGCATCTATACCATCCTTGTGTGGAATGTGTGTATATAATGATTATACATCCATAGTTGCCAAAATGGTAGCCCCCGGAAGTGGTCCTATTCCTGCAAGTTTGTTTAGAGGATCAGTTGTATCTTGTAAATAGCTTGTTTGAGCCTCTTACAGGTTTTAAGATCTGCTAAACCCATCCTGATATGCCCTCTGTCAGAGTGCCAATCCCAGATAATATACAGTAGGTCGTGCAGGGTTGCCTTCTTTGTGCATTTTAGGGAGCATGAGGTGGTTACATAGTGTCTCAGAAGTCCTGGTGCAAAGTTGTTGAGCAAAGTGGGTGTTGTAAGTATTTCTAACTGGGTTCCGTAGGGCAAGTCCTTCGGGAATTAGATTTTCCTTTTTGCAGGTTTTGAGGAAGAAGATTTCACTATCCAAATGAGCCAGTTTCTTCAGCAGGATCTTGAGCTTCATCTGTGTCCGGTACACATCGTATTCCATTGTAATTGCAACTTTACCTGCAATGTGAGATTTATCACACATCGACTCTGCAAACAGTTCTAATTTGACTATTCTCCACCTAAAACCTGCCAAGTTCATGTAGAAGTCAATGGCACAGATACTTTGAACTATTTGAAGATGTTATTAGTAGTGATTAGCCAAATTTAACCAAGTTTGCTTAGATGACGCCCCCATACACTCCAGTGGAAGAAAAAAATTTGACGTTCACAAGAAATTTTTTTGTTGGAGAGAAAACTTGATTCGAATTCGATTTGAATTTTAGACAGTCAAATATTTTTCATAAACAACAATCGAATTTATTACATTCAAAATTATAAACAATGATGCCTAGCTGCTTTTACAAATAGAAGTGGCTCCACAACTGGGTGACTTCAATTTTCTGGACATTTACTGGGGTATTGGGGGTTACCAAGAGAAGTAGGTTTGTAAATATGCTAAATGACAACTTTTTTATCCCAGCTTGTTGAAGAACCTTATAGGAATAACTCTCTTTTGGATCTTGTAATAACTAATAATACTGAACTCATATCTAGCATTTGTGTGGGTGAGCATTTAGGAAAATTGTGATCATAACATTCTGCTGCAGAGGCAATTCTATAAGGGAGTAACTAAAACATTGAATTTCAGGCGTGCAAACTTTGACAGTATAAGGGCATCTCTGCAAAATGGTAAGTCTTTAAAATGCTGCTTAATAAATATACATGTCATTATATTCCCCTTGTAAGCAAGGAACGTCATTGCAAAGCAAAGCCTTTTTGGTTTAAAAGAAGTGTTGGTTTTGAGGTGGGTAAGAAAAGACATGCTTTTAAAGGTCAAGAAAAGTCTATAATAGAATAAGGCTAGAAATGCTGTATTTTGTATACTAAACATAAACACGAACTTATTGCACCACAAGCCTAATCAAACAAATTATTTATGCTTTCAAAGTTGGCCACAGGGGGCTGTCATCTTGTAACTTTGTTTAACATCTTTGTCTGACACTGGCACTGCACATGCTCAGTATGGTCTGTGCTGCTTAGGGATCATTCTAAATGATCAAAAAACAAAGCTGTTTGAGTTCTGCATGGCTGGTAAGTAAGGTGGGAGCTCCCCCTGCTTTTCATAAGTATGATTGTTTCCCTGCTAGAAGTTAGGGACCATCTGACAATTCCTATCCTCAGCACTAAATGAAGGGAGAATTTCACTGCATACAGTCAGGTTTCTTATAAAAACGGTACACATTTTTAAATTAAAGTATATTGGAGATAGATTTCTTTTTCATTAAAGAAAGTAAAAATTGAATTTTATTTCTTTGCCTTTCCTTGCCCTTTAAGGCTTTCAAGTTAGCTGGGACAGCCGAATCATTTATAAGGTACAAGGAGGCCAATACATCATGCAAAAAAGCTATCAGGCAAGCTAAAATCGATAAGGAAAAAGATATAGCAGTAAAAAGAATCCAAAATTATTTTCTAAATATGTTAATAGTTAAAAAAATAAAGCAGGAAGGGGTGGGACCTTTATTATCAGAGGGGGTCAGCTGGTTGACGAGAACATGCAAAAAAACTCAGATACTGAACGTATACTTTTTTTCTGTCTACAAAAATGAGGAACCACTAATGAAGGTTTCCTTATTAATAGTCCCAATTATAGTAATAGTTATCTAATAATGCATGGTTCACACATGAAGAAAATCAGAAGAGACTAGAACATGTTAAGATAAACAAAGGTCCAGGGCCAGATGGTATTCATCCCAGGGCACTTAGCGAACTTAGCTCTATGATTGCCAAACCTCTATACTTAATTTTTCAGGATTCATTGAGGTCTGGCATGGTGTCAAAAGACTGGTGAATTGCTAATGTGGTGCCGCTTTTCAAAAAGGAATCCCATTCTCAGCCTCAAAACTATAGGCCAGTTAGTCTGACGTCGGTAGTAGGAAAGCTTTTCAAAGGATTAAAAAAGGATAGGATAGTGGACTTCATATCAAATAACAATACTATGAGTTTGTGCCAGCATGGTTTTATGCGTCATAGATCTTGCCAGAATAACTTAATTTCTTTTTATGAGAAGGTAAGCAGGGACCTTGATTCTGGGATGGCTGTGGATGTGATTTACTTAGACTTTGCTAAGGCATTCAATACAGTAGTGCCACACAGAAGGTCACTGGTTAATTTAAGGAATGTTGGCCTGGAACATATTATTTGTACCTGGTTAGAGAACTGGCTAAAAGATTACAAAGAGTGCTAGTAAATGGAACATTTTCTAATTGGACCAGTGTTGTTAGTGGGTTACCGCATGGGCTCTGTACTGGGTCCCTTGATTTTCAACTTGTTTATCAATGAACAAGAGGTGGGCATTGAAAGTACTGTTTCTATTTTTGCAGATGATTCTAAATTTTGCAGAACTATAGGTTCCATACAGGATGGTGCCACTGGGCAGCACACTGGAAAATGAGGTTCAATGTTGATAAATGCAAGGTTATGAACTTTGACATAAATAGTATAAAAGCAAGTTATACACTAAATGGCAGTGTGTTGCGAGTTTCCTTAAGTGAGAAGGATCTTGGGGTTTTTATAGATAACAAGTTGTCTAATTCTGGGAAGTGTCATTCTGTAGCTACTAAAGCAAATAAAGTTCTGTCTTGCATAAAAAAGGGCATAAAATAAAGGGATGAAAACATAATTATACCTCTTTATAGATCCCTAGTAAGACCTCACCTAGAGTATGCAGTGCAGTTTAGGACTCCAGTCCTCAAGAGGGATATAAATGAGCTGGAGAGTGCAACTAAACTGGTTAGAGGGATGGAAGACTTAAATTATGAGGGTAGACTGTCCAGGTTGGGGTTGTTTGTTTGTGAGGGGACATGATTACACTTTACAAGTACATTAGAGGGCATTATAGACAAATATCAGGGGACCTTAAAGAGGATCACTGCACCAGAGGCCACCCCTTCAGACTAGAAGAAAAGGACTTTCATTTGAAACAGCGTAGCTGGTTCTTCAAAGTGAGGACAGTGAGGTTGTGGAATGCTGATTCTGTTGATGTTTTTAAGAGGGGCTTGGATTATTTTTTGTACAAAATGCAACCGTGATACTAAACTCTACAGCAGGGGTCCCCAACCTTCTTTGCTCGTGAGCCACATTTTAATTTAAAAAAGAGTTGGAGAGTAACACAGGCATGAAAAAAGTCCATGTGGATGTCAAATAAGAGCTCTGATTGGCTTTTTGGTAACCCCTATATGAACTGGCAGCCTACAGGAGAGAATGTTTGGCCGTAAACTTGGTTTTTATGCAACCAAAACTTGCCTCTAAGCCAGTAATTCAAAAATTAGCACCTGCTTTGAGGCCACTGGGAGCAACATCCAAGGGGTTGGAGAGCAACATGTTGCTCGCGAGCTACTGGTTGGGGATCACTGCTCTACAGTATAGCTTTGGGCATATATAGTTTGTGTGAAAATGTGGAGGGGTGTGTGTATGCTGGGTTTTAATTTGGAGGGGTTGAACTTGATGGACTTTGTTTTTTTTCAACTCGATTTAACTATGTAACTATAATTTGCACTTTGCCCCTGATTTGAAAACAAAACTATTACTTCTATTTAACTAATATGCTTAGAAAGAAATAGAAATACAGAGGAAGAACTAAAGGCAAATATGCTTTTTGTTGTAATAAGCATAACAAAACTAAAAAAAAAATAAGTTTCAAGCAGAGACATTAATTAAATTTGTTTAAAGAGCATTCAAATGTATATGAATCACAAAAACTAGCATACATAGACCACATGCAGAATAAAGGAATGCATTGAAAGGCAGTAAACAAATTTTGAGAGGGAAAAAGTTTAGTGTCTTTGTTTTCAGTTTTCTAAAACATTTTTGGCTTCCAAAAAAGGCAGCACAGAACATCTTGGCCAGTGCTAATAGAGGTCTACTTACATGGCTTGATACTAAGTCGATTATACTCATATTCTGCTCACTGTTCTGAAAGTAAACAAAATCAATTTTTGCACCAATAGGGAAAAGGAGGCTTTGAAATTGATGAATTGTTAAACTTAGGGGCAGATTTATCAAAGGTCAGATTTTCAGTTATGTGAATTTCTTTATCTCTAATAGATTTGAATGTACTCACAACTCAAATGGGAGGTTGTTTATGAAAAAACTTGAACATCTAATATTTGCTCGAATACAAACGACCCCGACTAGAATTTGAATTGAATTCAAATCAAGTTTTCCTCCAAAAAAATCCTTGAATGCCAGGAAGGCAATTAGCATCTTCAAATGGTTCAATGGACCTCTGCCATTGACTTCTACATGAACTCATCAGGTTTTTGGTGGAGAGTATTTGAATTAGAACTGTTTCCATAATTGAGGCGTGACAAATATCAAATTCAAATTTAATTCAGTGGTTTAAAATTACATTTTTTGAGATTTGACCAAAAGAAATTTGAAAATTTTAATTCAAATTTACCATTCAAACCTTGATAAATATGCCCCATAGCAATAAACTTATCTTATATCTAGAAATATCAGCATTCAGTCCAAATAACATTAGTTTACACTGTAAATCAAATGAAAATATAAGAAGACCACAAATTAAAATCTATCCTGGTGATTTATTTGATGAGTGATACAGTGTTGGCTGCTTTCAGGTGTGCTATTTTCATGAGGGGAAGATGGGGCAGAGGTACCTATTGCCCCCCTCAATTGGTCCTAACCATCCAGTAATATGCTTGTCATTAAGACATCCAGTAACCCTGAACTTACCCTGTGGCAGCATTTATGATTTGGCAAGAAGTGAACAGACCACCAAAAGCCTGAGCACAAATGCTTTTTGAATGAGCACTGTGAGTTACATTTTTGCAGCTTCTGTCCAGAATATATTGCTCAGAAATATCAGCATGACACAAAATTACTTTAGCTCAACTAACACATTTTTCATGGATCCTGGAAATTTAGTGAACAGAATCGAATTTCCAATATTTTTGAGATATTTTCATACTGCCTGTAATTTTAGGTTTAGGGCAGTGATTAAAATATTACCACACACAGTCAGGACAGAATGATAGAGGACTCAATGAGCAAGTGATCATGTCAGCCCCTGTGGTTTCCTTTTCAAATGCAGGGCCTAGATTAGCTGCCACTATTTGCTACCCCTAGTGGTGGCGGTGGCTCTGCCCACATCAGATCACTTCTAATTTACAACTGGTGTAATCTGAGAGATATTGTGTTACCATCCACAACCCTTGCTGAACAGAAATTACGGGGCAAATTTACTATTACTCCCGGAAATTTGCTCGACCAAATTCACAATTCGACAAGCATTCGACCATCGGATGCTTATAGAATTGTTTTAACTATAATTTTGCTCGCAATACGATTTCTCGATGAATTCATACGATCACATACCGATCGTTTGATTTCACAAAAAAATTGCGAAATTTCATTCGAGCGTCCGAAAAATTCATACAATTCGAACGATTGGACACTCCGATCATACAAATGGTATTCGAGCAGGACTTAGCCTCAGAAGCCTATGGGGAGCTTCCCATAGGCTTCTATTACAATTCTGTAGGTTCAATCTGGCGATCATCGAATGATCGAATATCCGATCATTCGATCTATTTGATATTCGATGATCGAAGAGGCCAAATTTGCATATCCGAATTCACGAAAAATTCGTACGATCACTATTTCACGTGAATTTCGTAAATCTGCCCCTTACTCTATGCCCTGACTTGTAGGGGCCGATTTACCAAATTCACATTAATAGATCGAAGTTCAATCGAATTCGATTGAATTTCGATTGTACGATTTTATCGTATATTCGAATATGCAAATTTGGCCATTTCAATCATCGAATACTCAAAATTCAACTGTATTGAATAGATCGAATAGATCGAATGATCGGATATTCAATAATTCGAACATTCGATGATCAAAGTACTTTGACTTTAAAATTTTATTTGACTGCCTACTTCACCAGATTGAACCTACCGAATTGCAATAGAAGCCTATGGGAAGTCCCCATAGGCTTTTTTCTATCACCTGCTCGAATACCTCGATCGTTCGAATCATATTAATTTTTCGAGCGATCGGAGGACATTTTACGATTTTTTTGTCAAATCGAATGATCAGTATTCGATCGATTTCATAGAGAAATCGAATATCGAAGTAAAGATAGCCTAAAAATATTCTATAAGCATTCGATAGTCGAATGCTTATTGAATGTCGGCGAATTTCGGCTTTTAGCCCTCGAATTAGGGAATAATAGTAAATTGGCCCCTAAGTCTCTGAAGTGTGTAAAAATCACAGCTGCACAGGGCATTCAGAAAGTGTATCACAGTATTTCCTTTACTCATACAGCTCATTTACTTTTTATTCAGTCAGTCATTCATTCAGCCTTGTGTCAAATCCCAGTCTTTCCTTCCAAATTCATGGAGGTACAATAGTTTCTGATTATACTAACTAAACCAACAGATGGGACTTCAACCACCAAGACCCATATACCCAGTAATAACCTAATGTTGGTATATACAAAACAAGATGAAATTAAATAAAAGGCAATATTTATTCACCACCAAGCCGTATGGACAAATTTAAAAACTAATTAAAAACAAAACAAACAAACAAACAAACAGCACTGCAGGAGTACAATGAAAACTTCTCCCAAAAAGGACCCACCTAATGTGGGTATTGGTGTAATGATTATATAAAATCCTTTCCTGGTGGGTTCAATCCAGGTACAGTATATTCCCATGGGTAAAATAAACCCTTTGTAATCGAATATGTAAGGTATTATTGTCCCAGGGCCATTCCAATAATTGGAATAGAATTGTCCCAAGAATTTTCGAAAAACAGTGCGGGCCCTTTATAATACTTGAAATTGGTGCATATACTGTGAAATCTCAACAATTAACTTGGTAGATACTGTGGGTTATTCGATCGGTAAGTCTTCTTAAGAAAAATTCAGGTAATACATTCAGCGCAATAAATAAAATGAGAACGGTAATGCTGCAATCGCTGTCATTAGCGCTTCAATAAATGCAGCAGAGTCAATGCGTATAAACATACGGGAGAACTGCTCCTTAAATAGCGATGTGTGGCTCCTAGCATAAGATATAAAAATTTATACCGACTGTGTCCAATGGGGTGCCGCCCAATGAGCATGTTATGCTAACCACATGTCAATGCTGTTCTGGACATTCACCCCGCAGTTCCAAGAGAAGTCCCAGTATCTCCAAAGCAGCGCTGTGCCTCTACAGCCGTTGACAAAGGAGTTTGTTCTCCGAAACGTTGCATCTGCACTCCGCATAATAAATCTTTGAAGTATTCATACAGACCTGTGTGCCGCTGGAATCTTTCTTGTTGCTCTACAGCAGTTTCGCCACTACTCGTGGCATGCACCAATTTTTAAGTATTAAAAAGGGCCCGCCCTGTTTTTGGAAAATTCTTGGGACAATGCTATTCCAATTAATTGGAATGGCCCCGGGACAATAATACCTTACATATTGGATTACAAAGGTTTTATTTTACCCATGGGAATATACCTGGATTGAACCCACCAGGAAAGGATTTTATATCATCATTACACCAATCTTTAATAATTTTATTATTTGAATCTCGCTTTATACTGTATATTTTGTTGGTTTGTTATTCTAGTTTCTAATTAGACTGAAATATTGTCTTCATAATTATTTTCTGTTTTGAAATTCAAAAATTACTATTTAAATTAACTCTTTTTAACTTTTGCAATAACATTTGAGGTTGACCTTAGCAATCACCAGTGGCCTTGATCTCCTGGAGGGATTGATGGAAAGTTTATCAATAGCTGAACAGCCTCACTGTGAGGCTTCAGTATGGTTTAAAACAATAATACTTTTTTATTCTTCTAATGTCATATTTAACATGGCCTGTTTACGGTATGACCAATCATGGCAATGCAAGCACAATAAAATGTACCGTATACCGAAATATCTCTGTTAAGATGCTGTATATTCTCTGTAAGTTACTGCATTAATGCATGCATCACTGACCTTTCTTTTTATTTTAAGTAGTGTTTGTTGACCATAGTGATGAAGCCTCTGGAGAGCGTTGGGACGTTTTCCACTAGACCTGCCTCACCTCAAGCACAGGCAGAGGTACAGAGGTGAAAGGATTTAGATAGCACAGATGTGGAAGGAAAATGTGAAAATGTTTGACATAATATTTAAGGTTAAAGTAGCTTCAATGAGCATAATGTGCAAACAGAATACGTTAAAAAAACAAAAACTCAATGTTTATATAAATGGGACAAATTAAATAACACATTTTAATTAGGTCCTTTGAGTAAATACATATATCTTTCCCAGCTGATGTAAATCTATGGCAATAGTATTTATAGTGGAAAATGGTGGAAAATACACCACATATCTCCACGCTTTGCTTTGTAAAAAACAGTGTAAAAATGTTTGTGTTTTTCATATGTGACTTCCGACAGAAGCAATATAAAGTAACCCTTCAAATCTGGTGTTCATTTAGTGTGAAATTAAACACACCTTGATAAATTCGCTGTTTATTTTACACAGCTTTTCACACTGTTTTTACTACAAATTTAGTTTTACACAGCATAATAAACATGTCCCTTGGTGTGTTAGGCAATAAGGCACTGGATTCTCCACCATTTTGATGTAAAATAATAGTTAAAACATGTGTATGCATAACAATATGTCAATATAGTTTTATTTACTGTCTTTTAAATTACTCAGTTTCCACTTATAGGATTCCTTATCTGGAAACATGTTATCCAGAAAGTTTTAAATTACAGGAATCCTAACTAAGCTGTATGATTTCGTATTGGTGCCAAAACAGTTATATTAGGATGATTTTTAGCAGACAAAAGGTATGATGATCTAAATTACGGCATGATCCCTTATCTAGAATTTCCTGGTCCCAAGCATTCTGTAGAATATATCCTATACCTGTATAATTCTAGAATCTGCATCATATATTCATGTTTTTATTTGTTTGATCCTTGCTATGAACTATTGCTATTTTCCAACTCTTTTTTGAAGTACGCGCACCACTTCCCCACTTGCATCTTGAGGAAAGCTTTATCTCCCAAGTGTTCATTTCTAGTGATGGGCGAATCTCCCGCGATTCGCTTCGCCTAAATCGCCGAAAAATTAGCGAAACGAGTCGCGGGACGCTTTTGACGCGCGTCGCGTCAACTTTGACGCGCGTCGCGTCGTTTACGACACGGCGTGTCATTTGCGTCGCGTCGTTTCCGATGCGCGGCGCGTCATTTCGTCGCGCGTCGCGTCATTTTTGACGCAATGCGTTTTTTTGCCGAGAATTTCGCGGGAATTCGCCGCGAATTCGGCCCTGGCGAATAAATTCGCCCATCACTATTCATTTCTTAATACCCTGTACCAGTGAATGCTAAAGAATTTCAAGCTTCAAGAGTAAGTAGTTTTTTTGGGGGGTTTGTGGGAAAGGTATACATTGGTTATTGGTCCTTTCTTTTAAAAAGCATAAGTTTTATAAGTATACTCACTGTGTTCTACTTTAGAAAGTTTTTATTGTCTCCCCATGTCTGCATGGTAATAGTTGTAGTAGTCACACACACACACATCTGCTGCAAAGGAAAAAATCAGATACCACCAATCAGATATTCTGATTTCTGATAAATTTATACTGCATACCAGCATTTGATTGTAAAATTGACTAAAATCCAGGATTTGTATAGTAGTTCTTATAGATAAATGTTGGTGCATTTTATAAATTATAAGTTAAATCGAAGTTAAGTAAAAACTTATGTTTAATACATACTTAGCATGTTTGACAAAAACAATTAAGACATGCGTGACTAGACAAAAAACAGAGAAATTTGTACCAAAATGTTCTATTATTGACTTGAGAGAAACAATTTCCATTAAGATGACAGAGTAGATTCACACATGAAGGAACTCGACACATCAATACAGTAAGAGAAGCATTCCATATGGATGTGCACAAAATGATTACTAAAATAGTGACAAAACGAAATACCCCATGCCTGTGTTTATGTAAAACATACAAAGCCACATTTACAAATGTGGTACATAGTGCAAATTGTAATTTTCAGTTATGGATTTACCCATAATGCCCTTTCCCCCCCTGAATTCCAGTGTAATCATGGATGTGTGCTAAGTTGCAAAACAGCATATAAAAACAAATTAGCTTTTATGTTAGCAAATCACTTGCAAGTTATGATGGATGTGGTTTCCACATAATTTGTGTTATAAAGACATCAGTTCTGCTAAATGCTGTTTATAATGGCATTAATGTCTGATTTGCATGACCCAAGTAAGTTGCAGATATTGCCTAACTTGTTCAGATGACCCTGGAGTTATTTCTACCTCCTAGGTTTCTTTGCATCAGTGTAAGCACTTTATCATCTACAGTATAACAATTGACTTATCATAACATAACAGTAAGAATGTAGAAGAAATGCATTACTGTCCTGGGCCAATTATTATATCAGATACCTTTTTGTAAAGTTTACATTACATGTTTTGCCCTATTCCTCAGATGTATAAATAGGTGACATATCTTTACTATTATTCACAATTCCAAGCACCTTTGCTCTAATGGTCAACTCCTAGCACTTGTCCTCACCCTCATGCCTACCCATGTTCATACAATACAACAGCAATAAAAGTATGGGCATTATGTTTGGTACAATTATAAGATTACAATGATCACAAGTTTCTTAATGAATAGCATTGTAGGTGCAACATTTGTGTCCATTTTAATGTGACTGCAATGTGTAGAACTCTATAGTAGTTCCTAATGCCACCCCAGGAACCCCATCTTTGAGAAATGCTCGCTGCATTGTCTTATATATTTGCAGCAGGAGCCAGTCGTAATTGAGTGTATATGGAATCCAGGGGGCATATTTATTATGTTGCAGAAACAGCAGGATAATACAGCACACATAGCCAGGCTTCACCATGTACAAAAGGTGTAAATTTGTTCTTAAAGGGGTATTCAACAGCTCCCGTGCTAACCGTAAACTCTAGCTCAGGGTTGCCCTGGACGTCGATCATGGTCTACCAGTAGATTCCAGCAATGTTTCTGGTAGACCGCGATCTGGTGCCTGGCGTCAGGAGTGAGTGTGGGCAGGCTGGGCTGAAGAGAAGGAGGGAGGGCACGATTGTGGGGAGAAGAGCAGCACGGAAGGAGGTGAGAGGAGAGAAGCAACAAAGGGAGGATGGGCCAGGGAAGAGACGAGCAGCATGAAAGGAGGGTAGATGAGATGTGCAGCACAAATAAAGGGAGGATGGGCCAGGAAAGCGATGCACTGCATAAACAGGGGAAGAAGGTGAGCCGCATTGAAGAGGGGGAGACGAGCAGCACAAACAGAGGGAGAACGGTTCAGGGATGAGAAGAGCAGTGCAAACGGGGGAAGGAGACGAGCAACACAGAAGGAGGGGAGAGGAGACAACCAGCACAAGCAGAGGGACAGAGAAGAGACGAGCAGGAGGAAGGGAGGAAAGATGAGCAGCAGGGAGGGAGAAGAGATGAGCATGAGGGAAGGAGGAAGGGAGAAGAGATGAGCAGGAGGGAGGGAGAGGGAAAAGACAAGCAGCAGGAAGGGAGAAGAGACAAGTAGAAGGGAAAGGAGAAGAGTGGGAGGGAGGGAAAGGAGAAGAGCAGAAGGGAGGGAGAGAAAGGAGAAGAGCAGCACAAAGGGAGAGAGAGGAAAAGAGCAGGAGGGAGTGAGTGTGAAGAGAGAGAGAGGAGCAAAAGGAATGGAGGGTAGGAGAGTAGAAGAGTAGCATCAAGGGAGGGAGCAAAGTAGTACGAATGGAGGTCACAGAGAAGAGCAGAACGAAGGGAGGGAGCAAAGCAGTATGAATGGAGGGCACAGAGAAGAGCAGCACGAAGGAAGGGAGAGAAGAAGAGCAGCAAAAAAGGAGGGAGAGGAGAAGAGCAGCAAGAAAGGAGGTAGAGGAGAAGAGCAGCAAGAAAGGAGGGAGAGGAGAAGAGCAGCAAGAAGGGAGGGCAGTGAGAGGAGAAGAGCAGCAAGAAATTAGGGCAGTGAGAGGAGAAGAGCAGCACGAAGGGAGGGAGAGCAGGGCCATCGGGCTGAGCACAGAGGGCTACTTTGCAGATCTCCCCTATCAAGGTAGAGCTCCTGATGAGGGCTAGGTGTCGAGAGTAGATCCCAGGGTAACAAAGACTGGGCACCCCTGCTCTAGCTGGTTCAATAATTGGTTTGCTATAGTTTGCATACAATCAAATAAAGTAAATATGCCACACACACACACACTACTTTTAAGGGTAACATTTTCCCATGCAGTGTTATATTAAAAAATAGGTTTTGCATTCATTTGCAAAGAAAAAGGGTTACTGTACGATTAAAGAGTTTGTCCCTTTGTTTCATTCAGGCAGCACTACTACTCAGGAAAATGGCTGCACTATGTACTTTGCATTGGATAAAATAATCAGAGGGCATAAGGGCAAGCTGGCCAACCCTGTCCTTGCTTAAAGGGGGATTCAATCCCTCGAGCACTAACCTCCCCCCACCCCCTACCTCTCTCCACGGGCAAATGCCCCTAAGTGGCTACTTAACCCTCCGTGCAGGTTCCCTGTTGCCATCTTCTTCAGCAACGTCTTCTTCCTGGATCAGTCGGCGCTTGGCCACGCAGTAGGACGCATTTGCTGGTTTGTACTTCTGCGGATGCCCCAAAAGTTCACGAGGTTCAATCAGCAAACTTCGTGAACTTTCGGCATATGTATGTGTTGTAGTAGAAACCAGCAAATGCGTCCTCCTAGATGGTGCCCGGGAACCTGCACGGAGGGGACCTGCACAGCAGGGCCGGAACTAGGGGTAGGCAGAGTAGGCGGCCGCCTAGGGCGCAGTCATAGG
>CM044442.1:57501957-57523225 GCA_024363595.1 Xenopus borealis
CTTTTCTTTTCCTTCTTTCCTTCCCTTTTTACCTGTTAAAATAAATGCAAAAATAAAAACCTTAAAAAAAAAAAAAAGTTTGGGAATCTGTTATTCTTCAAGGTCTAATATCAGACGGAAGTCTCCAGAAGTGAATAGGCGAGAATAGAAACTCTTCCTTCTTCCTGAGATGTAAACACTGAAGTTGATCTCTTAACAAAATCCCTGGAAATACTGGCAAGAAATGTCCTTTTACATCCGTCTTGAGGATTTTTAGTAGGAACAAATTAGTTTTCACTCAAGAATCTTGATCTTTTTTGCCAGAGACCTCCTGAAAAGTGAGCAACCTACCCCTACAAAAGGCTGAACAGAGTGACCGTGAGTGAGCTTACTTCAACTCTGGATGTGAAAGAACATTCTCCTGAGTATCAACATGAAACTCTAACTTATTCTCCAAATTAGAAATTTCTGGAGTCCTTATTCTGAAGTTGTCCAGACCTTTTAAGTTTTATAATTTTTTATTAATTTTTTTTTCTGTGAGAACTTAATCCTCAACGGCTTGTTCCAGATTCTTTGTCCACATAGAAAGGGCCTTTGTAGCTGCCACCAGATTTACAGCAGGCTTATAGGCCACCCAGAAGACATAACATTTCTTTAATTCCTGGGATGTTTCATTGCTGAAATGTCATCTATTGGCAAAACCGCCTTCTAAGCAAACCTAGCCATTGGAGTATGCCATCAGATCCACTTGTCCCAACTGAAAAAAGGATACAGCTCTTCCACTTTCCTCCCAACCAAAATTCTTTTGGATATTTTAGACTACTCTGCCTGAATATATTCTTGCACTTAAGCATTCATCACAGGATCACAGCCAGGATTCAAACTCAAAGCTCCACAGCCATAAACCAGGTGCCTTAGGCGCTTCACCACAAGGTTTGAGCCCTTGGATAAAGAAGAGAAGTGGTTAGTTAGTAAGACTCCTCCAGGTTGAAGGTACCCCTAACAGCCTTAATAAGGGGATCGGTCAAATAGTGAGATGTCCTCCTCAGCCCCCTTTCTTAAAGTGGACCCGTCACCCAGACACAAAAATTATATTTTAAGCTCATTTAAAAATCTTAGCTGCCAAATATTGTCTGCCACTCCTCTATGCCTTAGGCATAGAGGCGGGGCAGATAATTACTTTCACTTTCCATTCAGTGCTTCCTAGATGCCACTGCTCCCCACACATTCCTCCAGTTCTCTTAACCATTTAATTGTGTAGCCAGGACATGGGGAAAGACATTGGGTCCCCCATTCTGGTGCACAAACAAGATTCTGAGATGAGGCAATGCTTTTCTTAATAACAGTGTCCACACAATGGCTCCTGCCTGCTTGCAAGATTAAAATAATTTATATAATGTAATTAATATTCATAAAATGTGATAAAATATGATTTTGAATATTTTTTTGGGTTGACGAGTCCACTTTAAACTGTATAAAAGGTGCATCTTTGATTTTTCTACAAGGCTCATGAATTACAGCTGTTGGGTTTCATGAATTGCTGACCTTGACAACTAAGCATAGCCACTGGCCTTTTATTAAAGGAAATTTCCTAGGTAGAGAAAACATTGATAGGCACAGAGAAATCTGAAGCATAAGCACTCTGTATCTGTAACAGTTTGGGATACTGTTCTCTTAATTAAAGACTCCTGATCTGGCAAGGAGGTGGAAGGAATAGCTGCATCATGTGAAAAAAATCACCTTCTTAGAAATATATGCAATGAACAGGTATCACAAATCCTATGCTCTTCATTGCAGACTTGTTAAATGCTTATGAATCTCACTTACCAACTTTAACTGAGCTCTTCAAAAGCAGCAGAGGCACTTAGAACAGTAAGGGAATACATAATAAGCATAACACTCTGGAGGTTCTTATTTTTTCGAAATACAAAGCATGGTACTCACTTGGCAGCTTTTGGAGTGGCTCTTTTAGATGCAGCCAGATACCTCATAGTGCACCCGTAGGCAGCAGCAGCAAAGAAAATCCAGATTGGCACCAAACAGTTTTCCATACAGGGTGTGCAAAGCACCAACAGGCACTGCAAAGCAAATCTACGCCCAGGCTGTGACAGTAGAAAAGACTGATGTGAGCCAGGTGGGCTTAATGGGTTCTTAAAATTAACTATCTTCTGTCCAGGCTGGGAGTAACAGGAGATTAACCTATTAGTACATTTTCATGTTGACAAGGGATAACCAGGAAAAGGTGGTGTTTGTGCAAGGTGACTGTAGGTGTCACTGTGAACAAGAGTATACTGTGCATACACTGTACATTCTATACTGCTTAAAGAGATTCTGACACCTGAAGTCAAACTCTTTTTTGCCTCTATTATAATAACTGGCTTTGAAAGCTACTTCTAACTTTGCCATAAGGTATTTGTATGATGCTTTTACATTACCTGTCTGATCCCCCATGTTCCTGTATGAGGGGGCTGCCATATTTGTGCACCCGGCATCTGTTATCATTAAAAACTGTAACTAACAGACTGAGATAGGACTGTTAGGCTGGCAAAGTAAGAGTGTCAGGGTGTCAGAGAGTCAGGCGTAGACATTTCAGCTAACAGTTATATACAAAAAACAAACCTTTCAGCAAAAAATGATCAACATGACCTATAGGTAACAATTAATGTACATTCATATGTTAAATTTCATTTTTTAGTGTCAGTATCACTTTAAAATGGTTAGGGTTCAAGCTACTGTTGAAGTGTAATGGCTGCATGAACCTGCTAATAAAGAACTGTTATACTTTGCTCATCCTTGCTATCAAAGCATAAATTGGCGACGAGATGTCTCTTCTACCTCTGCAGCACCCTGCAGCTTTGCTCCCTAATCCTGGTGAGCCTACCATATCCCTTTAATTACACTGCTTACAACAAAGGGACTAGGAAGAGATGGAATGCGTATAGCTAGATGGTCAGCAAGGCTCCTGAATTTCAACTACAAAATGCAATACAAACCAGGTTTGAAAAATGTTACTGCTGATTGTTTGTCACGTTTACCTTTACCTGCAGATTCTGATACACTGGATGAGGACATAGAAGTTTTAGCATTGACTGATGCAGTGTATTATCATCTACAGTTACAGCTGCTGATTTTAAGCAAGATTGCCTCACATGTCCAATTCAAATAAAACTATGGGACATCTTACAAAGCAAATGGCCAAATGCTGAGAAGAAACTTGGTCCTGATCTTCAACCTTACTACAAGATTAGACATGAACTGTCCTTAGTAGATGTCTATGTTGTCCGTGGAGCTCACTGCTTACTGGTACCAGAGACCTTGAGAGAAAAACTCATACAACTTGCACATGAAGCAGAAGACAGTTCTGCTGGCAGAGGGAACTCCATAGTGAAATCTGTGCTGAAGACCAATCTATGACTGGGTTGTGAAGATGCATCCAGGGCAACCCTAAAACCAATGGGGTGTAAAGGCAGTCAATGAGGAGAAAAAGTCTTTCCATATGAAGGGTGCCCACCTTGAAAGGCAACTCGAGAGTAGACTTGGAAATGAAAGCAGAAGAGAGGGGTCTGTCATCGATTGCCAGGACTTGAAGAGGTTCAGATAAAGATTGCAGAGGTATTGCATGATGGTCAATGAACAATTGATGGTCAATGAACAATGGAGATACCATTGGAGCTGGCACCTGAGTGGTTGGCACAAGTTTGGAAAGTTTGTCCAGTATGGCCTCCAAAGCCTGGTCGAAGTGGGACTATTGGGCCTCATAGACCTCCAGCGGGAGGCTAATCCGCAAAAGGCCTTGCTGAAGTCAGGTTAGGCTTTCTCAAAAGGGTCCATGGTCCAATTATACTGTCAGGGCCCGAAGGATCAGAAAGGTGTTGCGTACCAAGGAGGAAGAAGCAAGTCCAACACAGTTTGCGGTACAAAGGTTTTAAAGAAGAAGAGTAATCAAAGTCCAGGCAAAAGGGACAATGCAGGCAGCAAAGGTTCAGAGTCAAAGTAACAGGCCGAGGTCTGAAAATCCAAAATTGCAATGAATAAAGTGCACCAAATTTAAACGAGTCAGGGCGGGATTTTTATGCGACAGCGCTGAAATCAATGAATTGACTACTGTTACAAATACATTTTTTCAAAAAAAATTTATTTCAATGTCACTATATTTATTAGCCATGCAATATTAGAAGTAGCATTATTAGAATTAAAGTTATAATTAGATAAAGAGGTAAGGCCTGAAGCCTAAAAAATTACCCAGAAAATGTGGTATTATTTGAAGCCACATATTTTTTAGTAGCCTTGGCAGACCCCATCCAGAAGAAATTGGACAAGCTTCTGTCAGTAGTAGCACCAAAATTACACTTAGAAGAGGTAGGCCTGAAGCACAAAAATTACCCAGAAAATGCAGCATTATTGGAAGCCATCAAGCCCCATAATTTTTAGGAGCCTTGGCAGACCCCACTCAGAAGAAATTAGACAACTATGCAGCACATGATTTGATGAATCTGCTATTGAATTGAGTGTCCCAAAAATCCATTATATTGTTCTAGTTGCATGTTTCACATAATGCAAACCTTCAATACAAGTATAATATAACACAACACTAGCATTAGTTGTAGAGTTTGAAGAGATTGTTAATAATTTGTTATTTGTATGATGACTGAGACAGCAGGACTTTTGGCAGCAGTCATTTTAGAGACCTCACTTTGGGTAATAACAGTGTGACTACATTTGCCAACCAAGCAGCAGCATTGAAATCAACTGTATTAGAACCAGAAGAATTACATGAGGCAGGCCTCAAACCAAACACATTTGCCAAATGATGAGGCAGTAGTAGCAACAGCAGCAGTTTTTTAAATTAATTATTTTAGAACAGAAGAATTAAATGAGGCAGGCCTCAAATAGAAGATATTTGCCAAATAATGAGCCTGTAGTAGCAACAACAGCAGCTGTAGTATTGGAATCAACTATATTAGGACCAGAAGAATTAAATGAGACAGGCCTCAAATAGAAGACATTTGCTAAATAATGAGGCAGTAGTAGCAACAGCAGCAGTTTTTGAATTAATTATATTAGATCAGAAGGATTAAATGAGACAGGCCTCAAATAGAAGACATTTGCCAAATGAGGCAGTAGTAACAACATCAGCAGCAGTAGTAGTTGTATTGGAATCAACTATATTAGGACCAAAACAGTGGCGTAACTACCAGGGGAGCAGGGAGTGCAATTGCACCAGGGCCTGCTCCATCTCGGGGCCCACTGGAGAGGCTAGGAGAACTCCAACTTATAGGCCCACCAGCGAGTAGTTACACCACTGGACCAGAAGAATTAAATAAAGCAGACCTCAAACAGAAGAAATTAGCCAACTAAGCAGCAATATTAGAAGCAAAATTTTTAGAAGCCATTTTAGGCCTCAACCTGAAAGAAGTAGCCACATAATCGACAATATTAGAAGCAACATTTGTGAAAGCCATGCTAGACCTCAACTACAAAAAAAATTTGCCGACAATGCAGCAGTAGGAGCCTTGATAGGCCCCCACAAGAAAAAAATTTTGCTGACACTGCAGCACTGCAGCAGTACTACTAGGGCTAGTAGCAGGCTGCAGCAGCAAGGGCAGCAGGTGCAGACAGATAGGCAATACTACTGAGGAGGAGAGTATAGGCAGCAATGGAGAGAGGAGGCTACATCTGTGAGGAGGAGGAGAGGAGGCTAGTCTCTGATGTCTGCAATGGGCACTTGGATCACCGCTTATCCAGGACTCATTTTTATGAAAGCCATCATATCCACGCTGCCAGTGGATAGCCGTGTCCGCTTCTCAGTGACCATCCCACCTGTGGCACTGAGGACATGCTCTGACAGGACACTGGCAGGGGGTAAGCCAGCACCGCCAGAGTGTACTTTGCCAGTTCTGGCCACTGGTCAAGCCTCGATACCCAAAACTGCATGGGGTCATCATCAGGGCGAATGGCATCCTGCACGCTGACTGACTGGTGAAGGTGGCTTTGGGTACTGACTGGGCCTGCTGCTGCCCATTGAGGCTCGAAAAAGCTCTTCCACACACCCATGAGATTTCCACCGTTGCTGCTGCTGCTAGGCCCCCATCTCTGCTGGGTGTGGAATAGTGATGGCCTGAGACGTGTCAGACTGGGGGAAGGCATCCACTAATTTTGAGCACAGAGACCTCCTCATTTGACCCACCCTCCTCTATCTCTGGCAGGGTACAAGGAACTCCCCCAATTTTCCCTTGTACTGTGGGTCAAGCAAAGTGGCCACCCAATAATCATCCCAATCTTTGATGGAACAGACTGATGGAACAGACTGAAACAGATGGATCGCTCTGGAGACAAGTCTGCATATGAGCAGCCATGTAAAAGAGGTGCCCCCGACCAACCTCTTCTTGACTGCCCTCCAGATGCAGCAGGTCACCTGGCTCGACCTGCCCCTGCTCTGTACCTTCCCAGCCGTGGATAATAGCTAGGGTGGTTGGGTGGCGTGTGCCCTGCTACCCATGCTGCGCAGGCACCCAGTCCTCCTCTCCCTCATCCTCCTCAGCGGGCACCATCTCCTCATCCTGCCTCCCAGCCCGCTCTGCCTGCCTACGGAGCCTACTCTCCTCTCCTACACCAGGGGTATCACATCGCTAACACATGCATTGTCCCTGCTAACAAAGCATGTGGCCTGCAAGTACTCGGCAGAGCTGCCTCATCTGCTGTCAAGGCTCTGTACTGTACCCTAAATCTGCACCCTGAGTACCCATGGCACTGTGCTCCAGCAGGTTATTACTGACCACCCAGTCCTGCTCTATGAGGCATTCCACCATGAGCTGGTGGGGTGCCAAAGATGCGCTGGCAGTGGGGGACCTGTGAAAATGGCCACATACCCTACGAACTTTCTCCAGCATGTCACCCAACCCTTTGTAGCTCTTGAGGAAGTAATGCACCAACAGGTTGAAGACGCAAAGCAAGGTACTTGGGTCAGGTGGCCTAGGCGGATGGCAGTGCGACTGTTCTTGCAAACAATGTTGTCTGCTTGGAGCTGGCGGGGAGTGAACCACCTCTGCACCTGAGTCTGGAAGGCGGCCATGAGCTCAGATGCATTATGACTCCTCTTGCCCAGGGAGAGGAGTTGCAGCACAGCCTGAAATCGCTTGTTCTGCACTGAAGCGTAAATGCTGGTACGCTTCAGGGGTTGCTCATCCATAGCAGAGGAGGAGGAAGTGGGAATGTGGGGTCTGCCATGTACCCCACGGGGAGGCACCTGTAGCACGAAGGGAGCGCCCCTGCTTGCACCCTCCCCAGCACTCATCAGGGTGAGACAGTGTTCAGTGTAGAATATGTAACTCCCCTGCCCATGCCTGCTGGACCACGTGTCAGTTGTGCAGTGCACCCTGCCGCCGACAGCATGATCCAGCAACAGGGACCCATTCTCCACCACCTGCTGGTGGAGGGCAGGGATGGCCTTCCTAGCAAAATAATGGCAGCTGGGGATCTGACAGTTAGGGGCAGCGCAAGCATCAGCTGTTGGAAGGGGGATGCTTCGACTAGCTGATAGAGCAGCAGCTGCACCCCCTTCCGACAGCATCAGCTGTCGGAAGGGGGATGCTTCGACTAGGGAGGCATTGAGACTCTGCACTTGGGGGTGGCTGGGGGAGAGAGGCGTCTTACGGGTGAGGAACTAGGGGAGGGAAACCTGGTGGGACAGGGGCTGAATTGAGGAGGAGGCTGCAGAAGAGACTGTGCTCCACAGTGGCCACCTCCAACTGTGAGCCTCAGAATCCTCTTCCCTTGCTGCATGGTCTGGGGAGCAAGCACCTGTTCCCTGAGGAGGTGGACCAGAAGCACCACTGCCCCCCGGTGCCCTGCCACTTTGGTGCTGCTCCCACGTCATCCTGTGATGAATTTAAAGCCGACGTTCCCATATGTGACCCTGCCTGTCCCCTTTGAACCATCTGCCGGCAGAGCTGGCACACTGATACCGTCTGGTCCTCTGCCTGTCACGTGAAAAATGCCCATACTGCTGAAGTGCGGGCCACTGCCTTACCTGCCTTGGAGGGCTGGAGATGTTCCCCACCCATACACCCATAGACTTTGGACAGAGGTGCAGTGCTGCCCTGTTGCCTACCCCCCCTAGCAGTGGTTGGTGGAGCCAGCTCTTCATCCTCATCATCATCAACACACATTTCCCCAGAGAACTGCTGCTGTTATCCTCCTGAGTTGGTTCCCAGGGTCTGTCCCAGTCATTGTCCTCCCCCAGACCAGACCCTGCTGCATACATGGCATCCATTCACACATCCAGCATGCTGGTGTCTGACCCCACACCAGCAGCCTGCTGCCCTGCCATTAGGGCCCCCTGCCTAATATCCCCTACTGATGTGGGCTGTGCCATGGCCTCCTCCTCATCAGACATGAATGCCCCCCCATTCCTGCCTGATCATCAAAAAGATCCTGGGTGATTGGGCCCAAGTCCACCTCAGGATCAAATAATAGGACGGATGGAGTGTCCCCGAGGTCAGAGCTAGCAGGTGATGCCACCTCCTTCCACTCACTGGTGCCCACTACAGACGAGGTAGCCTGGATCAGCCAGTCTACCACCGCCTCTGCCTGATGCGAGCGTATGGGTTGTGAAGCAGTGGCAAAAAAATCTGGCACAGTCCTGCGTGGGACAGTTGACCCACTGTGACCCAGAGCCACCTGCCACTGGGGCACTTTTTGCTGCTGCTGTTGCTGTTGCTGCAATGGCAGCTAGTGCTGCACTACAGTGCCTGGACTGGGCATTGTACGTGGGTTGGGCTGTTGTGGGGTTGAATGCCCAGAGCCAGAACCACGGCCTCTTACTCTGCCTCCTCTCCCTATCCCACCTTTCTTCCCACCACCACTACCCAGACCCCGCCCCCTTCTCTCACGGCCCATCATATTGGGCACAACTAAACTGAAAAAAATAAAGAAATAAGGGGGGCACAAGTGTGTACCCACAAATGAATACACACACACACATAACCACAGACAAAGACAGTTAGCACTAATAAGGGCTATTGGGGGTTGAGCAGGCAAGCAGATGAGGGAAAACAGTAAACTGAAATCTACAACCTCCACTTGCACTGACTAAAACACAAATCTCTCTCTCTCTCTCAAACCTGCTCTCTCTAACCTTCCAAAAATGCCTCTGCACCTCATTTTATAGACAGTGGGAGGGCTTACATCTGATTGGCTGCTGTTGCTGAAGTTCTGTTTGTCGTGCAACCTTTTTCGGATGCGCGCAACTTCAGTTTCGAACTCGACATGCGGCGAAATGAGCCGCGTGGCAAATTTTCCCCACGGTTTAACGAAAAAGTTATCCCGTGACGAAACACGCAAATTCGCCACAAATCTGACTATGGTAAATTTATTTGCCCATTACTACATATGACGTGGTCCTCCCTATCCTTAACTGTACCCCCAACCAAATCTCCTCCCCCATTTCACTTTCCTTTTCCCACTATCTCATCTAACCTGTCTTCCACTGAATCTTTAACTGAACCTCCCATGCCTAGTTTAAAATCTCCTCCAACCATCTAGCCATCTGCTCTCCCAAAAACAGCATAATTGAGGTGCAGCCCATCCCTAGCAAAGAGTCTGTAGCAGACTGAGAAATCAGCCCAGTTCTCCAAAAACCCAAAACCATCTTCCCTACACCAGTCTCTCGGTTACGCATTAAGCTCCCGCTGTCTTCTTAGCATTGCTTGTGGCCAGGGCCGCCATTAGAAATCATGGGGCCCCGTACAACAAAAATCAGGGCCCTCTTACAAGTAAAAAAAAAAAAATTATCGCCTGCCCCCCCCACAAGTTTTAAAAAGCAATTGGTGATCAGGTGCCCCCCTGTAAATAAAAACAAATTGGTCAGATCCTCCCAAATTGCTTGCCAAGGTTTTGTGTCTAAGGGGACCTGGCCATGCTTCACTTACTTGATTAGCTGCCCCCCCTGCTTTCAGCATGCTGCCAGCTTCACTAAATGGGACAGCAGCTCTGTGTATGGAAGATTTTCTTCTATTCTGTACCCTCGTGGTCCTTTAAGAATAAGTCCCGGTAAAGCTGTACAGGGATTGGATAAGGGGATCCAATCCCAATACAGATTTATGAGGATTTATTCTTAAAGGACCAATTAGCTGGAGGGGCACCAGGCACAGAACCTCTTCTGCCATCTTCCCCTAGTTTGGACCCTTGTGTAACCCACCTACAGCAGAAATTCCTCGATTCCGGGCATTTGTGTTCCGGCACACGTGCAATCACGTATCTTCTGAGCATACACTTGCGTTTGTGCACACATCAGGAGGACGCAATATGATCATCGGGTCGCCTGGGCTACCGGGTTGTCTTGGCCCAGCACTGGTTAACTCATTGCCCCCTACTAATCTACAGTTGCTTAATCCCTCACTCCTTGCATTTTAGGTTAAATGGATAATGAAAAAATGTTTTGATGAACTGGGTTTCCTTGCCATCAGAGCTAGTAAGTGTTAGAAAAAGAAAACACTGTTTTTTTTATTTAAAATAATAAACATAGTTCCAGTAGTTAGTATTGTCTATTTAATTAATCATAGCAGCACTGCGTAGAATTAATTTCAAATATTTTAAGAGGTTTACCAAAGATCATTCAGTATTTCTCTTCCCTCAGGGAAATATTTTTTTTTTCAAATCTTCTATACATAATTACCATGATTGATTGCCCTTGGTGCATACAAAGCAAAATACTTTTAAATAAGGTTATGGAGCTCAATCTATTCTCCACTCATCCACTTGATCTGTCTTTAAATGTGCACAATTTGTGAAAGCAAGATCAATCTCCTGTTCATTAATATGACTCTTTAGTCCAGCTTCTCCACTTGACTGGAGCTCATAGGCCTTCCTTGCAGAGCAAATTAAAGCACTGGGGAACATTCTTAGACATCAGTATGTTTTGTGCAAAGCCAAGGAAATGTTCATTTATAAATATGTATAAGTGTTTCATGCAGCCCTTACATAACATCAGTAATTCTTACTTTCACTTTCAAGCTGTACAGAAAGTCCTGTGTATGCACAGTGACACCCGCAGGCCATTTGTATAAACACCACATATTCCCCCTATAGTAGGAAAGCATTTGGGCAAATATAATAAACAGTAACAATTAAACAGTATGTTTCTTAAAGCAATATATACATTCTTCACATGGCATAGTTCTTGGTCCATGCAGGTAGTTTTCGGATTCTCTCACTATGCCTTATAGGTTCACTTTCTTCAGGCCTATTGTGGTTGGCATTAGGAGTAGGAAAATGGCCTTCATCAAATGGAATATCTGTAAAGTCATATCTAGCAGGAGCAAGACGACTTGCATTCCATATGCGTTCATCAGACAGTTCATATGTGTATTGGCGTCTCTTCAAGTGGTGTAGTAAATTTAGATTGTCCTTGTTTTAGTATTCCTGGTTTCCTAATTCTGACTAAAGATCCAGGCTGAAAGTGCAATTTTCTTGCACCATATTTTCTGTCAGTATAAGCCTTGCATTTGGCTTGTTGACGTTTGACAATGTCAGCAGTAGATGAGTTTGTAGGAACAGTATTTGGTGGAAGTTTGATGTCTGCAACATGTAACTTAGTGCGCATCTGTCAGCCATGTAATAATTAAGCTGGAGATGATTGGGTCGTTGCATGACATGTTGCTCTGTAGTTATGTAGGAACTCCCAGTAGGGTTGCCACCTGGCCGGTATTTTACCGGCCTGGCCGGTATTTTTGATGGTTGGTTCCAATGTTATTAATAGGAAAAAAAGGTAAATATATAGGAAGGCTGGTATTTTTATCAAGAAAAGGTGGCAACCCTAACTCCCAGTAAGATTTGCTGTCAGTAGTGCTTCTTTCAGACTTCTGTTAAATCGCTCGATTTCGCCATTTGCTTGTGAGTAATACACTAAAGATTTCTTATGCACAATATTCCTCTCTCTCAGAAAGGATTCAAACTCATATGAGACAAACTGTGGTCCATTGTCTGATATTAACTCCTTTGGATTTCCTTCTCTGCTGAAGACTGTAGACAGAAATGTTATTACTGTAGCTGATGGTACATGAGAAATAAATGCAATTTCTGGCCATTTACTGTAATAGTTAGTGATGGGTGAATCTCCCGAGAATTTCCAGAGAAATTCGAAAATTGGCGAAAAATTCGCGAAACGAGTCGCGGGACACTTTTGACACGCGTCACGTCGTTTTTCTGCCGAATTTTCGCAAAGCGAAATTTCGCTGGCGATTCGCGAAATTATTCGCCCATCACTAGTAATAGTCTATCAGAGTTATAGCAAATCTGCAGTCTATAGGAGCATCTGCAAAAGGACCCACAATATCAATAGCAAGTTTTTCCCATGCTGAATCAGGGAATGGTACTGGCTGAAGTGGTGGTGTGTGATGGCTGTTTTGTCACGATTCTGACAAGTAACACAAGAATGAATGGCAGTTACCACATCGGCATCCATTGCAGTCTTTGTTTTGTACATGCAATTCCTTGATGACTCTCATGTGCAAGTTGTATGAGCTTTTCTCTCAAGGTTTCTGGTACCAATAAGCGGTGAGCTCCACAGACAACACAACCATCTTGAAGTTGAAGGTTGAAGATCAGGACTGAGTTTCTTCTCAGCATTTGGCAATTTGTTTTGTAAGATGTTTTACTTGAATTGGACATGTGAGGCAAGCTTGCTTAAAATCAGCAGCTGTAACTGTAGATGATAATATATCAGTCAGTACTACAACTTCTATGTCCTCATCCAGTGTATCAGAAGCTGCAGGTAAACGTGACAATCAATCGGCAGTAACATTTTTCAAACCTGGTTTGTATTGCATTTTGTAGTTGAAATACAGAAGCCTTGCTGATCATCTAGCTATACACATTCCAGCTCTTCCTAGTCCCTTTGTTGTAAGTAGTGCAGTTAAAGGGCTATGATCATTGCATAAGGTAAATTCTCTACCCCATAGGTAGGTTCTCCATAGCTTAACTTTGTGCACAAAGTTCTTTGCACAGCCAAGTGAAGTGTTGCTTTGTGGTGAGATTTTAGACACAGGCTGTGTGGCAGGCACTGGTGTTGTAGTAATGAGACCATCAATTAATTGTAGGTTTGTAGTATAGCAGTACCTTTATTCGCACTGTAAAAGTCACATTTAGCAGTATTTCAAATTGTACAGTCAATGGCAAGCAACCAAGCACAGGGATTGGATCCTTTTAGTAACTGACCAGTCTCAGGGCAGGTGCAACTCTTTTGCAAATTATTTCAAGAGAATATCCTTTGGTAGTATAGAAACAGCTAAACCTGTATCAAGCATCAGGTTAATGGAGTGTCCCTTGTCAGCAGAAGCAGTATTATCCACACTGAAAACTGTAACATTTGTAGTAGTGAGTTCATGAACACCTTTAATAGAACTGTAACACCCGGCACTGGTTTTGAGCTTCGAAATGCCCGCGCACATCAAATCGGATAAAAATACTTAGGCGCAATGACCACTAATTTGGGTGCCTTGCTTCCTATCAGTCCATGATGTGTCTGTCTTCCTCAGCCTGCTCCTAATTGGTTCCTGTTTCCTTAAATACCTTCCTCTTCCTCCTCACTTTGCTCAAGCTGGCTTCAGTTCCTACTGTTCCTGCTAAAGTTCTGGTTGTCGAGTTTACTGGTTTTGACCCTCTGCCTGTTTTCCTGACCTCTGAACCTTCGCCGCCTGGAACCGATCTTTGCCTTGGTACTTCACTTCTCTGAAGCCCGTCTTCTGGAACCAACCTTTGCCTGCACTTGACTATGCCTTGTCTGATCCCTTGATACCTCTCTCCTGGTGACTCCCATGGCTTCTCTACCACCTTCACAGCAGAAAGACAGGGGCCCCAAAAGGGTGTCGGTGAATAACGGAGCCGAGAGGTTCCTGTTACCATTAGTCCTCCTGGATCAGCTACCTTCCTCCGGGATCCGAGGTAAACAAATCGTAGAACTACGGCAGACCGTAGCTAAGTGACCTGACTTTAAACATTTGCGGCACTGTATAGCGTTTGCAGGACATTTAGCATAGTTTGCAAGGTGTTGTGTTAAACCACATCGAAAACCACATCGAAAACCACAGTTTTGAATTGACAATCTATGCATTCCCAGCAGTTCCCTGACTGAGAGTTTTAGCCTCTGCCACAGCTGTTTCAATTTGGCTAGCAACTGTAATAGCCTTTGCAATGGTTAAATCTTGCTCTAGGAGCAGGCCCGGATTTGTGGAAAGGCCATCTAGGCCTGGGCCTAGGGTGACAGGATTTTAGGGGACGGCATGCTGCCAAGCCACACCCACATTGGTTCAGAAACACTGTGGATATGCAGGCATATGGAGGGTGACGAACTGCAGTGGGCCTAGGGGTATGGTAGGCTCACCAGGATTTGGTAGAAAAGGTGCAGGCTGCTGCAGAGGTAGAAAATACATCCTTGTTGCCATTTGTTGTGTTTTGGTAGCCGAGGATGACGAGAGTATAACAGTGCTTTATTAGTAGGTTCATGCAGCCATTACATAACATCAGTAACTCTTATTTTCAATTTCAAGCTGTACAGAAAGTCCTGTGTATGCACAGTGACACCCACAGGCCATTTGTATAAACACCACAATAAGTAAATCCTATATTATATGTCAAATTACTGCATAATTTAAAAGTACTTGGTTTGCTTATAATAAAAATATATTTGTTTTTTTCCAGCAAACATAAACTGGATAATTTAAATGTTTTATGGACATATTTTCAGTTCATATTTTTCAAGTCGATGGGTGTTTTAAAGCGTGGGAATATTTACGCATATATTTACGCAAACAATTTTTCTCTCTCCTAATGCATTAAAGTCGATGTGTGTATTTTCTTATGGAGACTTATTTGTCCAAATGCATTAAAGAAAAACTAAAGCCTACTAATGAATGTAGCTAAAAATGCCCTATTTTATATAATTAATGTATTGCACCAGCCTAAAGTTTCAGCTTCTACATTGCAGCAATGATCCAGTACTTCAAACTTGTCACAGGGGTTGGAAAGTGTCTGTGACACTCACATGCTCAGTGGGCTCTGAGCAGCTGTTGAGAAGCTAAGCTTCAAGGAGAAGTTTACCCTCTCAGTGCAAAACTCATCCCCCCCTCTTCCTGTAGGCCCCCTCACCCCCGGCCTACCTTCCCCCTGTAGGAGGCCTACCTCCCCCCCCCAGGCAAATGCCCCTAAGTTGCTATTTACCCCTCGGCACAGGTCCTGTCCATGGAGTTTGCAGGCGCCATCTTCTCCCCAGCCTTCTTTATGAATCCATTGGCACTTGGCGGCGCATGCGCAGTAGGAGCATTTACCGGTTCAGATCCAGGAAGAAGACGGCTGAGGAGAAGATGGCAGCTACACACTCCATTGACAGGACCTGCGCCGAGGGGTAACTTAGGGGCATTTGCCTGGAGGGTGTTGTAGGTCGGGGGCGAAGGGGGGGCCTACGGGGGAGGGGTTTTGCGCGGGGAAGGTAGACTTCTCCTTTAATGGTCATCACTAGTTATCCAGCAGAAAATGAGATTTGTCTGTAATATAAGCAGATGCTATAGGGCTGATTATTAAATTCTGATGTTAATTGCACCGATTCATGAGCTTGCCATGTAGTAATTACAGATAGAGTCACTTGGATTTGTAAGTTAAATGCGTCATGACTCAGGGCTAATTGAAGAAACTGTGTTATCTAAAGTTATCCTAACTCATTTAATGCATTTAACCTTTTCATTAGCATACCAAAGCTCCATTGTTTTCAATGGTGAACTCTTTAATTGGATGGGATGCTGTGACACAATATTCTGTGCTAAGTGGGATAAATGAGATAGATGAGTTAAGTCACGACGCATTAAACTTACAATCCAAAGTGACTGCATCTGTATCTGTATTAATTACTAATCAGCCTTATATTGTGATATTTCTGTTCTATGTGTACTGTATATTGTTCCCTAAGCTCAGTAAGTGACAGCAGCATAGAGAAAGTAATGCCACGTATAGCAACAAGGATAGGAGGAGTGGCAGCATGACCCTGGCTTTACACAGTCAGGAGCCAATTGGAGGGGACAGGGGAAAAAGGGGTGGTTGAGTTTAAGGGGTGGGCACTGGTGGCCATTTTAGTGCCAAGACAGGTGTTAAGGCTGTCTGTATATCATAATTATATGTTATATACAATATATAATCACATATCATTTTAAACTAGAATATTTCTCTCTCTTAGCACACACTCATAATTTTATGTCAGCATGACCCAATTGTAACATCAGTAAACATACAGTGTCTGCTGAACCTCAGATTGTTTGCTTAGCCTTGGTACCAGGGGACATCATACCCCAAGGATTAGGTAAACGGTTACTCATACTATCGTAAATAATGCTCTTCTCTAATTGGTTGTAAGGGGACCACCACCCTAAACCACCTTCTAATAATTATTTACTAATTATGTATGTACTTGCTATAAATAAACGGGACTGTCCAACAATATGGTAGAACAGAACCAACCAGATACAAAATGGGTCTCTCGCAATTGCGATTCTTCTTTCCCTGCAGTCGACGTCTCAGTTCCTACCTTGACACAGGTGACCAGTGCCACCATTTTGACAATACTGGAGAGAGAGGTTTATAATAGAGAGGGTGAGGTCAGCATGGCAGGAGTGGAAGAATTACTGGCCTGCCTTAGGGCTGAGGCAGGAAAAAGGGGGGAAGACTGGCTTAGGCATCTGGTGCCAGCCCCTACAGAACAACATGCAACAGCAGTGACTACCAGACAACGCAGGTCGAGACCACCCACCAGGTTGAGCCCCTCACCACCAACCAGGCGCAGGAGAGCAGCGACAGCGAGCCCAGGTGTGTTGAGAGGCAGCAGCACAGCAGAAGGTCCCGCAGCAGCTGGAAGCAGAGGGAACCGGAGGGGCCCCCTGGGAGAACAGCTGAGTACCAGCCAGGCCGGAGCCGTGAGGAGCGGGGGAGACAGATTCCAGAGGCAGAGGAGAGATGCGACAGCAGCCACAGGTCAAGCCATCCATCAGCACGGAGTGACAAGAGCAGCAAGGGGCAGAGCCACACAGCGCAGAGCAGAGGCAAGTCTGAGCCGGAGAGGTAGCGTGCACAGCAGCAGGTTAACAGGCCAGGGGGAGGCGGCCGCAATGGAGGGAACAGCCGATGGAACAGCCAGCAGCGAGGAATGCAGAGAAAGAAGAGCAGGTTTTCCACCACATGAAGAATCAGTTTGGAGTGGCCAAAGGGGGGACAGATCGGAGGGGGGCCCAGAGGCAAGAGTGGGGCAAGGTGGGGCCAATGCAGCAACAGAGCAAGGGGAGGAAAGAGGGCCCTCTTTTACTCGGTCCCTAAGTGAAGGGGAGCCCGACAGGAGTGGGGTCATCTACCAGCAGCCCTCTGATGAGGGGCTAGGTCAAATCATGCGGTGTGGGGGCAGGGGAACAGACCCCCAGGCATCAGGTTCGGTGTCGGTGGGACAGTCAATAGCGGCTGGGCACACGGCAGCCAGGTTCGTACCCCTGCCATTTTTGTCTCCACAGGCAACCTGGAGCAGGCAACAGGATGAAGCGGAAACCAGCATAGGCACACCAAGTGATGACAGACAGAGCATGAACAGTACAGGTACAGCTACTTACCGTAACACTAACACAACACCACAGCCAGACATTCACCAGAGGGCAACGGGTCTCGCAGTGGGTTCAGGACACCCAGCGGGGGCTTGGGAGGCATTCATGACAGGAATGAAGCAACTATTAGGGCATCTGGACAAACAGCCCTCTAATATGAACCAAGACGCTGGGGGGGAGGCAAGAACATCAGGGACAAATAGGACAGCGGGGCAACAACAAGAAACAGAGAGGCAAGGGCAGGCTGCCCCAGAAGGCATAATAGCGGGGACTGCCACACAAGCAAACAAGGCGACAGAGGGGAAGACGCCTATGTCAGATACGGCCAAGGGTCATGCATATTTATGCTTCGAGGGCCCGCTGGGGGCCCATCTTAAGCCAGAAGTGAGAGAAAAAATTTGGAAAAGGGAATATGTAGATATCTTCACTCTCCTGCCATTAGAGAGGTTTAACATAGACAGATATGTAAAAGGGAAAGAACATAGGAAGGAGGAAGATGAGGACAGAAGGCGGTTCAGGCTCATACCCCGGACTTTTGGGAATTGGATGCAGGCTTTTTGTATATTGGCCGGCATTGTAGGGGAAAAACAGGGTTACATTGATCAAGGGACAGGGAGTTCGCAACCCTTTCCAACGGGCTCCAGCGGGAGAAGCACCAGCCCGTCTGGAGCACCCAAAAAAGGAGTGTGCTGGTCATACAATGACAGTCAGTGTAAGTGGGGATCAACATGCCGCTTCCGGCATGAATGCTCCTTATGTGCAGGAACTCATCCCCTTAGTAAATGTTTCAAAAAACACAAGACGGGACAGTTTAAGCCTAGTTTTGGAAAAGGGGGAGACACCAGTGAAGGTAGAAGCGATGTTTCCCTGGCTAAGTGAGTACCCGGACAGGAACAAGGCCAACTTATTGGAGGAGGGGATTTAACATGGCTTCAGAATTCCAGCCATGGGAAAAGGGGGAGCAGTTTCACTAAAAAACCTCAGGTCAGTAAAAGAGAATCCAGGTTTAGTGCAGGAAAAATTGAATAAGGAGGTATCCTTGGGGCGGATGGCTGGCCCATTTGTAAAGGCACCACTGCCTGGGTTCCGGGTTTCACCGCTAGGCCTAGTGCCTAAGAAAGAGATTGGTAAATACCGTATGATACACCACTTATCACACCCAAAAGGGGGGTCGGTGAATGAGGAGATCGATAGAGAGTTGGTCAAAATGAGTTACACTTCATTTGATGAAGCAGTCCGCCTAGTCAAGGATGCAGGTCAGGGTGCATTAATGGCAAAGGTGGATGTGGAGGCAGCATTTCGGTTATTACCAGTACACCGGGACTCATTGCACCTCCTGGGCTGCTACTTTAATGGGGGTTTCTATGTGGATCGCTGCTTACCGATGGGGTGCTCCATCTCATGCGCCTACTTTGAGGCTTTCAGTTCCTTCATGGAATGGGTGGTTAGGAGGAGAGCCGGGGTCAATGCAGTGATACATTACCTGGATGATTTTTTCTGTGTGGGCCCTGGGGGGTCTGGGTTGTGCGCAGTTTTACTGCAAACAATTGTGGAGGTAACTGATTTATTTGGGGTGCCTTTGGCCCCAGACAAAACGGAAGGACCTACAACTTGCCTTAAGTTTTTGGGCATTGAAATCGACACCAGGATACAAGAGTGTAGGCTCCCACAGGACAAAATACAACTGTTGAAGCAGGAGGTGGGGCAGGCTATAGAGGCAAAAAAAGGGACGTTGAAGCAGTTACAGTCCTTGTTAGGCAAATTGAATTTTGCATGCAGGATTATACCTATGGGCGGGGTGTTTTCAAGGAACTTAGCGCTAGCTACAGCAGGAGTTCGCCAACCTCACCACTTTATTCGGTTAAACAAGGGACATAAGGAGGATTTGGAGGTCTGGAAATCTTTTCTCCAGGAGTTTAATGGCAGACTATACTGGGTGGCTGATACACACACAAATGATGAATTGCAGTTTTACACAGATGCAGCAGGGTCGGTGGGTTTTGGGGCATATTATAAGGGCAGGTGGTGCGCGGCCCAGTGGCCAAAAGAGTGGAGTGAAACTAGGTTGACAAGCAATTTAACATTTCTGGAGCTATTTCCCATCATTGTGGCAATAGAGCTTTGGGGTTCCCAGCTAACCAACAGGTTGGTTCTTTTTCACACCGACAATATGGCGGTTGTAATGGCAGTGAATAACATCACATCGTCATCACGACCAGTGTTGTGCCTACTAAAACATTTGGTTTTGCGGTGCTTACAGCTGAACATACAATTTAGAGCGAAACATGTACCAGGTTGTACTAATGACATTGCGGACACTCTTTCTCGTTTTCAGTGGGGCAGGTTCAGGCATCTGGCACCAGGAGCAGCAATGCAAGGAGAAAAATGCCCCCCGTCAGAGTGTGGAACATCATTTAACAGGCATGCTGGACTGGGTGAAGCGGTCGGTAGTACCTACGACATGGGCCAATTACAGGAGAATATGGGCGGAATGGTTTGAGTTGGAGTCTGCAATAGAGGACAATGGTGGGGATAGTGTTAAATTAGGGCTATTGGCACAACAAATATATCAGGAGTTTGAAAAGGGAATTTCGGCCAGTTGCCTGAATAAAAAATTGGCAGCGTGGGCTTTCCTTTTTAAACTAAGGGGCTGGAAGGACTTCACCAAGGAGTTTGCCATCAGACAGGCCATAAAGGGGTTTAAGAGGGGTAAAGTGAGAGTCGACAGCAGGCGCCCCATAACATTGGACATCTTGGAGGGACTGTTCGATCAAATTCAGGGGTTAGCGCAGGATAGTTATGAGGTGGTTCTCATACAGTTGGCTTTTTCCTGGGCATTTTATGGGGCATTTCGAATTTCAGAGTTGGTCAGTGAGAATAAACAAGGAAAAGGGGGTGTCCAAGCTGAGGATGTGTGGGAAGTGCCGGAAGGGTTGACAATTCTGATTTGGGGGTCTAAGACAGACAAAGAGGGGAGAGGGTTAACCATTCCCCTATATAGAGCACCAGGATGCAGCACTTGCCCTGTCAAGTGCAACCGGGATTATAAGGCAATCAGACCTCACGAAATGGGTGGATATCTGATCCACCAGAACGGTAAAAAATTATCCCGTTTTCAATTCATAGCACTGCTCAAGAAAGCACTGCTAGGACTGGGGCTATCAGTCAAGGAATATGGGAGTCACTCGTTTTGGATCGGGGCGGCTACAGAAGCTATGCGTTGTCCTATTGTCCGAGACAATGAACAGGGGAACATTTCATTATTTAGACTGTCAAATACAACCTGTGTTGTTTTCTTCTTATAACAAAACAAATATAGATCAATCATAACTAAGAAAAACATTTAACCCTAAATTAAAATTTTCTAAGCATCGTTTCTTTCTACAAATTTGGCAGTGAAATTACTGGTTTTCAAATCCATTAAGTTACTTCTGCTTTTTTTTTCTACACTTGCAGACTTGTGATGCAAGATACACAAGTTACACTAATACTTTCTACTGCAGCAGCGACATAAAGCACATCTGCTGTTCTCTCATGAACTGAAAACATATTCAATTAGCAAAAATATTAACAATATTAACAATATTTGAACCTATAATACCATATACTCCTCTCTTGTTGCACTTGTAAATCAAGTGCAATACTATTTCATAACAAAAACA
>CM044442.1:57555315-57575121 GCA_024363595.1 Xenopus borealis
GGACAGAAATACCCTTTTGTATGCTACCAGCTTCCACCCACCAAATTCCAAGAAGGCAGTTCCTTATTCACAATTCTTGCGTACCATGAGAAATAATTCAGATAAGGCTACCTGTGAAAAACAACTTCATGAAACTTCTGATCGCTTTAAGCAAAGAGGTTACAAACAGAACATAATTGAGATAGTGTTGGATAAAGCCAAAAAACATTTAGAGGTTCCGCAGGAGAGAAAACAAAATTTGGCGCCAAAAAACCAAGAACGTTTCATCATAACAAGTAACTACACCACAGGTTCCCAAAAAATCCGCAAAGTTGTAGAAAACAGTTGGCCCATTGTATTGAGTGATAAAAAATGATCACAAACTGTAACACAAAAACCTCTGTGGGGCTACAAACGAGGTAGGAATCTGAGAGACATACTAATGCAGACAGATCCTATTAAATGCTATGAAAAAAGTGGAAACATTCTCAGTAAATTAAAGAAAGGCTGTTATAGATGTGCAGGGTGTACCACTTGCAGATATATGTCCTCGGGTTCTACCTTCAAACATCCTCATTCGGGCAAAGACATTCCCATTAAACATAGAATTTCCTGTACTTTCACTCATGTTATTTACATGATTACCTGCCCTTGTGGATTGTCTTATATTGGAAAAACACAGAATACTCTACGTGAGAGAATGGGCAACCATAGATCTTCCATAAAACGAGCCTTTGAGAATGGGAAAACGGATTTACCCTTACCACAAAACTATTTAAAAATGGGGCACAGACTGCCCACACTTAAGTTCATTGGCATTGATTTAGTACCGGAACCGAATAGGGGAGGAGACTGGGACCGTATGCTCTCACAACGAGAGGTTTTTTGGATCAGGACTTTAAATACAGTAGCTCCCCATGGCCTCAATGAATACTGCTCTTTTAGTCCTTTTTTGCACTAAGTGGTCTAATCAAGGGGATAATTAATGCAATGTATGATGTCTCTGGCTATACAAAGATATGATTCTGACAATGTGTTTTTACTTAAATTATATAAATTATATAAATTATATAATTCCATATTTTTATACAATTATTGTAACATTTTATATACACTATTTTTTATCACTATATTTAAAGTAATTTGTTCCAATCTTGTCTTTACAGATATTAATACACATTCACACTTCTACAACATGAAGCTCACTAAGGGTTAATCTGCACAAGTGACTAAGTGGGTGTGGCTTGGTGATGGTTCACTGGTGGGTGAGTCTATATAACCCTGTTATTCACATGTTTGAAGCATCTTGATAAAGGTCCCTGTTTGGACCGAAACGTCGATCCAATAAAAGAAGTTTGTTTTTGAAAAAATCCTGGTGTGCTTCAGCATCTTTCTACATGGATATATTGCACTTCTGAACAGCACCCAGGTATTTGCAACTAAAGTGTGTGCCCAAGCCTCTATATATACATATATATATATATATATATATATATATATATATATATATATATATATATATATATATATATATATATATATATATATATATATATATATATACTTACTGATTCCCCCTGATTCCCTACCCTAGGGAATTATGCCAGTTGTCTGATTTTAGCCCTGCCAGTAAATTTGGTCCCTTACAGCTTTAATTGTACCAAATTAAACAACTGTATTCTGTGTATGACAACTTGTAATCGCAATGTATTTATGGAATTGAATTGTTTTGAAAAAGGTTTTAAACAAGATTTTAGATTTTGAGCTAAATAATGTAGAACAGAAAATTTCTGTTTTAGAGGAAAAAATGAAAATGTGTTATATGAACTGATAACCTTTGGCTAATCAGTACTTTATGTGAAAGGTTACGAATTAGCCTGGGGAAAGAAGTGCTGGTTTAATAGGGGTGACCTGTCCAGTCATAAGATGAAAAGAACAACCATAGATTTTTTGCAATAAGAACATCCTCAGGGACAACAAACAATATGTTTGTTGGTGCTTTAGTTTGTATAAATATTATTCTACCTTCACATGAAGGATTTTCCTTTGAGAAGAACCATTACCAAAAGGACACATTGCAGCTTAATCGCTCTCTTTTCTTTTTTACAATATATTAAAATGTAAAATTTTAATCTGAAATTTGTTAAAAAAATGCTTAGATCTACCCTTTAAAATTATATTATGTATTTTTCAACATAAATGCACATTTAGAAAGTCAAAATGGACTAAAAGCATTTCAGATACTATGCCTGAACTAGAATAGCATAGACAGTTAGTCAGGAGCTTTGGCAGGAGAAGTACAAGGGGGTGATAACATTTAAGACAAGAATTGTATGTAAAGTTATGAAATACAGGGAACAGGGAATTCAGAGGAACAGTAAAAAGCTTTTCTAGGATGTCAAAAATGCAAAGTTTTAAAAAGTGAAAATCTGCTGCTGTTTTGAATGATGCTGCACAGTAGCTGCTCCTAAAAAATGTTGCACTTCATCATCATCATCATCATTAACATAATTGAGGGAATGTAATTTGTTTAGTTAGAGGCTGCAAATGTTAGTGACTATGTTTGTGTTTTTCCTTGCAAAGTTTGCGACTGCGATGTGTACCTTGTGCCAGTAGCCAGGAATTATTTATGTAAATAGCTTGAAATATATAAATAAGTAATAAGTATACTAAAATAAAAAATGAGAACACTCATTGTAGTTATCAAATTAAAGCAAAACATTTTACTGTTAATCAGCAAGTACGGACATCTATGCATGACATATAATGACCTAATCTGTAGTAAAAAGTTTTGCTTTATTTGATAACCATGAGTGCTCTCATTTTCTTCTTTTTTATCATTTTCGTTTTAGACCTGTTTTTAAATGCCTTAATAAATATTCTTTGATTTTGTGAAACCTTTTTATGTCTAAGGCTCCCAGTGTGCACCCACGATCTCTGGACCTACATTTTATGTATATATATGTATATATATATTTATTTATTTATATATATTTCTTTTTATATATATATAAGTTTCTTTTGTGCCCATAGTAAACATTTTTCTTTGACTGGTAAGACCTGTGAGTGCCTTCTTTTCTCCATGATCTGTATGACTTGTTTGAGTTGTGCACCCAGGCAATCAGTAACTAACTTTTTCCTGAGTGCTGGTATCCTCTAAACAGATTTATATATATATGGTGAGTGCCGACATCCCTTCGATATATATATATATATTTAGCTGCACTGAATCTCAGGCAGAGGAGATTGTGGCTTCGTTTGCGCAGTTGGCAAGCTTCCTACGTGTACCTGTTTCCTCCCAGTTACAGAGAAATTTGGAAGGATTAAACCGTCGAGCGATCGATCTGGAACTGCACGCTGAGACACTCGCAGAATACTTTATGAACAAGCGGATACCACGCGGCATGCGGATTGCATTGCGACCAACATTATTTGCAGGTGATTTCTGCTTACGATTTACACAGATTTTAAACAAGTGTTCCTATTATATAATGACTTTGACAGTTGAATTCATTGCCACAGAATTAAAAGTTGTGCAGACAGAAATACAACGATTGAGTGACCAATTAGCCACAGGCTTCTCCACACAAGATTTTAATGAAATGAAAGAACAGATACGGATTAAACTTGACAAGTATAAATTAGAAAATGAGAAACAGAAAAGACAAAAATATGATCGGGATACTACAGATTATGAAAGAGGCCGAGTTTACCAGTGGAATAGAGCTGACACAAATGGGAGAGGCACCACACTGAGCCTCAGTGTACCACGAAACATGGAGAGATTCACACGAAGTGAGGATAAACAGGTGGACACTGCTGTGGAAACACGTTCTTCTTTTTTAGATGTTCCAGACGGCATAGAGGTGGTAGGAAACACAGGCACAGTAAAAAAGAGGACACTACCATCGAGGAACAAACAGATGAAGAAGGACAGCAAGTAGTGTTCAACATTTCATCAGTACCACTCACGGAGTCACAGATATCGGTCCTAAGTAAAGGTCTATATTTTTGTTTAACATCACCGTTTGATCGTTTTCAGATGGATGTTGACCTATACAGATTTTTTAGGACTTAGCGGCTAAAGGTACATTTTTCCTCTATGGATACACAAACTGAAGTAACTGATAAGACTCATTTATTTTTTCCAGAGACATTTGGTTTACGCAGCAAAAGTAGATATGTTCCACCGACTACCTACCCTGCTGTGGAAACATACATTAAAAACATACACATGATTTTGAGAAATTGTATTAGCAGGGGACAGATACCCCTAGTATGATACCTAATCTTACTAAACATGAGAGGAATGCTTTACATGAATTGAAGAATGATAATAGGATTACAATTAAACCCTCACACAAAGGGGGTGCAATTGTAATCATGGATACTTCTTACTATATAGGTGAGATCCTGAATCAGTTGGCTGATGTGCAGTTTATAGAACCCTAGATGAAGACCCTACTCCAATAATCTCAAAAAGAATAGATCAATTATTGACACGTATGGTCAATGAGGATGTTATCTCGGAGGAATTAAAGGCATATCTTACTGTCACATTTCCACGTATCCCTATGCTATATACACTTCCAAAGGTCCATAAAGACCCAATACAACCACCGGGTCGCCCGATAGTGTTGGGTATTGACTCTATTTTTTGTCCAATGTCAATTATGTTGGATCGAGTTTTTGGACCTTTGATCACAAACTCTGAATCTTTTGTTAAGGACAGTGGGCATTTTTTGCAGAGACTGGATGGTCTAAATGCATAAGATAATGAGGATATTTTACTGGTTACATTGGATGTTTCCAGCTTATATACCTCTATACCTCATGAAGAGGCTTTGAGAGCGTGTGAATGGATACTGTGGAAAAGTGGACAATATCAATCTGAACAAATTATTTTTTTCTTGGAAGCATTAGAGATTATATTGCATATGAATTACTTCACATTTTTGGGAGTTTTCTATTTGCAGTTACGTGGAACCGCGATGGGATCAAACGTCGCCCCGTCATATGCCAATACCTTTATGGTTTGGCTTGAAGAACATCACATATATCGTCATGTACTCTTCCGGGATCACTGTGTGGCCTGGTGGAGATACATCGATGATATCTTTGTGATATGGCGGGGTGACGTTGAGTCCCTATCGCGGTTCCACGTTGGTCTCACTGGGTGCCATCAGGCCATTCAATTTTCTATGTCATACAGTTCCAATGAAATTTCATTCCTAGATGTATTGGTATATAGAGAAGGGGGCCTACAAACAAAGCTATATTCTAAGCCAACTGATCGGAACCAGTTATTGCATTTTAAAAGCAATCATCCAATACATACTAAAAATTCTATACCGATTAGCCATTTTACGAAGGGTACATAGACTGGTTAGTGATCCTAGAGTAAGGGATGTGCAGATTAAACAAATGCGAACTAAATTCAGACAGAGGGGTTATACTCCTAAAACATTGGATAGAGCGGAACACATTATACAACACAAACGAGCTAAGGAAGCTAAAAGTCCTAGGATTTCATTTGTTACACAATATGGAATTTATAACAGACAAATTAACACAATCTTACAACATTAGTACATTTTACACAAAGCGTATCCTACTGTGCGAGAATTTATTTCTCCTCCATTAATATCGTACAGAAAAGGTAAAACCATTGGATCTAAATTAACGAACAATAAGCCACAAGAAAAAATCCAAAAGTGTACATTTTTGGGCCAACGCAATCATGGCATGTATCCATGCCTAGATTGTAAGCAATGCAGACACGTCATAAAAGGGAAGGAGTTTGTGCATCCAGATATGGGTGAGATATTTTCAATCAGAGGCTACCACACTTGTCTGTCTCAATTTGCGGTATATGCGATAGTTTGTCCTTGTGGAAAGATTTATGTTGGGGAAACAGTGCAGAAAATTAAGTCACGTCTTTCCCAACATAAGTCTACCATAAAATTGGGGAATTCCACATTGCCATTATCACAACACTTTAAAGAAAAGGGCCACACTGCTGAACAGCTGAGCTTCACGGTCTTGGAAATGGTATCCCCCTTGACAAGGGGTGGAGACCGTGAGTTGAAGTTGAAACAAAGGGAGGTATGGTGGATTAAAAAATTTAATTCACTGCATCCAAATGGTCTGAATAAGGATTACGACTTGTATCTGTTTCTGTGATCCAGTTTGACTTGTTACTAAGTTATAATTCACAATAGAATACAATGAATTGTTGCTGATACATTTTGGGGAGTGCACTTTGGTTTGAATTGGTTACAATATAGATTGTATGCTCTATACAGTTCACATGGTAGGAACCCTGTCTTGAGAATAATGAATAACACATTATGCTGCTATGTCATTTCCCAGTGAAGACTATATAAACTCATGTGAATGTATGATGAATGTTATACCATTGTTCCACATGGCTTGAGAAAGGGCCCAATTTGGCCCGAAACGTCGCTACGAAAGTGTGCACAAATATGGTGATGTTATCTTTTACTATTTAATACAATCTTTTGCAATTTACAAGCTGGTGCTGTCTACTGTTTACTTTATATATATATATATATATATATATATATATATATATATATATATATACAAAACGGATCTCACGCTGCACCAGTATATGGATGGCCACTGTTCAGCTATTAATACAGCATTTCATGACCAGAAGACTACAAAACCGGTGGCTAAACATTTTTTAGAGATGGGCCATAGGTTACCTACATTTTAATATATTGGTATAGACCACGTTCCGATGCCCAGACAGGGTGGTGATCGCTCCAGATTACTCTTACAAAGGGAATCATTTTGGATTAAGAAACTTGGCACCATATCACCAAAAGGTTTGAACAAATATTGCTCTTTGAACTGTTTTCTGGACGCCAGATGAATGTGTGCATCTAATCTTTTTTTGTTGTTATCATAGTTTATTCCTTTTTCTTTCTCCTTTTATTATATATAATGCTTAGTATTACTCTGGTTGCAGTCAGTAAATGTTAATATGTAAAAGAATCCAGAATCGTCTGACAGTGCCTATCATCACAGTGAGGGGTGTGTGAAGTCCAACAGCCAATAGGGGCCAGCTGCATTCACTGGCCAATCAGATGGGGTCATAAGAAGAAAGGGACTGAATGACCAAATGACTGTAATGTTCACCAGCGTTTAGGGCGAGCAACCCTAAACGTTCACATACATGTCATTTTAAACATCACTTGTGTTTAAAGTGGACCCATCACCCAGACACAAAAATCTGTATAATAAAAGTCCTTTTCAAATTAAACATGAAATCCAATTTCATTTTTTTATTAAAGCATTCATAGCTGTTTTAAGCTCATTTAAAAATCTCAGCTGTCAATCAAATATTGTCTGCCATTCCTCTATGCCTTAGGCATAGAGGTGGGGCAGATAATTACTTTCACTTTCCATTCAGCACTTCCTAGATGCCACTGCTCCCCACACATTCCCCCAGTTCTCTTAACCATTTAATTGTGTAGCCAGGACATGGAGATAGACATCGGGTCCCCCATTCTGGTGCACAAATAAGATTCCGAGATGATGCAAAGCTTGCCTTAAAAACAGTGTCCACAAAATGGCTCCTGCCTGCTTGCTATAATTATGAATTCCCAGACTGAAGAAAACAAGATTAAAATAATTTATATAGTGTAATTAATGTTCATTTTGCTTGACTAATGTGATAAAATAGGATTCTGAATATTTTTTTGGGGTGATGGGTCCACTTTAATTACATTCCCCTAATATTTTTAAATGGCACCTGCAACTTAAAATAATTTTGTCATGATGTTTATGGTGTAATTTTTAGTACATATACTTAATGATATTGTGTACATTGAAAATAATTAATTCTACAATTTAAATGTTATTCTTGGACCAATAAATGTATTTTGTTTTAGCTGTAATATTGGTGTATAATCAGCCATCTCAAGTCATCCTGTGCTTTCAGAAAGAGCCAGCAATTCACAATGGAACGTTGACTTGTTTTACTATTCATTCTCATACTTGGAGCATTTTTAAAATGCAGATGTCAGGGAGTCGCTGGCTCCATGATCTTTGTCCCTGCAGCTTGAGCTGGAAACAGTAAAGAGGATGTAAGGCAAAAATAAAATCCAATACAAATCTCGTCGGGCGACTGCAAGCTGCTGGAGTTCTGCATGGCTAGGAAGTAAGGCAGGGGCTCCCTCTGATGTTCATAAGCATGATTGTTTCCCTGCCCAGCATTAAGGGACCATCTGAAAATTCCTATCCACAGAAGTAAATGAAGGGAGGATTTCACTGCATACAGTCAGGTTTCTTATAAAAACAGTACACATTTTTAATTAAGTATATTGGAGACAGGTTTCTTTTTCATTAAAGAAAGTACAATTTAATTTTTTGCCTTTCCTTGTACTTTAACTGATGTATTTTTAAAACATGTTTTCTTGTGACAGAATTCCTTTACATAGCACTTTGCTTGATTACACAACCTGGGGTCTTGCAATAATTTGACAAACGTAGAGTTAAAGAATAAAAATAGGAACAGAGGGAATAAGAATAAAATAAAATAAAATGAATAAGCTTACAATGAATTTAAAGGGATACTGAAAATGTTTTTTAAAATGCATCAGTAAATAGTGCTGCTCTACACTGAAATCCATTTCTCAAAAGAGCAACAGAAACTTCAGTCACTCTTTACTGCAAGTTGGAGTGTTATTACCCCCCCACCGCGCATCCTAACAACAGAACAATGAAAAGGTAACCAGTTAACAGCTCCCTAACACAAGATAACATCTGCCTGGTAGATATAAGAACAGCACTCAATAGTAAAAACCCTTGTCCCACTGAGACTCCTTCAGTTACATTGAGAAGGAAAAACAACAGCCTGCCAGAAATCAGTTCCATCCTAAATTGGTGGCCCAAGTTACATGGCCAGGGGCAGCTGGTAAATTGACCAAATGTCTAGCCCCATATCAGATTTCAAAATTGAATATTTTCTCTTTTGAGAAATTGATATCAGTGCAGAAGTCTGCTGGAGTAGCACTATTAAATAATAACTATTTGGGTCAAGATTGATAATTTATGTGGTTCCAACTCAATTCAGTAATGGAACTAGGTGGGGCGGGCCCTGGTGCACAGCTGCCCCCCTGTCCATGCCTAATTTCTGTGCCGTTGCAGCCGGCTGCAGCGGGTGCGAGACTGCCGGGGGGCCCTACGAGTGTGCAACCCTGGCCCAGTTGCACCCCCTGCTCCCCTGGTAGTTATCATTTGATTCATCTGTGTTATATTGCTTTTATGGACTGGTATCTTATTGATTGTGGGAGTATTTCTACTGTGGATCGCCGCTGTGTAACATTATTATTATGGGAACAAAAAGATACTCAATTGTTTATTTGAAGGATTTCATCTATATAATTTTGTGTCTATTTTTGTGTCTAAGCTATTATATGACATTGTTTCAAATTTATGCATACCTTATTGAATGTTATTAATTATCAAACCAACGGTGAAGTCTAATGGTTAATGTTTTTAGGGGCTGGGTTAAATGTGTATTTAAGAAAAATTTTTAAACGGAGGGCACTCTAATATGAAATCCAAAACTTTCATTCATATATGTTAACAGAAAGGGTGCATTAAGCCCAAAGTAAGAAGTGGGCCTGCACACCCATTGGATAGACCAAGTGGTATTCAATAAAAATATGTTTAATTCATGTCATTAAAGATCACAAAAAAGTCAATAGGGTTTATACAATAAGACAGAACATTTCAACAATCTAATACAGCATATACATACCACCAATAAGTCAAAGAAAAACTCGGTACACGGAAGCGGATACTCTTGCCCCAAAAGAGAATTACCCCGATGTTTCGGCTTGCGCCTTTATCAAGGGGAATTCTGACTTCTATGCCAACCAGAGCAGCTAGAAATACCTTAGCGGTTTGTGTGCCATTATTTCTAAATATTCAACTAATTCTATTAATTTTGTATCGGAAGTGAATTTACAATTACATTCCGATACATTCATAGAATATTTGAAGGTTAAGAGGATACCCAGAGGTTTAAGGCTAGGAATCAAACCCACATTCTGTCGGGAAGATCCAACATATTGTAAAAATTGGGACTGAATTTTGAATAAATGTAGCTTGAATCTAATGACATTGACAATAGAAGGTATATAGACGAAACTGACTAAACTGAGGAGAGACATCAGAGATATTAATCAAAAATTACAGGGAATTGAAGGTGAAATTAATCTACCTCAATTAAAGGAGAAATTAAAGAAAACTACTAATAAGTATAGGATTGATCTACAGAAGTGACAGATAATGTATTGTTGTGTACTATGGATGTAACATCCTAATTACACCTCTATACCACACGATTTGGGGATTGAGACAGTGAAAAAAAACATTACAACTTCCGGCTGGAGTTGATAACATGCTATTGCAGTTCCTAGAATGGGTATTGAAGAAGAATAATTTTGTTTTTGAGAATAGATATTACTAACAGAGCCAGGGTACATCCATGGGATCTAATGTTGCTCCTGCACATGCTAACCTTTTTATGGCTAAGTTTGAAGATGGTTATGTATACACAAGCATGTATTGGCCCTATATACGAGCCTGGTTGCGCTATATTGATGATCTCTTCTTTATATGGCAGGACACGGAGGAGAAGCTACATGCCTTTTGTGACTATTTGAACACTAGACCCCCCACTATAAAATTCACCATGGAGTTTAATAAGGACAGAGTTCACTTTTTAGATGTAACTGTTGAGGTGAGAAATGTTTTTTTTTGTTACTGATGTTTACAGAAAGCCTACTGACAAGGTGACATATATAGATCTGAAAAGTTTTCATCCACCATCAACTGTAAGGGGACTGCCATATAGTCAATTATTGCGTGTAAGACGCATTGTAAGCTCAGATGACGAGATGATTTGATGAGAGTGCAGAAGAAATGACAAAAAACTCTCAAAGAAGGGGATATGATCCAGTGCTTTTGGCAGATGTGAAACAAAAAGTTAGAGACACTTGTGGAACAGATTTACTGGTGAAGAAAAAGAACAGAGAAACAGACAGATTGCCTTTTGTCAATACATATTGTTCCCAGTCTAGACAGGTTAGGAATATAATGTAAGACACTGGCATCTGTTACAGATGGATCAAAAATTAGCACCCTGGGTGATGAATCCACCTGTGATAGCATACAAGCGATCCCCGAATTTGAGAGACCAATTGGTCCATGCATTACAGGAACCTGTAAAGAAACAAGGTACATGGCTCAGTGGGACGAAGTGTGGAAGGTGTATCAACTGTAACTTTGCCATAAGATCAGATACATTTTTTCATCCCAGGACAGGGAAAGAATATGAAATGAGTGAATACATATACTGTCAGTCGGACTTTGTGATTTATATCTTAAAATGCCCATGTGGCAACATTTATGTGGGTGAGACAACTAGAGCCTTAACAGTTAGAATTGGTGAACACAGAAGTGATGTAAGATTAAAAAAAAGTACATCACCAATAGCAAGACATTACGCAGAAGAAAGACACCAAGTGAGTCAGTTGAGATTCATGGGGATTGAAAGAGTTAGGATGCCGAAAAGTGGAGGAGATAAGGAACTACTCATCAAACAAAGGGAACTTAAATGGATAAATAGATTGAATGCTCTTTCATCCAATGGGTTGAATGAAGATAGAGAATTATCACTATTCCTTTAAAAACCTATTTTTGGAGATGTCGTGACCTCAGCCTGTGTATGTTAAGAGAATAATTATACATTTCTTTGTTCTGGTTTTTAAATGATTTTATCTGTTATCTACACAGAGAGTTTCGATGAATGATATTGCAGGAATGAGTCCATATTGAACATATGAGTGGAATTTTGTTGAGCGTGAAAATGAGACCACAAATGGATGGAAATTACAGCGTTTACTTCAGTACACTAATATAGACAATGAACAGTGATGTTTGTTAAATGATGAGCACAAGTTAAATATATAACAGTTCAAAGGCTTGGGTACAGGATACTAAATTGGTAAGGGTGACACTTGGAGCTAGTCGATTAATATTTATTTATATTATTTAGATCAGTGATCCCCAAACCAGTAGCTCGTGAGCAACATGAAGACAAAAAGGAACACCAAGAGCCCCAATAGTGTAATATGTTTTTACAAGGAGTAATGGTAGAGTAAACAAATTAATACTCACAAACCAGGGTTACCAATAGGCAACCACTGTATAGGCAGGTGGGGAGATTATCCTGACCCCACTTAGGAATAAGAATTCACTCTCTGTAGAAGGAAGAAAAAGGGGATGACACCCCTCCACTCGGAGTGGACTCGATATAGTAATAAGACAAAACAGAGGCGCCAAAAGGATAAAATTAGCTAAGAAACACCCAATGGGTGATTCAGAGGAGGTAGTAGTGGACTTACCTCCTCCAAGCAGACACCAACGAAAGTGGTAATTTTCAGTAATAGTTTATTCAAAAAACAGTATTGCAACGCGTTTTGCAGGCATTTCCTGCTTCATCAGGCTATGTGGAACGGGAGCAAAAACAACAGTGTCTTTGTATAAACACACCAGGCGCCTCTGTGAGCAACATGTTGCTCTCCAGCGCCCTTAGATGTTGCTCCCAGTGACCTCAAAACAGGTACTTATTTTTGAATTCCAGGCTTGGAGGCAAGTTTTGGTTGTAAAATAAACAGGTGCACTGCCAAAAAGAGCCTCAATGTAGGCTGACCATCCACATAGGGGATACCAAATGACCAATCACAGCACTTATATGGCACCTCAAGAACATTTTTCATGCTTGTATTGCTCCCCAACACCTTTTACTTCTGAATGTTGCTCACAGGTTCAAAAGGTTGGGGGTTGATTTAGATGATATGGGATATTTATTTTTATGTATTGAGTAATTTATGGTTAGTCACCTTAATTGCACAAGAGAATATGAATTAAGGGCTGCATATCTGTATTTTGTTTAACACTGTACTTAAAGAATGATATGGTCATAGCACTTTTATCAAGCACTATCACTTTAAGACAGTAGAAGCTTGACATAACTATAGCACTTTATCTTAGCACTGTCACTTTATAATATATATATATATATATATATATATATATATATATAATTTTGGCACTTTTAAATGTATCATGTTTTGAATGAACTGTCAAAACATCTAAATTAAACACTGTACTCTACTCTACAGGATATGTTGGATATGATTAGCACTTTATTTGAGCACTGTCACTTTAAAATTATCATTACCTCTAAATTGATTAATACCCAATCATGTTTGAATATGAATGTACTGTTATGTATTTAATATATACTCTTCTGCAATACATAGAATAACATAACAATGTGTGCTTAGAATGGCTCTGTGGAGATAATATATGTAGAAGCTATTAATTGATCCTGTGGTGTTGTGTTCCTTATGTATTTCATTGAAATGTGAGAAGATGTGATATGGTTGTTAGGAAGTGGTGTATTGGTCTAAAAGCGATTGCATTCCAAATGCGTCATCAAGGCGGACATTGGGTCCACGGATATGATATCCGGAAGTGACGTCACTAAAGCTGAGCTTTGCAGGCGCGCGAAAACGGAACTCAACAGCACACAACCCTTAAAAGTATTTCTAGCTGCTCTGGTTGGCATAGAAGTCAGAATTCCCCTTGATAAAGACGCAAGCCGAAACGTGGGGGTAATTCTCTTTTGGGGCAAGAGTATCCGCTTCCGTGTACCGAGTTTTTCTTTGTTTGACTTATTGGTGGTATATATATGCTGTATTAGATTGTTGATTGTAGATTTTCTATTTGTAACCGTTTTTCTCATATTAAAGTGTAAAGTGTCATTTTTCACCTTCTAAACCAACTGTTCTAAACTGATACATTTAATGGATACATTTCTTGTCTTTGTCCTTGCTGAGCAGAATCTCTGGGTTTCATTACAGGCAGCTGTTAGACTTGATACAATAGATGTTGCTGTGAAATGTATGAATTACATGTTGCAAAATTGTATCAGTTTAGAGTCTGCGCCTGAATTACTGAGCTGCCAGACTCAAACACCAGAGACACCAACATTTAACTTTAAACTTAGATTTTGGAAAAACAGTAAAAAATAAATAATGGAAAGTAGTTGAAAAAAAAGTATTTATTTATGGAGAACAATCTGAAAACCACTGAACAGAAAAAAGTTTTGTAAGGTGAACAACCCCTTTAATTATGCAAGCTGTTATGCTGAATTATTTTTTTGAAATGGACTATTACATTTTCAAATATTTTTATCACTACTCCCAGTGCTCCATGTTTCGATTTTTCTACATGGTTGGAGTTTACCTTTTGGGGTGAGGAAGTCACGTGCAGCACGGAAGCAAGTGAGTAGGAGAAATTAAGGTTTTCCCCGATTCCTGGAGTGACTCCTATGAAACTATCTAAATGCTTATTTTAAACCTAGATCTGTCCATGTTAGTATAACATTGTTTCTCTCAACTTCAAAATATGCTGTATAGTTATTTTATCTCAGCAAAACATGATTAGATATTAATGAAGCATTATCCTAAAATGAGCATGTAAACTGGTCACCCTGTATTGGAAGTATGTATCTTAAATGGCACCTGTTGGGTAAAAATATTATCCCCAACCAAAGGTTTGGGCTAATAGAGCCTGCTTTCTGGTTGGGGATAACAGTAGTTTTAACTTTTTTTTAAAAATGCCCCGCCAGCACCAGGAGGGAGCTCCCAGTGCGAACAGCCATGTCTGGAGACTCGCATTCACATAATTAAAATCTGGCCCGAATTGCTTGTTATGCACATGCATGTGACTTCACACATGCTTTATGTGCATGCTTTATGTGACCGGACGTGGCTGCTTGCACCAGGAGCTCCCTCCTAGTGCGGGTTGCCTAGCACTGGCAGGGGGCATTTTTTTTTTTAAAGTACTGTTATCCCCAACCGGAAAGTGTGCTATATTAGCCCGCATCTTTGGTTGGGGATAACATGTTTACCCCACAGGTGCCCTTTAACTAAAAGAAAAAATAAGTTAGTATTAGGCAGCTTTATTAGGAATAAAATAAATCTACAAGAAAATAAAAAATGCACATGTTAAAGGACAAGGAAAGTCTAAAGTAGAATGAGGCTAGAAATGCTGTATTTTGTATACTAAATATAAACATGAACTTACTACACCACAAGCCTAATCAAACAAATGTTTTAAGTTTTCAAAGTTGGCCACATGGGGCTGTCATCTTGTAACTAGTGATGGGCGAATCTACCCCATTTCGCTTCGCCAAAAAATTCGTGAATTTCCAGCGAAATTCGCAAATTGGCGGAAAAATTCGCGAAACGAGTCACGCGTTGTTTTCGTCGCATTTTCGATGCGTAGTTTTCGTCGCGCGTCTCGTTTTTCTTTTTCGCTGAAATTCGCCGCGAATTCGCCCATCACTACTTGTAACTTTAAACATCTTTGCAAGACCAAGACTGTGCACATGCTCAGTGTGGCCTGGGTTGCTTAGGGATCATCATAAATTTATCAAAACAGCCTAAGTCAAATAATATCTGCCAGAAGCCGATACCGCAAGACTGATTAATAATCAGAATATGCAGACTGCGCTGGGTCCTGTGTTGTCATGTAATCTCCAACTCTGCAGAACCAGTGGCTGCAGTAAAATAATCCTCCAAATAGAATCACAGTTTATGTTTTAAATCTGGCTCCAGGATCTTTGTCTCTGTAGCTGGAGTTGGAAACAGTAAAGGGGATGTAAAGGTAAAAATCAAATCCAATACAAATCTCTACACAGTCGCTGACTGCTCTACAGGGAAACAAAACTGACGGAGTTCTTATAGTCTGGGAAGTAAGGCGGGGGCTCCCCCTGCTGTTCATAAGTATAATTGTGTCCCTACCCAACAGTTAGGGACCATCTGACAATTCCTATCTACAGCAGTAAATGAATGGAGAATTTCGCTGCATACATGTTTGTTTTCAAAATGGTAAACATTTTTTAATTAAGGTATACTGGGGATAGATTTCTTTTTCATTAAAGTAAAAATGGGATTTTATATTTTAGCCTTTTCTTGTCCTTTAACAAAAGGTCTTCAAATATATTGTTCCCACAAAACCTGTTCTCCAAATGACTTGGTGTACATTTTGCATTTGACACATTCTTGTATTTTTGAGTTGTTTGCCCTTTTAGTTCAATTACTATAGACCTTTGTGACTTATAAAACAAAGCTGCTCATATCTTGGCAAATCCATTTGTGCTATTTGCGCATGTTAACATCTGCCAACACAAGTGTATTTTTTTATCTAGAACAGTTAATATCTATTATAAAAAGATGGACTAAAAAAGCCTATGAGTTTAGGGGTCAAATGTGGAATTTAAAATAAAGGATTAATGCCTCATAGAATTATCATGGTTAATCTATATATAGGAGCATGATGGGCATCATGAGTGGTTAACATATGAAATGTGTAGCTTATTTATATATCTAGAAAATGAGCATTTTTAAAGCATTTACTAGAAGTGTCTTCATGGTCTGTACTTCATAAAAAATTTAATTGCTTACGTAAACTACCATTAGTAACATGGTAAAAAGATGATTACCATAAGTACCAAAGGAGTTTCTGATCAGAACCATGAATTTTCTTTCTCTGAAATCCCATTGAACACAACATGAAAGAGTCTCCACATAACAAAGTACATAGTAAAATAGCAGATAAGTTTGAAAAAAGATACTTTTTTTCTTAACAGTCTAGGGGACTTAAGTCATGTATGGGGTGCTGTATCAAAAGCTTTGGCAAAATGTAAGTAGACCACATATACTCTATTCTACTGTTCAAGTTCCTAATTACCTTCATCATTAATGAACTCTCCATTACAGACCCCTACAAGGGCTTTAATATGCCTGATGTTTTCCACACATTTCCATTGTGTGCAGCTTCTTCAAATGTATAGGACCCTGCTAGCTCTATTCCTGCTATAGAAATACCAAGAAATACAGTGGTTCAGACTTAAATATTGGGCAACTATTTGGGCTGCCATATTTGTGTGGCAATAATCAGAATTATAATAATTAGAACTGACAGACTGACAAACTAAAATCATAAAAACAGCAAACCCCATTTTTATTGTATTTTGCAACTGAAAGCTATGATTTTTTTTTTTTTTTTTTAAATTGCCCAAAAGCTATGAATTTTCGGGAAACCCAGAGTTGTAATAATTTTTTATTTGGACTTCAATAATTTAATCCCAAAACAAATCAAAATTGTATTTTTCCTTATATTTATATAAATATATATATATATATATATATATATATATATATATATATATATATATACAGTATATATTTTAGGCTGTGAGACATTTTGTGCATACAGCTACAAAAATAAATGCCTTATCCATTAAACATAGCTCCCACCCTTCCCAACTATAGTTAGGTGATCCCACTGGTGACCAAGGTTCGGAGCTTTACTTTGAAAGCAGCAAGTAAGTTGCACGTAAAACTTAGTCCCTTTGTAAAATGTATAATGAAGCAATAGAATTCTCAATGAATCAGATGCAGTTTGAGAGTAGAACTGGCCAGATATGGGATGACTTTGACGTAGAGATAATTTTACAAACAGTTCCCAAATGTTCTATTTATAATGTTCTCTCTTCCTTTATGCCATTTACATACCAACAATAATGCAAGGAAATCCTTTCTGCTAATTTGATTTTTGAAAAAATCCTAAATGAGATTAAGGCATTTTGTTTGTTTAAATTCTAGATGTAAATCTGTATGGATTTTTGCCTGTGAAAAAACAAACACCGTCATATTTAAATTTCAATGAGTAGTAGTATGGAACAAACATAAATCAGGATAAAACCTTTTGTAAAGGTTAAAAAAGCCATCTGTTTCTGCGTACCATTACTGACTTGTCTGAAACCCAATGAGGGATTTCTTGGTTGATTAATGCGCTGGAACAGTTAGTCATTCTCAGGATAGATCAGCTTGTATAGATATCTTTACTTGGGTGTTATGTCTAAATAAGATTCTAATGTCAGACCAAAATCCATCCAGCTGGTCTGAACTTCAGCTCCAGATATGCAAAATTGGAATATCAATTCAGAAATAGATACACAGCTTTTTAAATACAGGCAGGTTTGTCCTTAACCTGAATTTGCATTTATGTTGAAATATATACATTTACTTATTAATTGCAACAAGACAGAAGTTTGTCCTGACATAGTATTTATTTGTATCTTTCTGTGCATATTTATTTTTGCCTTTCTGTGCTCTGCAGTAGACAACACACACTATAGGGGATTGGGGCAGGTGGTTTATTGAGACTAATATAATTCAAGCAAACCACAGTACATTAATATAATAGCCTTGTTTTGTAAGTATGGGTTGTATGTAAGTTGTTTGTATGTAACTCGAGTACTCCCTGTTTTGTTGGTAAAAAAAATTAATTTATAAAGCAATAGATAATAAATGCATTGCCCACAGAGGAAGAGTTCCATAAAAATAAAACAATAAAGATCTTGGTTGTAAAAAACTATAGAAAAGGAATGCAACAGAATTTCCATTTATAATATATGATAATCATGGATATGGTATATAAATGTTTGATTGAACTAGCTCTGTTGTTTATCTATCTTTGTTTCTGTTTCCAAGTAGTCCTTATTTTTCTGTTTGGGGGCTCATTTTTGCTTGCTCTGCCCTGGACCTGTTTGCTGTTTTGTCTTTGATTATTTTGCCTACTGTTTTTAGCAGGCAGCCTGCAGAACTTTAGAAAGTTCCTCATTCTATATTGCTACATACATTTAAGAACCACGTTGTATATTCCTGTATGGTGTATGCATGGAGTATGGTGTACAGTAGCAGCAGAACCAATAAAACTATGTTGCAGGAATTTGTGTTTATGTGCTTAAGGACCCACTGCGTCATTCTGTCTACATGTTCCCAATGTACATGGGATAGTGTCTACCAATTCTCCTAAACATTTATTTATTAGCCTGCTCCCACCTTCTTAACCACATTTACTTGGCGAGTGTATCACATTGATCACTGAATTGATTTATTAAGTGTCATAATACTTGCACTAAGGCTTGCATACAGTAGAAGAAATGTTAGCACTTTAAACACACACAGAAAATATTCTGACTTGTCTGAAAACCAATTGCTGTCATTTCAAACACTGTACCTGTTTCTGATCATAAAGGACATGGACCACCAATCAATGAAAGCCTTTACTAGATAAAGGATTCTTAAGGTGCCCATACATTCAGAGATCCTCTCATTTGGTGACGATCCTAGGGGCCAATGAATGGATTACAAGAAGGAGAGCAGCAGGATCAAGGACTGATGTGGTCCATGATTCATCGAAAGTTTTAAACTTGCTTGACTTTCAGCCAGATATCAATTGGTAATGCCCATTGGAGGGCCCTGTGCACTGCTCAATAATTATATCAGCCTGTACATGGGGACCTTTAGTCTATAGGCTCCCATGCTGTTTAAAGTGGGTCACTGCAATCTACTTAAACACTGTAAATGTCTTCCTACAATGCACAGTAACATTAGTAAAAAATATCCATTAACTATCGTAATTCTTTAGTAATTCTAATAGAAACATGGGGGAAAACAAAATGGAAAGATATTCATAAACTACAATCTCGTCATTAGCTATAGTTTACATACTAATTAGTGAACACTTGGGGGCAAATTAACTATTATTCCCCATAATTAGCTCAACCAAATTCGCAATTCATAGTAAGTTAGGCTGAAAAAAGACTTGCGTCCATCAAGTTCAACCTTTTTTTTTTTT
>CM044442.1:57580367-57604012 GCA_024363595.1 Xenopus borealis
AAGACTGCTGGGTCTTCCCCAGCCCCTCCCAATAACCTGTCTACTCGCTCCTCCACATGTCGAACCCTAGCACCAGGCAGGCATTCGACCATCGAATGCTTATCAAATTGTTTTAGGCTATAATTTTGCTCGATATACAATTTCTCGTTGAATTCGTACGATCAGATACAGATCTTTCGATTTCACAAAAAAATGGTGAAATTTCATTAGAGAGTCCGAAAAAATATGTACAATTCGAACGATCGAACGCTACGATCGTACGAATGGTATTCGAGCAGGACTTAGCCTCAGAAGCCTATGGGTAGCATCCCATAGGCTTCTATTACAATTCGGTAGGTTCAATCTGGCGAAGTAGGCAGTCGAATAACTTTAAAACTTTAATTCCTTCGATCATCGATTGATAGAATTATCGAATATCCGATCATTTGATCTATTCGAACCCAAAGAACCCAAATAACAAATTCGAACCCAACTAACAAATTTAAAAAAAAAAAACTACAAAGATATTCTTAATATCTTTAGAGACCAGGCAACACCATCAATTTACTTTGATCACTTTTCTGCAGGTAAAATATTGAATTCTACTCTAATTTTTTACATTACTGCAATGGGCAATAAAAAATTGTCCAGTGTTGCTAAACATGCTCCAAAGACCGTACTTGTTGCTTAAAGGAGACATATTGTATTAACAGGAATGTGCCAGTTCCTTATACTCTTAAATATAGAATAATTGTGTTTTAAAAAGTTTTTTTTTAAATTCTGCAAAACCCTACTAGTCCTGTCCAAATGCAGGCTAAGCTGTCTGGATGCCCAAGGCCAGTGCCATCCAACTTATGTGGTATCAAATGCTGGAATTTTTCTGGCCAACATGGTGTTGACCACTCCCTTTAAAATCACCTTTAAAACCACACCCACTTTACCACCAGAAGCTTTAAGACCATGCCCAAATTACTGTTGGTAGCACACCAAAAAACCAAACTGTCCGGCTCACTGCAGGGATATCACTTATCACTCATATGTGAAAAGATTAAGTCATATTAGGACATACCCATATTTCCATATGCCCTCCCCCCCATAAATAACACAGCACCTCCCCAGCACATGATTAAACCTTAGGGGCCCCTAACAACAATTTTCAAATGCTAACAAACCCCCAAAACATATACCAGGCTTATGTTCCACAGGCAAAGCAGGGCACACACAGGCAGAGTATGTCACACACAGGCAGAGTAGGGCACACACAGGTAGAGTAGGGTACACATACGCAGAGTATGGATCACCCAGGGAGCATAGGGCAGACAGAGTACTGCACAAACAAGGTGCATAGGACAAGCAGAGTAGGGCACACCCAAGGAGCATGGAACAGGCAGAGTATGGCACACACATAAGGCAGGCAGAGTATGGCACACACAGGGAGCATAGGGCAGGCAGAATAGGGCACACACAGGGAACATAGAGCAGGCAGAGTATGGCACACATGGAGCATAGGGAAGGCAAAACAGAGCAGGAGACAGGAAAACCTATCAGGACCACGCTAAGATGTACTTCATACAGTGACACGGTGCTGGTGCCCCTTCAGCAATTTGTATGAGTGTGAACAGGTGAACAATGTGGGCAATTTCAGTCTGGGATTCATGTGTGAACAGTACAGGGCTTTAGGGTGTGAAAAATAGAGGTGTTACAAGTGTGAACAATGCAAGGGGATTACATGTGTAAACAATACAGAGGATTACAGTCTGAATTTGAGGTTTAAACAATGCAGGGGTCAGTTAATACCAGATACCTTTAAAATCTTACACATAGTAAGCAGACACAGCAGGCAGACTTTATGCAGGGGCCACACTTGGGGCGGTGTTCATGGGCCTCCAGTTGGACAGCCCTGCCCTAGTCAAACTAGGCTGACCACCTCCCCATGCACATGTATAGTGACGTTGTACAGGGAGCATGCAAACGTGGAATAGAGTTAGTCAGAGGATCCATCAACAGGTACGTGACCCCTTAATTTATGTGTCCTAATCATGTGCCTTATCTGTCTACTCCTAGTTCCAGTCTATACATTTACCTTAAACACTTCATTTACTTTTTCACCTCCTTCCCTTTTCTTCATGATGTGCATTGTTGGACTAAAAATTATTTATTCACCTTCCAAACATTTTTTTCAGTCCCATAGTTTTCAGATTGTACACCAGAAATAAAGACTTTTTCAATTACTTTCTATATTTATTTATTTTTTACCATTTTTCTAAGGCCTATAGCAGGCAGAGTGCTATTTCCACTGCTGTATTTCCACTAGTGGAGAAAACCTCATCCACAAGATCAGCCAAAGTGGACACACACAAGATGGTGCCTATACATTGTAGAAGAAAATGAGCTGTCTGCCATTGGCCTTACACCGAAGTTTAAAGTTTAATTTTCACCTCCCTAGAGCCACTCTTGGAGAGGGGCCACTGTAAACGTTTCTAATTTAATAGATTAGTTGATACATTTCTTAGGGCAAGGCCAGACGGGGAGATTCGGGGGAGATCTGTCGCCTGGCCACTTCTCGCCGTGACGAATCTCCCCCGAATCTCCCCGAATAGCTAGTCAGCACTGCGCACTCGCTAGGCGTAAAATCGCCTGCGCTTGTTCACACGCAGCGGCGCGATTTTAAAAGTCGCTCAAAATTGCCTGGCTATTCAGGGAAATTCGGGGGCGATTCGGGGGCGATTCGTCGTGGCGAGAAGTCGCCAGGCGACAGATCTCCCCCGAATCTCCCCGTCTGGCCTTAGCCTTATCTTTGGTCCTGTTGAGCAGAATCCCGGAGTTTCATTAAAGGTTGATTGATTGAGTTCACAATCAAAATACTTTTTTTTCTGTTCAGTTGTTTTCAGATTGTATACCAGAAATAAAGACTTTTTACAGTTGTTATCTTTGTTTTATTTTTTTATTTTCTAAAGCAGATCTGGGGGGGGTAAGAGTCGCCAACTCTTAAAAGAGTTACATAGAGATCTGCTCGTTTGGTGATTTCACCAAACAAGCAGATCTCTCCCCAATATGCCTTGAGGTGAACGATATCGTGATGATACGATCGTGGGCCCAAAGACCCAATGATTCTAAATTGATATATTGTTGACACATTTTTTGTTTGTCCCTGCTGAGCAGAATCCCTGAGTGTGAGAATTGATACCCTAGTTACCAAATATTACTGCTGATAGAAAGTATCAACTAATTCTATTAACTAAATGTAGCAAATTGTAATGGTTCAGAATGCTCCTGGATCACTAAGCTGCCAGACTGGAACACTAGAGACTTGAACAATAAACTTTAAACTTAACAAGACCGAAAGCAATTAAAAAAATACTTTGTTTATGGCTAACAATATGAAAACAACTGAACTGCGAAAAGACTTTGGAAGGTGAACAACATCTTTAAGGCTGGGGACAGACAGGGAGATTCGGGGAGATTCTGTCGCCTGGCATTTAATAGCAGGCGACAGAATCTCCCCGAATCTCCCTGTCTGTCCCTAGCCTTAAGGCTGTTAGAATTGATACAATAGTTGCTAATATTCCACATGTATTGTTGAGAAATGTATCAAATAATGGAGGACGCACTCCTCAAATCCAAAGAAAAACCTGGGTGCCAGTCCAATTAAATCATAGAGTTCACAGCAGCAGATCAAAGAAGTAGTGGAGGTTTATTGAAATCCTACGTTTCGGTTCCCAACTGGAACCTTCGTCAGAAGTTTTACCAGTGCAGTACTTTAAAACAATTTACACAAGTGTTGTTAACAGAACATGCCAGGATATTAATATACCTCAACAATTAACAGCTAATTCTACTACAGTATGACCAGTAAAGCATTGTAAGTTCTGACTAATAGCAAAAATAGGGCTTGTCTGGAAACATGAAGAAGTCTATAGAAAATAAATATACTTGGGCTAGTACATAAACATCAGGGCTATTGTTTATTTGCTGGACCTAGACTTTGGTGCAAGGACATACAATAGTAACATGGAGTCCAGTGAAGTCTTAGGATGGAATTGTGAAGTGATCATGTAATACATGCTATAATAATAAATGTACTGCAAATTCTGTTTAACAATTCCAAGGAAATAATGTCCTACCTATAAAATATACTTGGGGTTGGTAATATGTCCCATGGGCCTAGGAAATAGCTAGCAGCCATAGTCACATGAATGGTATGCACATCCTCCTGGGTCCTGGTGGGGCCAAAGGGGAAATAAATCTTAATTAGTTGCCGTTTACCAACACCATTTTAGGGTCTGGTTTCTTGCAGTGCGTCAGAGTTTATTATCTTGCTGGACTCCTATCCCTTAATTTAAAAAAAAAAATGGACCCAGTCACCCATCAGCAGAGGCTTGAGAGAGGTCGATAAAGCTTTTAGATTTGGAGATGTTTTCAGGGAGCCCATTTCCTGCGGCTAAGAGTTGTTAATGGAGCTTAAGGAATTATCTTATGACTCTGGCTCTGAGAGAAGTTTATTTCTCCCCCCCCGTTCCCTTGTCGAGAGGCTGAATATGCTGCTGTCAAAGTCGCTTAATGAAAAGTAACGCGTCGGTGATTACAGTTTTATTTGGGCTCTATGTAAAAAGCACTGTTAATTTAGCATCTCCTCCTTTTTGTGTTTGAATTTTCCATGGCTGAATGATTAAGAGTCTCTCAGTTTCAGGCTCGCTCTTATCCCCCCTCCCCCCTTCTTTATTCAACACTTTGTGCGCGTTGTTTGCACAGCCTTGCACCAATGCATCAGAATCTTCCTCCAATATATCACCAGACACACCAGAGATTGCATTCCATTGCCCACACTCTCTACTTGTGCTCGCTTTATAGCTACACTGTACTACAATAATCGTGTTTGTTATACGCATGCTTACAGTATCTTATTGCCTGCCTGCAATGTCTCAGCGTTGATTTGTAAACTCCCAAATTAGATCAAAGTTAAAAAAAAAAAAAAAAAAAACAGAACAAAAGATATGGTGAATTACAGAACCCCCCCTCACTCACAATCACTTGCCTGAACGTTATGTTGTGACTCGTGAGTAGTTACTATTCCTCAAAATAGATTGTCAAGCGAGAACAACACAGCAAACATGCACTTGCGGCCTTGGGGTAGTTAAATTCCAGATAGTATGGAATGCGCAAGATTGCGATTACCGGGAAAGAGATGTGGGGTTTATGCTGTGCGTCTTAACCCTTAAAGTGAAAGACACCCTTGTCGCACCCTTCCAGCTGCTGGTGTGGGTTGTATTTGAAGCAACAGCTGGAAGGACCAGTGAGAATATACATTACCCATGACATGAAATGTAATGGAAACTATTTCTTTCTAACTGCAATGATCTGAAAAAAAGTCTGCTCTCTGAAAAAATGTTTCTGCTTGTCTATCTGAGAAGATTCTCTATGGTCATAGCTGACTCCAGAACCTGGAAAACCACTATAACTGATGTGCTGTTAGCCAGAGCAACATTAGCATTCCTGCTAGCCCAGTCAGCCTGCAGCAAGCCTTGTCTCCCCAGAGACTACAGATTTTGCTATTACTGTCAAGTACCCTTGACTCTCTTTTTGCCCTTTTATCTATTACAAGTAATTCGAGTTCTCCTGCCCTTTTCACTTGAAGACGTGGCTTTCTGTAAAGCCTCCCCCTGCCACTGAGATCACAAGGTACATATCCTTTAGAAATTGAGGGGTTTACTGTCAAAATGAAAATTTCACTTCAAATTATCTTGGCTGATGCATGTTACCAGAGGCCGGGGGCTCCTGTCTCGGCTTTTGACAGCCGGATCAACGGAGACGTTCAGTGATCTCGATAATATAATCCAGGAGAACGAAAGTCAATACAATGACAGCATATATGACTGCATGCAATCCAATTACAGCTGCCTGCGCCCGACTTCCAAGGAGATGATCCACTACGAGAAACTAAACTCTTTTAATTGCTAGTAACCGCAACAACATGGAAATGAGTCCTTAGTTAGGATAATATTATGTGCACGAGAAAGAGATGGAGAATGAAGTAGGAGAGAGAAAGAAAGAAAGAAAGAAAGAAAGAGAAAGAAAGAAAGAAAGAAAGAAAAAGATTATGTGACAGAGAAAGTGGCGCAGAGATATAAATACAGAGAGAGACAAGGAGGCACAAAACAATAAAAGACAGAAAGGTGAGAAAAGAAGATTTCACTTTTTAGGACGTGCAAAATAAATTTTTTAAACATGTGTTATTCATATAATCTATCTTCCTCTCTCTTGCTCTATGTTAATGTCAGAAACAGAAACTGTAAATAATCTACCCTGAAGTGTTCAAATATTAATGCATGGTCATAGAACCCAGTATAAGCAATGATAGATACATCTTTAAAGAATGAGATTTCAAAGGGTTGTTGAGATGGTCAGGTCTGGACTAAGAGTCAAAATACTCTCTGGCATTCCAATTACAGTTAGTTTCCAACAGCCCTCCACCAGCACACTAAATAGTGACATTCTATGGCAACTTACAGCAGCCTCTCTGGCATTTGCTAGAACCCACAGATTGCCAGTCCGGGCCTGGAGATGGTCTCCTTATATAACCCAAGCCTAAGGAGAATTGACCTTCATTTTTAAAAAGGGCATCAAAACAAGAGGTGAAAACTTCTTTTGGGAACATTTTCTTTGTGTATAACCGTGTATTGTTGGGGGGGTTATAGTTTTTTGTAGACCCCACGTACCCTATACCGCGACCCCAAACCCCTAACTCACAGTGACAAAGTTACATTTGAATTTAAATAGAAAATAAAATAGAAAATAAGTTCTATTTAAATACAATTTAAATAGAAAATGTATGTGCGAGAGAAAGAGATAAGGTGAGAGAGGACGTCTAGTCAATGTGAAAATTGATGATGGTCAAAGAAAACTAGGTTTTACCTTTGTAACAGACAATTTATTGAAGAGAACAAATCGAACTGCAAAGGTAAGCCCAGCATGTGCATATGTGTAAACTTGATAAAAGTGCTGCTCGTGAATCACTAACAATTAAGTCAAAAGAAAAAAAGCTTCAATGGACCTTAAAGTATCATGCAGCATTATAAATGAGATATTAAAGTAGAGATTGATAAATTCGGTTTCCTTGTTGTCTTTGTAAACTTTGGGTTGTAAACTGGAAGCTCCCAACACTTTAAATCATTTGTGCTTTTAGATATTTAAATAGTTTTCACATAACCAAGCCTTCTTAGGAAAGATAATTTAAATAAAAATAAAGTTTTTCCAAAACAAAATCTGAAATGATTTTACCATTCAAAGCATCACCTTTTGTCCTCAGATCTCCCTACAATACATTATTATCAGTGCAGGGATAGGTCTGGGTTCCAGAAGGTTATGTTAGGAACAGAACATCTTGCTTCCAGACTTTTGGAATGCAATAAACTCCTTATTGTTGTCATGGGGTAGGTTAGGCAGCTGTCCCATCATCACATTAGTTGAATTCCCAACAGAACGTCCCAAGGAGCAAGAGTCAATCAGTGTTCCTTTGGTCGCGGCCCACGAAACCGCAGTATTGGTAAGAGCCTGGTTCAAAGTACTGTGTCTAAACAATGGATCATGAAAAACACCATCAACCCAGTTTCTGAGGCTAGTAACCGGAGAATCTTGACATCTGTCAATGACACAAACTGGCGAGGAGACTGTAGAACAGGATGAGGATGAAGAAGGAGAAGACAACCCTTGGTGCTTTAACGTGCAAGACGGGTACTCCGTTTGATTTAATGAGGTGGCTGTGTGGGCTAGGGACCATATTCTTGGTTTGGAATCCAGGATTTGCTGTTGTTGGAAGCAGGCCTTAGATTCACCACCACCTCTCTGTCTTCCTCTTAGTACGTCTTGTTCACATTGGTCAACACCAGTTTTGTGGCAGATATTTGTCCTATTCAATTCTTGATTGGCCATTGTAGGTACTGGCATCTTCAGAATTACATCTTTGCAGTGATCGCTGACACAATCTCTCTGCCTCACTTGGTGTCCATCGTGGGACTGGTGCTGAATGGGTTGTTTCAATTCACACTCAGAACTTTCAGACTCAATTGTGTCAAAGTCCTCCAGGTCACTTAGATCTAGCGTTTTGTCCTCCCTGAGCACTTCCTCGTCTGTTCAAGAAAGAAACAACATTACCTTCATTGGAAGTTTATATATAAGTATGTATAGAGAAAGAGTTGCATATTAGTGGCTGCTGCCATATGATGTAGTTGTTATTAAAAGCATAGCTATAATCCATGACTACAGTTATAAATACATAGATGATGAGAATGGTTAACCAAGTTTTCTATTTCTGAGATAATGGAGTAATGCTTAAAATTATATATATATATATATATATATATATATATATATATATATATATATATATATCCATATTTTCAAAAGGACCCGCACTCAGAAACTGAATTGTGAACTCAAATGTGTTTATTGATGCTTATCCTATATATATATATACTACACAAAATACAAAGGCACTCACGTTAAAGCAGTTTCACTTGCCTGGGGGCAGAGGTTAGGTAGCTGAGCACAGGAGATAATCCAATCCGCACTCTCAGGTCTTATATCCATTCAAAGTTTTTTATTTTCTTTTCAGTGTAACCTGACGTTTCGGCTGATGCAACAGCCTTTCTCAAAACATCATCATTTATTTGTATAGCGCCGACAAGATACGCAGTGCTTTCCTTAGTTATAACAAACAGGGAATATATATATATATATATATAATATATATATATATGTGCCCAAAAGAAACTCGACTTGTCTAGACCAATAAGAACTGTAGCCCTGTTTATTCGGGTTTCTGTAGTGGTGTCTTTGCATCAAATAACAGTAAAAAATTCATACCAACTCTTTTTTTCTCGTTCTTGATGGTGGCCTTCTGTGAATCTTCCTTTTCTTCTTCCTCTTCATCATACGGTCTCTTTTCATCTGAACATTTGTTTCTTGGAGGCCAGGTCATCTTATTCTCTTTTTTTAGCCTCCTTCTGGCATTGGCAAACCAAGTGGAGACCTGGGTGAGGGTCATCTTGGTGATTATGGCCAACATGATCTTCTCCCCCTTGGTGGGGTACGGGTTCTTCCTGTGCTCCTGCAGCCAAGCTTTCAGGGTGCTGGTGGTCTCACGGGTGGCATTCTTTCTCCGTGTACTCCCATCCATGGTACCATACCTGTGGGAAAAGCAGTCTCTGTTGAGGTTCAGGTATAGACGTGGTGGTCGAAATGCAGTTCACAGCACCAGGAGATAAAATACAATTACAAATCCCATTGATACTTGGCCAACAATGAAACCTAATTAGAGTTTGTTATCCAGCCAGGTTTGTGGGTCAGGCCAGATATTGTATTGCTTGTAGCTAATAGTTACTGGACTCGAACAGCCTAAAGTTTCATAAAACAAATTAGTATACATAAAATGTCACTTATGCTTAGTAAATTAAAAAAAAAAAAAAAATATATATATATATATATATATCGTCATCTAGCTGACATTTCCCCATATACATTATATATAAACACACACATACGCTAGTTAAGCCTGCAATATCTAGGAAATGAATGCCCTAGAATGACCTTAGGGTAAAACTGTTAATACAAATATTTTCAATTTCGCTCCTTTATTAGGCATCTCTCAGGCTGTTGTTGAGGAAATTGTAAAAACGAATAAAGACAGTGAATTGCAACTGAATATTTAATGCACATCAAATTGAAAGGTCACGGGCACCCATGAGGTCTGCGAACGGCTTAAATGGTTTTGTGCAACTTAAAGCATTATGGGTGGCAGGAAGCAAGGTAACATGTCTGCAGCCCTTCAGGGCGGAGAGGGGAACAATGGCCAGCGACGAGGAGGGATCATAGGGATTTAATCGGTGCAAGTGACGCGGGTGACAGACCCATCAAAAACAGAAAAGGGTGGGCTTTATACCATGTGGCCGGCAGGTTCTAACCTCATATGCCCTTGCAAAGTGAGACAATTAGTGCGCTATTTATGATCTACTCAATACACTCAAATGTGGCACAATGAAAGCAAACGCACCCATCCAAAGCATCTATTACCACCGGACAAAGGAACTGAAAATTTTGCTAAGTTTTTTTATTTATATAGCAACTTAAATATAGGCTATGCTATGGATATATGAACGCCATATGCTTACTGATATTGTTTAATGACAATTCTTGTATGAAACGAGTAAAAGTACATATATCTATCTATCTATGTCTACCCATCTATCTATTCTATCTCTCTAATCTATCAACATGTTTTTCCTTTCTTTCTTATCTATCTATCTGTATGTCTGTCTGTCTGTCTGTCTGGTTTTCCCTCTATATCACTATCTACGGTATCTATCCGTCTAGTTTTTCTCTTTATCTTATATAAGGGTAAGTTCCCATAGACTAACATTTATTCATCACCAAACTATTCCTTCACTTTGTTTTTTTCACTTGCCGTCAGACATCTGTGTCCCAACTCAGCAGGGTTCCCATGTGTGCCCTGTGCATACCACTTGTAACACAGCAAGTGTTTTCTGTATACATGGTATACAGTGTGTGTGTGTGTGTGTGTGTGTGTGTGTGTGTAAGAGGGGTATGAATAAAAACACTAGTGTGTCAACATAACATGATTGCTAGAAATATTAGATAGATAGAGGGATAGAGAGAGAGGGGAAAGCGAGAGATAGATGATGATAGATATATATAGATAGCTATATATAGCTAGATAGATAGATAGATAGATAGATAGATAGATAGATAGATAGATAGATAGACAGCTGTACTTTTACTCGTTTCATACAAGAATTGTCACTAAACAATATCAGTGTTGGCGTTCATATATCTATAACATAGCCTATATTTCAGATGCGTAAAATTTTCATGTAACTAATAGCAGGAAACATTTTAACAGATTTCGACATTTAGATTAAAGTATGCCTGAACAAGTCCCCACATCCCCAATAGGCACTGTCAACACTGTTGGCGAAAACAATTCCTTTTTCGTAAATTAGAATTCAGTTGCAATATAAATGGGCATCATTGATAATCTATGTGCCTGTTGTTTGTACTTGTCTTGTGAAAAGTCACATATATAGATGTGTTCTCTATACCTAGTGATGCAAACACTGCATATAGAGTTTACACTTTACCTGTCATATTGGTACTGGCTGAGTGTATGCTCATAGGGGTAGTAAGCAGCAGTTTGGGGGATTCCAGCATGCGCAGATCCTGTGTCATCTTTTGATTCCAAAGCATTCTGCAACAAAATGTTAGCTGTCCTTAATAAAGTATATGGCATTTAATTAGTGCATGGCGTATTTAGTAACCCGATTATAGGTAATAAAATACCTCTTTTCTATCAGTCCCTTTCTCTGTTATCAGGCAGACCCAGACACTATTTAATAATTTAAATATAATATATAGTGGCAATAAGCGGAAGGATTTTCCCCCAATCTCGTGACAGAATTATATATTACTCCCTATTGCGGCAGATATATAATGAATTATTGTTTTCTACTGTATAGTCACCGCCAAAACTCATTCTACTGTTAATATGTTTATAGATAAGGAAAAACAATTTATACACATTTAATACATATTCCGTACTAGGGAACAGATAAACCAGGTGACATCCATCTCTCCTTGTCACTCTCTGTTTATCATTTTGTGGGAAAGAAGAGATAATTTCTCTATGTTACTCCGAAGGGTTTCTATAATAGCACACGATAAAGATGAAAACACAAACACAATCGTTAAATCAGAATGCAATATTTAAGTGGATTCTCTCTTGTTGATAAAATAAACACACACACACAGCTCAACCACACGTATCTATACTGTGCTGTAAATATAAATCATGGGCTATATCTGTTTTACATAGTTCGACCAAAGGTTTTACATAGTTCGACCAAAATAGATCGAAACATTATTCACTCACTGTAACAAAGCTGCGAACACAATATAAGAGATCGTCCCAATGCTAAACGCAATAAGAAAAATTCCCACTTATGTTCATAACTTTTGTCACACTTCTATATTTATTACATTTAACACAAAAAGTTGAATTCGAGCGCACTTACCAAGGGATAAAAGGCAGAGGCATCAGCGCCGTAGGTAACATAGTTTCCATAGCCTTGGGTGCTGGTGTAAGGACTACCATAGACACCCAAGGCTGCAGCAGAATTGAGCTCATGCCTAGCAGTGGCCAGCAATCTGCTCTCGTACACTGGACAATAGACCGGGGTCTGGGCTGAAGCTGCAGCGGCTGAGTCGGACAGACTCCTTCCACTGGATTCGCAGCAGGTCGAAAGTGAATTGGTGGTCATCAAGAACTGGCGAGGGAGAGTACAAAACTCCATATTATAATTATAGTAGCAATCTCAAGACATTTTTTGCAGATACAGAAAGACAAACAGATGAGAATGGTAGAGATATAATGAGGATATTAAGACTATTAGATGATGATAGAGAGATAGATAGATAGATAGATAGATAGATAGATGGATAGATGACATTACAGCAGGCATGGAGCCTATGTGTTCTAAATATGGGTTATACAACACAACTGATCAGTGTTCTTGAGAGTTATTGAACGCATGACATAAGGTTGCACGCCGGTACCTTAATACCCGCATCCTATCTGTTTACCCATGTAACCATGTTATGCCTGTATGTGTTGGAATGAGAAACTACTTTCCGCAATCAGTGCCTGCAAATCTAATTCAGTTCCACCTGACTATTGTGAATGAAGTAACACTGACAACAAACACTTGTACAAGTCGGACCCTGTGTCTGATCTCTGCATTATCAGGGCACAGAAACCCCTTTGCTAGGGCCAGTTTAAGGCATTTGGCTCTTACCTGAGGTGTGGAGGAATATGGGTAGCCAAACTGAGGATATGACATTATACATCAACTTCCAGATATCTAAGAAGGCAGGAAACCTTTAATCTGCGGATTGACAGAGATCCTCTCCCCTTACAATAGATTGCTGGTTCCACTGTGCTTATTAGAGAGAGAACAGAGGCACTTTTATTTTATTTCCCCATTCTAGTCCACAGGAAAAAAAATACACATAAAAAATAAAACAGAGCTTCATCAGGTAAACAAAAATGTTTAGCTAATAAAATCTTCAAAAATAAAGTGCTAAAAATAAGGCAGGTAGAAATTGGGTAAAACCAACATAGGTCAGAAGCAGGTAGCTTTAAACTACCCAGGCTGTGACGTCAGATAACCCTTTCAGGGCTGGAACTGTCATTCGCTCCTATAGAATAAGCTCCAGAGCACTCAAGGGTGCAAAGTACTGACATAAAGCGATTGCATTTATGGATTTTTCAAGTGCTGTTACAAGCTAATTATAGGTGTTCCTATTGTATTAGCGTGCATTGGGAAATGATTGATTAGTTTTAAACAGTCACCGAAAACACATATTAATGATTTTCTTCCTCTTACTTACTCGTGGATCGGGATGGGAATGAACTTTTAATTAGAAGTTAATTAATGAGCATCTGCTTCTTCCCACCTCACACGAATAATTAGTATCAATTACATGCGACATAGAAGGAGGTACGTGTCGTGCTGGTCAATTTTAAAGATTTGTTTGGTCATTCAAGAGACCCAGAATAAATGTAACAATTACACTGTGCATTAATGGTGCACATACTCGAAGAAGTAAAATTCGATATACACAGAAGTAACATGATGCCTTTTATTTATGTAATAATCCCACCTGCTTTAGATAACAAAGAGGTAACTTTCCTTGCTGAAGTTATCTAGTCCGGCACACAATGGGTAAAAACTGTTTACTGAATGTATTCTGTGCTTTTTCTGCTGGGCCGGTATAAGCAGAGTTAAACCCCCTGTACTTGGAGTTGTGAAAATAAGCGTTTCTTGGCACCCCACCAGTGCTATTAGCTTTGACCAGACTTTCCTAGGAGAAACAAAAGAATATGGGAAACGATATTCGCAGGTGTAAAACACCTGGCCGAGAAAGAAATCTAAATTTTTGGCACTGCTTGTTGCGCAAACTTTTCTTTTGGTAGTTTCGTTCAGCTTGGATCTAGTCAAGTTTTTGTTTAAAGGAAGGTTAACAGTAAAGCTTATATCATCTGACGTCATTTGATTAAATGGTATTTATATTTATCATTAAGTCTCTGTTCTTTGCATAGACTGCAAGCTCTTGAGGACAGAGGTGTAGTTCCAGTTATGGCACCAATTCTTACAACTAAATCCCAGTCTAGGAAGTGTTAATATTCAAATCTGTTCCTACGTTTACTTGAGGAAACAACTTTTGATTATAATGAAAAGTATGTATAAATCCATTGTAGGAATAAAATGCATTAATCTATCTGCTGTACTTCATTGCGTTATACTATTATTATTATTAACTGAAAATCTGTTATTCGCTTTTGCATTATAGATTTGTAAAACGACTCTTCCTGACATGTTTTAACATTTCCATTGCAAGTGAGAGTTTCATACTAAGGCTAATGTCCCCCCCCCCTTTTTTTAAAAAATGGGGGCATTGATCCATACGTTGTATGTAAAGACAGTGCAGAGAAGGTGCAGAACTATATTCTAGACTCTGCTGTGCTGACTTGCTCAGATAGAATCCTGGGTTCAGGCATGTGGATCGCCCCAGGGTCACGCTCTAATTAATGACGATGTTCTCTTCTCTTTCCACAGCTGGGAGACTGCCTTCCAGGAACGAATCTACCCACCCTGACAGCTCGATTGAGAGTGATTGATGACTATCTGGAGACCACTGTATACATAATATACCATGTGCCGCCTAATTGCTCTAATTTGCAGACAGAGATATTTTGTATTAGCGCCTGCCTAAAGGCAACATTAACAAGATAATATAAAAATGCTACGTTTTATTTACTTTTCAACTTGACTAGCTTATTTAAAACTATTAGATTAATTAAAAGTCTCCTAAACTTCGTATATAGAAAGTTATAGTCATTGGTATCTATAACACAATAGCAGAGTAAAGATTACAAGGGAAGTGTTGGTGATGAAGTTTTTCTTTTATCTAGAGATATATCTCTAGATAAAAGAAAAACTTCATCACCAACACACACACACACACACATACACACACACAAACACACACACACAGATAAATTGCCTTTTAAAGCAAAAAAACTAGAATATTATAAGGAATCCCATTTAGAGTCCCTAAAGGTAACCTCTTAATTGGCATTTCATGAAAGCCCAAGTAATCAACTCCGTTTACAGCATTGCCATAATGTGTCCTGTCTTGCGACCAACAGTTAGATCTACATAACAATGATGCTCAGAAGACCCATCCAGAAATGTAAGGTATTCTGTTCTCAGGGAAGTGGGTTTTAACCTGGGACCACTTACATCAGCGAATACATTTTTCCTATAACCAGTATAAATTGTAAAAGGTAATATATTTTTAAGGAATACCTGTCAGTAACAGGTAAACAACTGAACTTTCTTATGTGCAGCAGATTGTACAGGAATCGGCCTGAGCAAACTAACCAAAAAAACTAATTATAAACTTTACAGACTTTTATAGACTTTACTGACAGTGAAATTCGTATGAACGCCAAGCAAAAGAGCATAAAATGAATAGAGATTACACATTGCTCAACATAAACTGAGAGAATAATCGCTAACGCCCAGTATTGCGCTTCGGCTGGCACTACTGAGTGCTTTATGAGCAAAAGTGTTTATTCCAGCCTTTTACCAAATAATGTTTCCAACAAAAGAGACAGGAATCACAGACTTGTCACTCAGCTTTTCACCAAGTCCCCCAAAGTTCTAAAGGAGAAAACCTATCCCAGTAGTTGCCCATTTCAGGGGGATTCCTTAACCAGTTCAGCAGGTAGTTACACCTACATGTGCATCTCTGTCCACTGCCATAAGTGGAAAAACTACACTCCGTCAATCCCTTTGAGATCCAGTCACACCAGTCTCCGATCAGCATTGCTTCTTCATTCTGAAGGAAAAAAAAGTGATATTACCTGTACTGGGCACAGACTGCTAACACCGTCTTCCCGCAGGTTTTCCCTTAGACTGAAGGGTTGCTGATGCCCACACTGTGTGACTGGCCAGAAGTGATACAGGCATGTCTGTGTGTAGCGCTACACCTGACTGCGCGCTCACTCCCCAGGCGCCGCAATCACTAGCGCTCTGTGCTGAGTGTGACGTTACACTGAGAGCTCCACTGAGCGCTGCTCTGATCTAGCAAACCAGAGTCTGGGCGCTCACATTCAACTTGAAACTTGCCTGCAAGTGAGCAGCATGAGCTTGTAGCGCTCAGGCACTCTAGCAGTAATACTTTCATAAAGAGCTCAAGAGACTTGCTGAAACTGCCTTACTAGCACTGTGTTCTAAAGCCTGACCACACAGGATGGAAACATATCTGTGCCCCTTTACCTGCCTGTACATTTTACATCAAATCACTATCTATCTAGCAATCTATCATCTGTATACCCATCTATCTATTCTATCTATCTAATCTATCAACAGTAGTGATGGGCGAAACTCCCGCGTTTCGCTTCGCCGAAAAATTTGCGAATTTCCAGAGAAATTCGCGAATTGGCGAAAAATTCGCGAAACGAGTCGCGCGTCGTTTCCGACGCGCGACTCGTTTTTGCTGGCGAATTTTTCGGCGGTGAATTTTTGCTGCCGTTTCGCGAATTTATTCGCCAGCGGCGAATCGCGGGAATTCGCCCCTGGCGAATAAATTCACCCATCACTAATCAACAGCCTCCTCCATTTTTTTCCTTCCTTTCTATTACACTAGTCGTTTATTATTTTACTTATTATTCAGCTATTTTTACACTTTAGCTCTTGCAAGCCCAATGTACTGTGAATCACCACATTTGTATCTGTGTAATCTGTGTAACTCTATTATAGAATTTGTGGCATTTGGCCTAGCAAACCAACATCTGAGCACTCACATTCAACTTAAAACTGGCTTGCAAGGGAGCAGTTCCCTGCTTCCAGCGCTCAGGCACTCTAGCAGTAATACTCTCATAAATCTAGTCAGATTCAATCTCGTCAGTGGCTGAGTCATTGTATGATTCAAAAAGCTTTAATAAAAATCAATGTAAACAAGGCTCCAGGGCCTGATGGCATGTACCCCTGGGTTCTAAGTGAGCTTAGTTCAGTTTTAGACCAGCCTCTATTTCTGACTTTCTCAGATTCGCTTTCATCTGGTATGGTGCCTATGGATTGGAGAAAATGTCATTACAATATTTAAAAAGGGATTACAATCTCAGCCTGGCAATTATAGGACAGTAAGTTTGTACTTTTGTACATGGACAAGAAACCGGCTACAGGATCGGGTACAGAGGGTGGTTGTTAATGGTACATTCTCTACTTGGAGTAAGGTTCTCAGTGGGGTCTCTCAGGGCTCAGTATTGGGTCCACTTTTATTTAAGTCATACACGTGGGATGTAAAAATATCCAAACCACTTATACCCTTAATGGGACTGCACTATGTAAATCCATTATGGAAAAGGACCCTGGAGTCCTTGTAGATGATACACTTGGCTGTAGCGAACAATGCCAGTCAGCAGCATCAAGGGCAAATAAGGTCTTGAGCTGTATTAAAAGGGACATGGAGTCACGGGAGGAGGGGGTCATTCTTCTGCTTTATAGAGCACTTGTAAGGCCCCATCTACAATATGCCATACAGTTTTGGTCTCCATCACTCAAACAAGACATTACTGTATTAGAGAGGGCACAGAGAAGGGCAACTAAGCTGGTAAAAGGTACGGAAAATCATAGCTTTGAGGAAAGACTGGCCAAATTGTGATTGCCATTTTGGAGTCAGGAAGGAATTTTTTCCCCCTCTGAGGCAAATTGGAGATGCTTCAGATGGGTTTTTTTTGCCTTCCTCTGGATCAACTAGCAGTTAGGCAGGTTAAAAAAAAGAGCTCTGGTGACTAGCTGAAACTGCCTCAACTGTCTATCCATCTATCTATTTTATCTATCTCTCTAATCTGTCAACATCCTCTTCCATGTTTCTTATCTGCTCCCCATCTTCATACTTACTACATTTTCCTTTCTTTATATTATACTAGTCATTTATTATTTTACTAATTATTCAGTTATTTTTACACTTTAGCTCTTGCAAGCCCAAATGTACTGTAAATCACCACATTTATATCTGTGTAATCTGTGTACCAGAGAAAAGTGCTCTATTAACATACATTTAATTTGTGGCATATAAAGGGATTTTTGTAACACAAATAAACAGAGCCATGACTTGGGGTGATCCCAGGCATAAAGTATACGTTCCCAGCTAGTAAATAAATGCAAACATGGACATCCTGTATGTCTGAGGGACCTTGGGAGATAAGTAATTGGAACACAGCAGCCACAGAACCATTACCGAGCGAATTGACATGCAACACACACAATATATCTATGTCTCATAATTTCATAAGCAGCCCCCACCCAGAGATGTTGAAAAGTCCCATGTAATCTGTGAATAGAAATGGGAATGTAGCTACAGAAACAGGGCCCATAGAGCACAGCCCAGATCATCCATCACCATCACAAGCACAGGGGATGACAGGCTGACAAGGGACAGGAGAGACAGAGCCCACTGCTAACATTTTCTATGGGGAGCGCCGAGTGTTTAAGCATTGTACTAATCCATTCTGTATCCCCAAACACCTAATAAACTGCACTTGGTACATTAAAGAGTTCTGCACCTTACTTAACTCTTACCACTTCCAACTTTACAGCCAATTATATAACTACAGCTAGGTGCTGCTGTTAATTACCTCTAAATAAACCATAAACCAAAACAGACAGTTCTTTAGATGGGCAAAATAATATTATTGTAAATATCTCAGTCCTCATGCCTTGACTTTGCAGTTGTGTCAAGTATGTAGCAGTGAAAGGGCGTTAGACTGCAAGGAATGGCTGTGAGCAAGCGCAGGAGGCACAAGAGGAAATCACCTTCCTGCTCTCTGTATCAGTGAATGGAAAAGGTCAAGTTGGATGTTATTTATCAAGAGTACATGGTAGGGTGTAAACAGCAAATCGATTAGAAGGGTTGCACAAAATAGTCTGAGAAACCACAAAAGGACACACCAACACATTCACACACAGAGGAAGCACCTACACACACAACACACAATCACAAAAACACATGGTTTTACTACAGAGTACGGGAAATAAAAAGACAAAGTATTTAACCAGACAAGTGATGCATTGTAAAAGACTGCACACAAAAAGGAATATTAACTAACTGGAATATAAACTCTCTCACCCTACAGCACACTACAAATACACCACTGCCCAACCTGTAATCAACAACAAAAACCTCCTGCAGGCTAGATTTCTAAATCTGCTCCCTGTGCCCCCTGCAAGCACATATGATAGAACTAGTGATGGGCGAAACTCCCACGTTTCGCTTCGGCAGAAAATTCGCGAAACGAGTCGCGCGTCTTCGAGTCTTCGACGCGCGTCGCGTCGTTTCTGACGCGCGCCGCGTCAATCGCGTCACGTCGTTTTCGGCGCGTCGCGTCAAAAACGACGCGCGACTCGTTTTTGTTGGCAAATTTTTCTGCGCCGCGAATTCACCCCTGGCGAATAAATTCGCCCATCACTAGATAGAACCACTGAAATGCAGGCCTCACATATGTACTGGAGATGACATTATGAGAGCCTGCTGTGAGGTTTGAATTAATGCTGGGCTTTCTGTGCACAGAATTGCCTCCCCTCATTGTGAATTATATCACATTGTCCACAATACAGACTCATTTTACACCCAGTGATTTTACTCATTCTAGAACTGCTTGATAATCTCCTTTTTTCTTTGGGAAAACAAGCAAACAATCAAAACCAAGCCTATAATGTGTGTGTATGTGCTGTCACAATACTTGATACAAATCGTTCCCCCCTCATCCAGGAATCAGACCTTATAGATTAATTATCTAAGTACTGATTTTTCATTTCATTACAAAAGGAAAAAAAAAAAGAAAACATCTGGGAAAGAGATATATGTATTTTATTTGTATTTGATTTTCTTATATGTAAACCTTAGTTAATTATCTTTAATGGCATTCAGTTTGTTTTCCTCATAAATGCATTCAGAACAAAAGAGTTGCATATATCCTCACCTGCAAAATCCACATTATTTTCTTTTATATCTAAGATAGCTAGAGGCTGGGCAAAGTGTTAGCATTGACCGAGACATGAAGCTTTTAATTACTGTTACAGAAAATCAGTCAGCAAATGTGGTTCAGGGACTAAATCATTTTCTTTACAAAAAAAAAGAAAAAAAATCTGAATAATTTTGTAAGTTCAATTAATTGAAAGAACCAGATAAAAGTGTATAGTCTTAATGCATACAAAGAGACACTAGGGCTTGGATCTAAGAGCGTTGTAAATATCACCTCAAAGTTTGACAGCAGCAGAGGAACTATTAACTCATCACAAACACAAATCAACAGTCCATTTTTAAACTATGCTTTATGTATGTGTATCTATCTATCTATCTATCTATCTATCTATCTATCTATCTTTTTTCATTCTACACATAATCTTTTTCACTCTATTTTGCCATCAATTTAATCATAACCACCCTCCAGTGTAGATTGCATTGATGTATGTCTAGGATTTACAATAGCCCTAGTCTTAAAGCTCCCCATAGACGCAACGATCTTTCGCTCCTGAACGACCGATTTTGGTGAAGTCCGACCAATCTGTCAAATTATCGTGCGGTTAGTGGGATACAAACGATCGTTCATCTTACGATTTTTCGTCCGACATTGGTCTGAAGATTGATCGGCCAGGTTAGAAAATCTTTATCGGTCCCCATGCAATCTACATATGTTTGCAGGGCAAAGCAGGCTGCGATCCTTCAGTTTTGCTGGCAATATCGCCTGAAATGGTCTTTTTAGTTGATGGACACATCTGACATTAAACAATCGTTTTGAGACAATCGTGGTCTCAAGATAACCATTGGATCTTTCAAAAATCTTTGCGTCTATGGCCAGCTGAACAAACTGCTGAGACAGCTATTTATTGTATTTACTAGAAAGAAGGAAAAGGGTCATGCCATTTCTTCCAGCTGAAGTGATCCCTTTCACTTGAATAAAGAAACACTTGACCTGTACACCAGACTTAGTAAACATCAAAATGACTCAATTAAACCTATAGCATCTGATCATTCAGTAAGTCACCTTTTTAGACTGATCTGTATCACATAAGAAAGTGCAAAAGGAAGGAGCAGTATTTGAGCTACATTGGCATTAAATTATGGAGGGAGGGAGAGAAACCTGATAGTTTAAGAGAAACTAACTGTATTTGTTTTATTGTTCCCCACGGGGCAATCATACTCAGCAACATCCTACCCATATATGGTAAAAAGGCAATGTGTGGATGACTTGACCAATAGTTAAGTTGTTCTTGCTGAGACATTATGATTTTCCTTTGTATTGTGATGATGTGTGTTAGTTTTTTTCTCCCCAGATTGAAGAATTTGTGTAATTTAGGATCATCAACATTTTTGTGCTACATATCACTGTATACAGAGAAATGTTCTTTAATGAATGCAAACCTTATAATAGCTGTCATAAAAATAGCTGTAATAACTGTAAATACATTTCTTGTTATATATAATAAACTAATCAATCTGCCAAGGTAAGGACAGTATGTGCATAAGTGTAAACTTGCTGCCCTTGTATCACTAACAATTCAATAAAAGGAAAATCAAACTTCTTATGCTAATTTCTAAAGCATTATAAATTCGATCTTAAATGAGAAACATTTAGTTAAACTTCCTAGTCTCCTATGTAAACGTTATGTACCCAAAACCTGCAATCCACAAATTGGACCTGCAACCCGCATTCTTACCCGCTTGGACGCGCTACCCAACCTGCGAGTACCTTCTCCGCATCCTAATCCTCCTGTCATTGTAAAACGCAAGTGACATTTTCTGAAGTAAAAAAAAAAAAGGAGTAAAAATCGGTATTAAGAAGACCCGTGGGCTAACTCGCAACCCCCAGAATCACAGACCCATGTCTATACCAGCAACTGGAACTTCTACCCACAACCTGCAGGGGACTGCAGGTTTTTGTTAGTAATCCGGGGGTACCCGACCCGCTGCAGGACTCTACCTCCTGATAACAACTGAGCACAGCGTGCTTCTAGATGTAGGGAACAAGAAGTGATGGTAAATGGATTTAGAAGATTTTCACCATAGTTTCTTCTGAATGCATCAACTCGCTCTGGCAACCACAAACACTCTGGATTATGGGGAACAAATACTGCATTGTGGGTAAAAAACATGCTTATTGCAACTGAAATTGCTCTTTGCCCAATACAATTATAGGTCATAAGCAGGGGCTCCGTTGCAGGGAATTGCTTGTATGAGTACCACCAGGTTGTGGTATTAGGTATGTTTGTGTTTTGAAATAAATTTAAAAAGAAAATATATATATATATATATCAGTAGTCCATGAAAGCACTCACAGCAGTCACCATCCAGGCTCCAATCGGTACTTATCCAGAGCTGATCGCTTAAAAATATCACCAGGTGTGAGGCTATTACGTATCGCAGAACACCTTATATTGTATTGTCGATACATCAATGATATTTTTGTGATTTGGCGAGAGGGCCCCATTGAAATACAGACCCTCTGCACCCCTGGTAGTTATGCCACTGAGCAGTTCTGATTGACCATGTTCCCCCTCCAAGAAGAGGTGGAGACCGATCGAAACTATTACTACAGCGCGAAGCCAAGTGGATGCGTACTTTGGATACAGTAGCCCCTAGAGGACTTAATGAGATGTATTCATTGGCTATTTATGATTCATAAGTATTTAGGTTGAAGTATTCAGATTGTTATGTAGCCTGAGATTATCATGTCTTTTGGTAGACTGAATAATATAATGATGCAACAGATAATATATTTAATCCAGTAAATTCCTTGGGAAGTTGATTTGATCATATTAGCACAGATTTATACAGGCTTCTATCGACAATATGTTCTAGGCATATAAATTTATCTTGTTAGAAATATTGTATGCAATTGTTTTGCTACATAATAATACTGAACTCATGTCTAGCATTTGTGTGGGTGAGCATTTAGGAAATAGTGATCATAACATGGTCTCCTTTGAGATTCTGTTGCAGAGGCAACTCTATAAGGGAGTAACTAAAACATCTGCAACATATTAAGTGGGAAATGCTTTTCACAGGGTTAAACACTGAACAAAAATGGGAAGTCTTTAAAATGCTGCTTAATAAACATACATGTCAGTATATTCCGCTTGTAAGCAAGGAACGTTGTTGCAAAGCAAAACCTTTTTGGTTCAATAGTAGTGTTGGTGTTGAGGTGGGTAAGAAAAGACGTGCTTTTAAGGCTTTCAAGTTAGTTGGGACAGCCAAATCATTTATAAGGTACAAGGAGGTCAATAAATCATACAAAAAAGCTATCAGGCAAGCTAAAATTGATAAGGAAAAGGATATAGCAGTAAGCAGTAAAAAGAATCCAAAATTATTTTTTAAATATATTAATAGTAAAAAATTAATTCAGAAAGGGGTAGGACCTTTATTATCAGAGGGGGGTCAGCTGGTTGATGTGAAAAGCAAAAAGTTCAGATTCAGAATGCATACTTTTCGTCTGTCTACACAAATGAGGAACCAGCTAATGAAGG